>OY757932.1:69857951-69917951 GCA_963585895.1 Sepioteuthis lessoniana | reverse complement strand
AAAAGAAAGAAAGAAAGGTGAGATCGATAGAGAAACGTTATAAAGACAGAACAGAACAGAAAGAAAGAAAGAAAGAAAGAAAGAAAGAAAGAAAGAAAGAAAGAAAGGAACTGGGGGATAAGAAAGAAATCAGACGAAAAGAAGAAAAAAGAAAACAAGCAGAAAAGAAAAAAAGAATGAAAGAAAACAGCTTATGCGAAAAGAAAAATCAAAAGATATGCAGAAAAGAACGAATGAACGAAACAGAAACAGAAAGAAAGAAAGAAAGAAAGAAAGAAAGAAAGAAAGAAGGAAATTAATTAATTAATTAATTAATTAATACATTGTTTGGATGAAATACAAAAAGCAGAAATGAATAAATAAGAAAGAAAGAAAGAATAGGGGATCGGAAGGAAGAAAACCGAGCGAGAAAAAGAAAGGAAGATAGAAAAAAGAAGAAAAAAAAAAAGAAAAACAAAGAAAAGCCATTACTAAACGAAGGAAAGTAGAAAAATAGGAAAAAGGTGAAAAGAAAACCAGGAAAACAAACAAAAAAACAAAACAAAGCAAAATAAGCAAAACACAAATCCCCACCCCCAAAAAAGAAAAAAATCCAAAAAGACTTAGAAGTAGAGATATTTAAACAAATAGCATTTAAGTTTTAAAAAAGTAGTCATCTGGAAGTATAAATTCTAAATTGTTATTTACTTCATTACCATAAATCTATGATTGATCCAACAAATGACAAACGACCCTTCTTGTTATACAGTTTTTAGAAATATCCATTTTAGATCTGAAAAATCTAAATTTAGTCTATCTAGGTATTCTTTATCTTAAAACCTTGTTACAAAAAAGCTAAGCTTTAAAAAATCAATAAAGATCATCGCATCAGGGTTATTCCCCCTGAAAGGATCGATTCCTGAAGAACAGCGTAGTTGAGCAGCTTAAACCTTTTCGGTTGAAGAACTCTTTCAACGCAGCCTTCACAATTTCCTATACTGAACAACTCATTCCCACATTGTGTAGATTATTTTAAGATAAGATTAGGTAACCGCAAGTTTGGTCATAATCATGCAAGCCTCAAGTCAGATGCAGAAGAAAAATGCGAAAAAAAACCCAAAAACGAATTCCGAGAATATCCTCCACGTAGCTGAGTATGTTCCCCTCTTTGACCAACCCCAGTGAAGAGGGGTTACAATAAAATCAGTCCTGATTCAGGTTGTATTTCAACTATCTCCCAGTTTATTTCTGGACCAGTCGATGTAACTGCAGAATACACTGAGTTCCTGCAGAGGCATAAAAATTCTTCAACGAGTGTCCTGTATACGAGGCTAAACAATCTGATGGGGAGACTTCAGTAATGCTGGAGTTTTAGGGTACGCGGAGTAACCTTTATTGCCACCGTTTCCAGATCCACACTGGTTCGGCTGATAGGTTCTTATCTATAGGTCAAATAGAACTGTTTGACATTTAAACTAAGTACTTTGACATTTATACTGAGAGCAAATAAATGACTTTGGCTATACTGAATTGATTGAAATAGAACTGTTTTGCGTTTAACTGTGCATAAACAAATCACTGGTGCTTAATTGAATTGTTAGCAATACTTAACATAGCAATACTTAGAAACATTTAACTTAGTTGACATTCTAAACTGAATTGTTTGAAAAAGAACTGTTTGATCATTGAACTGTGTGTAAAAAGACGACTGGTGTTTAATTAAATTGTTAGTGATGTAAAGCAATACTTAAAAACATTAAACATTGGGCAAACAAATGGCTGATGGTAAATAGAATTATCTGTGTTAGATGGAAGTAAGTGAAACCATTTAACTGTATGAAAAATTAACTTAGGCTCTTTTAAAAATGATATCGAAAAAATGTTTAGAAATCATATATTTGATATTTATGTATTAAAAGGATTTGGCATTAAATAACCTACAATCAAATCCTGGACGAGAATGATTGCATTTCACATAGCACTAATACCCTTGGGAAAAGGTATGAATCCAATTATTCTCCCTCTAGCTATGAGTAAATAGTAGGACAGACTGGTTCTTTAGCCTTGGTGAGGCAACTAGTCTAGGAGAAGGAAAACTCTGAATTCAAACCTGTAAAATTCCACTTAAAAATTGACCTTGTATCATCTACTGCCCGAGCGGAGGGGTTGGTAAATAGGATTAAATAACCTACAATGGTTGATATGCCGTAAAACCAAACTCAACCAAACCAAACTTGAATATATGGAACCTTGATTCTCGTATTGAACACTATATCTCTCTTGAAGACGTCCCTAAAATATAATAGTTAGAATATAATTTGTATACGGTATTTATGTAAAAAATTACTAATGCTAAACTGATTTTTCAGAAATAGAACTATTTATATGTATGAAATGAGATCTGACATTAAATAACCTTCAATTGTTGATATGCCATAAAATCAAAGCAAAGCAAACCATATCAATCTATTCGACTCACCCCTTTACACAGAGAAAGATTATTCTATTCTATTTTTATCATTAATTCTATTTTTGACATTAAATAACCTTCAATTGTTGATATGCCATAAAATCAAAGCAAAGCAAACCATATCAATCTATTCGACTCACCCCTTTACACTGAGAAAGATTATTCTATTCTATTTTTATCATTAATTTTGAGGATGTGTACCAGGGACCTCAAACACAGACGGTTTGCATTCCATAAAGTACGTTTTAAAACAGCTGAACAATTTTTGTGATTAATGCTTTCCTTATACTTGGTGATTTGTCACTCGTCCTTGTCTCTGCTTCTCTCCAGAGAAGTGATGAATATAATTTAGCATTTAAGCCACTTTCATTTCAAGATTAAAAGCTGGAAAGTAGAAATAATTCAATTTCATATTCATTTAAAAAACATTTTTAATGAGAATGTTAGTGAAATCTGAATCGGCTTGTTTCAAAGACCGGCGTAAAAAATAACCCGCCCTACAGAATATGGATATTTTGTTTCATAACGTGAAAATGGGTAGATTTTACTACACATAATGGCGTGGAAGATATAATTGAGCTGAAAAACAACTGACACCCAAGAGAACACGAAAACATTTGTTATGTTTTAAAACGTTAAAATCCGTAGATTTCTCAATTCATATTGACATGGGAAAAGTTGATCAGCGGTAACAACACAAACAAATAGAAAATCATGGAAAATGTTTGATAGCTGACTGTTAAGTAAACAGAATTTTGCTTTCCTTGTCTAAGTTTTGATAATATCTATCACATCATTTTCATCAAGTCGAGCTGACAGCAAGGGTTTCTGTGACTTTTTCTCTCCATCCCTCCCAATCATTCATAGCTCCAGTCAGGTTTTCCAATTGCATCATTTGTCCGCAGAGAGCTGATGCAAATAAGTACTTGCTGGTTGGCCAACACTGACACGTCCATGTGCAGGAATCCATAATTTATTACAATTTATCCATGAAATACAATAAAATGAAAAAAAAAGCAAAAAAAAAAAGAAATCTAAAAATTGATGTAAAGGAAATTTAAAATGATAAAAGTTTTCCCCCAATACTTTATTCATGACTAGTTGTCTAAATTTCTGAGACGAAGCTTGATGATTGTTATTGGCGTCGGTTCCTAAGCTTCTAAGGAGACAATCATCTGGAGGTTGCAGGTTCAATCCCGACTGCAGGCGGTGACAATGCAGGAATACAACACTTGTACCCGGTTATGGCGAACGGAATCAGAAAAGGCGTGGATTCAACAAAGGACGTAGTTCAAAGTTCCCTGTAGGTTCCCGAGTTCTACAAACACCTGAAGAAGGCCGGAGGACATATCGGCTGAAACGTTGTGGAAACAACAATTAAGATGAAGACAATAGTCCGAAGACCCTTAACGATAAAAATTCATGACTGGTGGAAATCATTTCTCTTTTAACCCACTGTACCCTTCACACAGGAACTTATGGTTTTTTTGATTGCTTGGGTTTGAGAACCCTGATCTACATTCTTCCTTCTTTACAAAGCATTTTTTCTTTGTTTTCTCATAAAACCTGCCATAACAACTGTGGTCCCTATTACAACAAACACAACTCCGATGACGACGACAACGACAAGTACAACGACCACTACTTCCATCGATTCTTTTAACACCAAGTAAACGATGGCTGTTTCAGCTATCTGAAAAACCCAAACAAAAGCCCTAGCATGCATTGAAATATGGTTAGTAGATCTTTGGCTGTCATTCTTTAAAAGAACAGTATCAATTATATGAAAATCTGATCTCTCTGATAAAATAAGAAGGAGTTTTTTCCATGCTGTAGCTATGTCAATACTACTGTATGGATGCACAATATAGATACTAGCAAATGCAGCTCTGTCGGCTGGGGCTGTAGAATTCACTGACTACACATCTGCAGAGGGTTAAGACTGGTCCTAATGAGTGTCCTGATATGACATTAGACTATCTGATAGCGAAGCTCCAGTAATGTTGGAGCTCTGGGGAATGTGGAGTATCCCTTCATTGCCATCGCTCCCAGGTCCACTCTGCTTCGGGGTGTTCGGACCTGACAGAGTCCTATCTATAAGTCAAATAGAACCGTTTGACATTGAACCTGTGTTCAAACAAATGACGAATGCTAAATTGAACTGTTTGAAATTGGACTGTTTGATCATGTAACTTTGTGGAAGCAAATGACGGTTTAATTGATTTGTTGGTATTAGATATCAATATTTGGAATGTTTTCATTGTATGCAGAGAAAGGGTAAATAGTAAATAGAAATATTTGTGCTTGATAGAAATACTTGAAACCATTTAACTGTGTACAAAAGAATGAGCTCAGCTTCGTTTAAAGAATTATCTACCAAATGAGTATACAAATCATTTAATATATCTAAAAAGAGGATTTGGCATTAAATAACCAACAATGGTTGATATGGCTAAAAACCCAACCAAATTAAACCAAACCAAGTAAACACAATGCATCGTGAGAAAGATAAATTGGAATTGCACAATAATACTACTCGCTGTCAGTAAGCAAAATTCAACAAAACAGCAGCTGTACGGCTAATTATCTCCCATGTAAAAAAAAAACAAACCCCAAACAATTCAAGTAAGACGAACAAGGCATTCGGATCACATATGGCGAACCAAGAACGAGGTCATAAGTGACATTTTTCTATGGATTCCTACACATGGACGCTCCTATGTTGGCCGACCAGCAATGGCATTTATATGAGCACTGTACCTGACACTGAATGTAGTTGGCCGTACTAATAAGAGTGTTAGATGATCGGGACAAATAAGGAGAGAGAGAGAGAGAGAGAGAGAGAGAGAGAGAGAGAGAGAGAGAGAGAGAGATCTATGTTAAAATCAATCAATCATCATCAGTTCTCCGCCAGCGTGAACTGATGATGATTGATTGATTTTAAGTGTGTCAACATCTCTTAGGTTATTTTATGGCTATTTTGTAATCGAATTAATTGTACGTTCATTGTTTTGGTTTGGTTTGGTTCGTTGGGTTTTATGACATATCAACCTTTGTAGGTTATTTAACGCCAAATCCATTTTTATGTAAATAATCAGTTCTATTTTAAACAATTCAGTTTAGCAAAAGTACACAGTTTAATTGTCAAAAACATTTCTATTTCAAACTATTCAAGCAGTTATATGTAACAATTCAGTTAAGTGTAAATACAGTTTTAATGTAGAAAATCAGTTCTATTTCAAATAATTCAGTTAAGCATAAGCACGCAGTTTAAATGTAAGTACGGTTTAATTGTCAAAAACATTTCTATTTCAAGCTATTCAGTTTACTCAAACAATTCATTTTAGCATAAGTATGCTGTTAATTCTATCTAACCCATAGATAGGGCCATATCAGGTGCTACCACTCCGGGCCAAAGTGGACCTGGGAGCTATGGCAATGAAGGGGTACTCCGCATTCCCCAAAGATTCAGCACTACTGGAACCTCACCATCAGATTGTTTAGTGTCATATCTAGGACACACGTTGGGTGTGTGGGTGGTGGGTCTTACCCCTCTGCAGAAAAGCAGTCGGTGTATTCTACAGCCCCAGCCGACTAGGCAAGTTCATTGTTTTCATTTTTGTGTATTTTTTTTTTCAGAATTTTTTTTACACGGTCTTAATGCGTACGAATAATCTTTAAGCATATCTTTTTTATCCATAGATTGAACCCCAAAAATTACAATCACTCTCTGAGTTAACCTGGAAGTAATGACAATGAAGCGGTATTCCATATTCCCCAGATCTCCCGACTTGAAGCCTACCATCAGAAGCATTTAGTGCCATACACAGGATACTTCTTTTTTGGGGGTGGGGGTAAAACCCCTCTGAAGAGGATACAATCAGTATTGTCTAAGCCTCACTAATTGTGCAAAAGAAGAAAAGCTTAGTTTTCTCTCCTGAAAATAACGATAGTGTGTATATTTTGATGGAGATTATTGTTATTACTAGTATAACATTCATTTAAATCCCGGTTGCTTTTTATTACTTCGCTCATATTCGCGTCAATGATCAAGAGATTTAAGTGCTGTTATTTTCTAAAATTTATTCATCGCTTTCTTTTGAGCATTCACTGTGGTTGTAGAATACACCGACTATATCGTTGCAGAGGGGTAAGACACACACCAACAACGAGTGTCCTTGAAAGAAACAAAAAATCTGATAGAGAAGCACCAGTTATGCTGGATCTTGGGGGAATGCGGGATATACCTTCATTTCCATCGCTCCCAGGTCCTTTCTGGCTCAGAGTCGTAGCACCTTATAGTTTCCTATTGATGGGTCAAATTGAAGTGTTTGACATTTAAACTGAGTGAAAAAAATGACTCTTACTAAATTAAAATGTTTGATCCTTTAAAAGTGTGTGAATCGATGACTGAACTGTTAGTGATACATAACAATACATCGAGCCATTTAACTGTGTGCAAACAAATGAGTAATGTTGAATTGATTTATAAGAGTCAAATTGCAATAATTTAACTGTGTAGAAACAATGAATGTGATAGTGTGCAAAGAAATTAGTTTTAACTCATTTAAAAATGAAATTACCAACATACCATATTTACCCAACCCCTCCGCTCGGGCAGGATATGATAAGGTCAATCTTTAAGCGGAGTTTAACAGGTTTGAATTCAGAGTTTTCCATCTCCTAGATTAGTTGCCTCCAGTCTGCCCTACTATTTACCCATATCTGGAGGGAGAATAATTGGATTCATACCTTTCTCAAGGGTATTAGTGCTATGTGAAACGCAATCAGTCTCGTCCAGGATTTGAACTCGTGTCAAGGTGTCCATTTTCTTAGGACCATAACCATTTCACCACAGGCACCAACATTACCAACAGACTGTTTGCATACAAATAATATATGGATATCATTTAAATGTTTGTAAACAAATAGCTAATGTTTAATTGAATTGTTAGTGATGCATGTTGAATTAAATCATAAGTGTTTGATAGCAATAACTGAAACCAGTTAAATGTGCAGAAACAACAGCGGTGATATTGCCCACTTGGCTGTGGCGGTAGAATACACTGTCTGCAGAGGAGTGAGACACCCCCCACCAAGGAGTGTCCTTTTATGACGTTAAACAGTCTGATGGTGAGGTCCCAGTAATGCTGGGGCTTTGGAGAATACGGAACACCCCTTCGTTGCCATTGCTCCCAGACCCACTCTGGCCCGGCGTGGTAGCACCTGATAGGGCCCTATCTATCGGTTAAATAGGACTAACGGCATACTTTCCTAAACAGAATTGTTTGATTAAACTGAATAGCTCGAAATATAATTTTTATGACAAACCGTTTTTACATTTAAACTGCCTGCATATGCTACTCTGAATTACTTGAAATAGAACTTTTTTTTGGCATTGAAACTATATTTGCACTAAACTGAATTGTTTGAGATAGAAATGTTTTGACGTTTAACTGTGTGTAAACAAAACCTGTATTTATACTAAACTGAATTAACTGAATTAGAACTGCTTGACTAAATTGAATAGCTATAAATAGAAATGTTTTTTACAATTAAACTGTACTTACATTTTAACTGCGTGTTTATGCTAAACTGAACTGTTTGAAATAAAACTGTTTTTGACATTGAAACTGTACTTACACAAAACTGAATTGTTTTATATAACTATTTGAATGAACTGAATAGTTTGAAAAAGAAATGTTTTTCACAATTAAAGTGTGTGCTCATGCTAAACTGAATTATTCTAAATAGAACTGATTATATACATAAAAATAGATTTGGCGTTAAAGAACCAAAAAGATTGATATGCCATGAAACCCAACCGACCAACAGCGGTGATAGTGTGTAGAGTAATTAGTTTTAACTCATTTAAAAATTAAATTACAAACAAACCGTTCTCTAACAAATCATATATGTATATCCAAACAAATGACTGATGTTAAATTGTTATTGTTATATACTTGAAACCATTTATCTGTATGTAAAAAAAAGAGCTCAGACTCGTTTAAAAATGTTTTCTACGAAATGTGTTTACAATTTATAAATATTCAAAATATATGTAAAATCAGGATTTGGCATTAAATAACCTACACTAGTCGGTATGCCATAAGACCAAACCAAAGCTAATCTTTGGACATTAATGGAAAATCATTTTTTTTAAGTTGACATTTAGTAAATTTAGCTTTGTCTGATTTATTATAGCAAAAGTATTAAGCACTCAATGAGTATCGTACTAAATAACAAAGGTATGTTAGTCTAGTTTTCGGTCCATTACATCGCCTGAGGCACTGCCCTCAATAAAAACTATGACCCAAAGTATTTTTTTTTAAACTTTGAATTTCATTTTCTTTTGCTCTTTTCTTTGAATGTTTTCCAAGATCAATTGTCCTTTTAAATTCTTGTGTTGAGCAATGAATAATTTGCGTTTTAGTAAATAATAATTTATTCATGAATGATTTAACAAATAATTAATTTCAATCTGAGGTATATTTCCAATAATTTTGCATCACTTCTTGTCTTTATATTCGGTACCTTGTTGATTCCGCTTCAGCTGTTTCGAAATCAAGAAGATTTCCTCAGATGTTTTCACCTGATCTTCAGAAAATATTTTTTTATTCAGAGAATTTTGTCATCATCATCAATTCGCAGTGGCAGAACGGAGTTCCAAATTCTTTCCGATCATCAACCACTAGCATCCATCATCCATCTCTTCTGATAAAACTTCTCGCTTGCATACTGTGTCCATAAAGAGCTCCTGTAAGTATTTGCTTATCGGTTTTGTTGGGTATTGGTTCTGATCATTCACCAAACGTAGCACCAACAGCTTTCCCATTTTTGCCTTCACTAAGAATGCCGTTTTATTTGTTCTGTAAATGCTTACAAAATTGATCATATTGTAGAGACGGAAAAAATGGAAATCTGTTGGTGTATGGACAGGGAAATACATGGATGGGGTAGAACAAAAATGCAATTTGTTTACAGCGTGATTCTTGCTGAATTTTGCCTTGCATTATCAATGGGAAGCCCAATGTTTCTCCTATTAACACATGAGAAGCGTGTTCCTTGAAGATTTTCTTGCTCATATCGCTGCTGTTGAGAGCCTAAGTCTACATTGAGCATTTGATTGTGGTTTAAGAACTGAAAACGAATAATACCGTGATGATTTTACCATATACACAACAAGATTTTTTTTTTAAAGAACTCCGCCTTTTGGGTAGGCTTCGGTTGATTGTATGTTTGGGTTTCATGGCATATCAACCTTTGGAGGCTATTTAATGTCAAATCCATTTTTATACAAATAATCAGTTCTATATCAAACAATTCAGTTTAGCATATATGAACAGTTTAAGTGTCAAAATATTTCTATTTCAAACTATTCAAGTCAAGCAGTATAAGTATAGTTTTTATTTGCACACAGTTAAATATGAAAGCAGTTCTATTTCAAACAATTCATTTTACCATAAGTATGCAGTTTAAATATCAAAGCGGTTTTATTTCATGTAATTTAGTTTAGAATAAGTGCGCAGTTTTGTTCTATTTGACCCATAGACCCTATCAGGTGCTACCATTCCGGGCCAGAGTGGACCTGGGAGCGATGACAATGAAAGGGTACTCTACCTCTCGCAGAGCTCCACCATTACTGGAACCTCTCCATCATATTGTTTAGTATCATAAACAGGACACTCTTTGGTGGTTGAGTGTTGGGCTTATCTCTCTGCAATGGTGCAGTCGGTGCATTCTACAGCCCCAGCCGACTTGGCAACGTATAGGCTTCGAAGATCCATCCTCATCACTCGATTACCTCGCTTGACTAAAAAGTCAGAAGGAGACTCCCCCTTATGTAACAACTAACGAGTAAGACTGTGACAGCATTGTAAGCTGTTATGTTAAGAACTACCCTAAAGGCGATTTTAACCTCGAGCCGTAAAATAACCTCAAAGGGGTTCACATGCCGTTAAATTCAATCAATCATAAATACTCAGAACATTTATAATCAATACAATATATTGCAAAAACCCTGTTAATTATATCACTTGATGAAGTAAAAAAAATAAAGAAAAAAGTCATTGTTAGCAAATAAAGTCATAAATCAGTCTCATCAACCGAAAAAGACATCGACACGGGGCTAACGAAGACATGGACAGCTAACGATAGGCTATCGATCATATGGAAATCAGACCTGACCGATAAAATGAAACGCAGTTTGTTCCAGGCTGCGGTCGCATCGATACTGCTGTATGGATGCACTACTTGGACGCTAACTAAACGGCTGGAGAAGAAGATAGACGGAAATTACACAAGAATGTTAAGAGCAATATTGAACGAGTCCTGGCAGCAACACCCCACAAGGCACCAACTATACGGCCACCTGCCTCCCATCACGAAAACTATACAAGTTAGACGAACCACACATGCAGGACACTGCTGGAGAAGCAGGGACGAGCTCATAAGTGATGTACTCCTATGGGCCCCCACATATGACCGAGCAAAAGCAGGACGAACAGCTCCAACATACATACAGCAGCTATGTGAGGATACGGGATGTAGCCCTGAAGACCTGCCGGAGGCGATGAACGATAGGGTGAAGTGGCAAGAGAGGGTCAGGGATATCCGTGCTAGCGGCACGACATGATGATGATGATGATGATGATGATGATATGCAAATTCATAGCTAATTTTACTACAGAAACGTGATAAAGATCGTGAATAAAGGCATTACCAGTCGTCAGGAATTAATTTAACCATTATTAGATTTAAAAAAAAAGCTTTTATATATATGAATAAAATACGTTGGAAATGATTTTATCACTGAAATGCACGCAAAATCTTATCCTTGGTATGTCACTTAACTACACCTAATGGTGAGTGTCGAGTTCTCTTTCGTTGCCATTATTCTGTGGTTCAATCTAACCCGGAATGGTACAACCTATAAGGGTCCCATTTATAGATACGAATTAGATAACATTTAACAGTAAATTACGAGGATCATAAAATAAGTTTCCAGACTTTTTTTCGTATGGGCACTTTTATTGATAGTACACACATGAAACTCTAGTCCCCTTCGAAATAATATCCTACGGTTGAAATGCACTTGTTGTAACGATCCAACAACTTCTGAAAGGCCCCATGGAAATCCTCCTGTGTGAGCGTGTAAATGACCTTTGTCACAGCCCCTTTCATCTCCTCAATTGTCTAGTAACGACAGCTTCTGAGATTATTGAATAACCAAAAGTCACAGGGAGCAAGGCCTGGACTATAAGGAAGGTGAGAAACTGTCTTGATGCCCATCTTTGTCAAATAGTCTGTGACAAGGATGGAGTTGTGGACTGGTACATTGTCCTGGAGGAAATGTCACTGACCTGATTTGAAGAGTGCTAGCCTCTTCCGACGGAATCTCTTGCTGAACTCCCTTAAAACCTCAACATCGTAATCTTAACCCTAACCCGAACCCTTTGGCCAATCAGCTCTGGTGTATTGACTTCCTTACTCCTCCCACACCCCTCCTTATCCCTCATAGACTCCCTGTCCTCCTTGAATCTCTTATGCCATTTAAAAACTGATGCTCGCTTCATGCAAGATGGTCGAAAAGCAGTCTGAAGCATTCCATACGTTTCTGTGACATTTTATCAAAGTTTAAAACAGAATTTTATAGCTTATCTTTCTTCTAAAGTGTCATCACCTCCAGATTAGATTTTTGAAATTCACTAGCTGTGGCAATCAGGCTTTAGTTGGGTGTATTCCAATTCCTGCAGTAGCTGTTAATTTGAAGCTGAAATTATAAAAATTGGTCAGTCATATCATAAGATGTATAGCAATAAGATACTAAATTCTCAAGAGTCTACGCCAAATTTAAATGCCTGTACAAAAAACAGTCTGGAAACTTATTGAAAGATCCACGTATTTGTATTAAGAATAGATATTTGCCGCTATAATTGTGTAGTGGGGGAGTCCCCGAGGCTTAGTAGCCAACCTGTGGACTACATATCATTGTAATTGACTTCAAACTCTAGCAACGCTAATATGTGAACATTCGTACTAATACTCTTGAAACTTCTTAACCCCCAACTGTGTTAAATTGTATCGCTACCTTTCATTTACAATGATGACTTTGGCTTTATATAACCCACAAATATTGATATTCCATTAAAATCAGGAAATTTGCAGTAAATTGAATCTTATTGTGAGTGTGGAATACCCCTTCATTGCTATTATTATCAGGTCCCCTCGGACCCAGGATGGTAGTTCCTGTTATTGTCCCATTGTGAAACGTTACCCCCTCACCCCCCCCCACATTATCCCAGTCTTCTAACCATTTCACTTCTTAGCCGGCCGGTGATCAACTAGTGGCTGAGGGGGTAACGCACATTTCTTTACCTACACACAAGAATACGATCGAGGGAGACAGGAGAAAATAGAAAGACAAACGAACAAACAAAGCTTGGGGTTACCAAGAGCAGAGGAAGGTATGCAACACTACATGCATGTGCATTCCTGATAGCAGATATGGACTAACGCTAGAGTGGGTTACAAGCGAAAATTCCACAATGCTACTGGAATCAGACATCTTGAGACTCTTCTTCACTGGAACCTATCTTGTCTCCTCGCCTCTCTGTTCTGGTGTCTGGTGTTGACTGCCCCTCCGTGGATCCACGCCAACCTCTCTGTTCGCCTCTCTCTTGTCCAGTCTCAACTGCCTTCTGCTGCTTGCCTCTCTGCTCTCCAGCCACCAACTTCTTCTCTCTCCTGTCCAACCACCAACTGCCTCTGCTCCTGTCCAACTACCAACTTCTCTTCTGCTGCTTGCCTCTCTCCTGGGTCGCGTCGTCAACTCTCCTTCGCGTCCCCTTACCACTTCCGGATACGGCTAGATTTTTTTGTCCAAGAATCCTTTGTCTGGTTTCGCACCAAAACAAACTCGTTTGCTTTGGCGGCCTACCCCCATAGTGCTACATACTCCCTCTCTTACCCTTGTCATTTATTCTCAATAAATTACAACACGATTTAACAAGCAAAAAAAAAAAAACAAGAACATTTACAGGAAGTAACAACCGAACTTACAAAATTTTAAGGGGGTTCGGTCGTCCCCTAAAAAAAAATAAACAATATAACAACACCATGTCATCATACACATAAAAAAAATTTAAAAAAATAAAAAAAATATTGCTGGATTCAGCTCTTCCACCTTGCTCTCTTGTGAACAATTCTGGGGTCTCCTGACTCATCCCTATTCTTCATTCCAATAGGACTTTTCGATTCACCTCCAACAGTATTCAATTTTTCTTCAATTCGCCCCGCCCCCACCCAACAGAACACAGGGGAATTTTAACCACCCCTACCCAACAATTTCAGGAGGATTTTTCCATTCACCTCCAACATTATTCAATTTTCGAACATTTCACCCCATTCTCCAACCCATCAGAACACAGGGTAATTTTAACCACCCCTACCCAACAATTCAGGAGTATTTTTGGACTTGTCTCCCCCCTTTCCTTACGACGTGGGAGCATCAGTAATCTCCGCAGTTCGATCGGTGTCGTAACAGGAATAATGTTCCAGAAAGCACTGTGGAATTCACTTCCCAACCTGGGGGCCTTCACTGCCCCCTGCAACAAACAAAACAAGTCTCTCAGCCATCAATTACTATGGATTTTCAAAAGATAAGAAAAAAAAAACAAAGCAATTGACACCATCTCCCAGATCGTCCAGCCATGACCAGCCAGGGGGGAGGAGCAACCGGACACCGCCCCGCGCCCAGGTATCGTCTTCCCAACCCATCGTCAACCGTTTCCTCGGTACCATTTCATCAATTCCATGTCAACCAGGCCACTCGCCCTCCCAAATCATCACTTGTATAACTTACTACCCCTCGATACCAGTCCGCGAAACGGGGCTCCCGTGCACCCCCCCCCCAGGGGAACACGATCAGACGAAGTGAAGAAGTGCCAAGAGCAGTTAAACTTACGAAAAATAAACCCAGAAAATCCATGAAGGTAAAACAAAATATAAAAAATAAAAATAAATTAAATTAAAAAAAATAAAATAAAATAAACAAATAACAATAAACAACAAAGCAAATGACACGGTAAGCCCAGTCCCCCAAAACCAACAAAAAACAATGCAAGTATAACAAAAAAAACAAACAAACAACAAAAACAAAGGATAGCAAAAAAAAATCCACACAAATTAAACAACAAAAAAAAATTAATAATAAACAATTCACAGACAAAAAATAAAAAAGAAATAAAATAACTACAATTGACAAATATATAAAAATAAAATTGTTCTGAAGGAATCTGTCACGCATCCACCTTCTAACCCTTGTCTCTCTTCCCTTGAGATCTCTGCCCACTTCCACCATTTCTCTTTGCGTCTTACTTTCCTTCTCTCCTGTCCACTTGAATTCTTCCCTCTACCGGGGGTGGTGTGGGAGGGGATAGCGTTTGCTTCCAACCGTTTTTTTTTTAAATCCACAAAAAAAAACAAAACTTTCTTTTCTTCCTAATTTTTAAAGTTTACTTATTCTTTTTCTTTCTTTCTATTTTCTTTTTAACAGAGACAGGCATGGATGCAGCGACAAAAATTCCCTAGCAATCTTTCTTTCTACTTTTCGTTCTCTCTTTTTTTTTCTTTTTTTTTCTTTCTTTTTCATGACTTTATCTGTTCTTCATTCTTTTTCTTTGTTCAAATTTTTCCGCCATTTTTATTTTTTTTTTAATTTTTTTTTTTTTATATTTTCCATTTTTTTTTTTTTTTTTGTGGTAGAAGCTTTCCTCCACCTTCTACCCTCTGCACTCGGATGATCCGACTTTGACCAGTCGATTTTAACCTAGAAATCTCACTTTCTCTCTAATTTCTCTGGGGTTTTGAAATACCACAATTTTTTTTTTCTTTTAGTGAACCTTGCAGCAAAAAAAAATTTTTTTTTTTTAATCGGTGACTTATCACCTTTCCAGCATAAAATAAATTACAATAAAACTTCCCAGAACTGACTAACTTTCTTTCTTAAGCCACTGGTCCTAACACTTAAGTATAAAAATTACTATGTGAAACTGCTACGAAGAAGGAAAAAAAAAAGCATTTGAATTCTACCGGTCAAGTTAAGTGTGAAAAGCGGGTAGGGGAAGAAGACCTTCCCTTACCTTCTAACAAAAATACAACAAAAATTATCAGCAGCTAAGGGGTTGAACATACACACACACACACAAAAACGAAATAGATTACTTGTTTTTTTTTCTACATCTTAAAATTTCCTTAATCTAACAAATCTTTCTTTTTTTTAATCGGTGACTTATCACCTTTCCAGCATAAAAAAAAAAAATTACTATAAAACTTCCCAGAAGGGACAATATTTTTTTAAGCCACTGGTCCTATCACTTAAGGATGATTATACTATGGAAACTGCTACGCAAAAAAAAATCATTTGAATTCTACTGGTCAAGATAAGTGTGCGAGGAGGGTAGGGGAATAAATTCTTTCTTTCCCTTCTAACAAAAATACAACAAAAAAAATCAGCAGTTATGAGGGGCTTAAACATACATACACACATACACAAACGAAATAGATTACTTGGGTTCTTTTTTTTTTCTCTCTACATTTTAGATATCCTTAATCTAAAAAAAAATTTTTTTTCTTATATTCGAGTGCAGGTGGGTGGGGAATGTGTATTCCTACCTTTGTAGATTTCTTCCTTTTCCATCCTTCTTTTTTCCTTTTCCTTGTTTCCTTCGTTTTCTTTTTCCTTCTTTTCTTTTCTCGTTGCTCGCAGGGTCCTTATTGCATTTTTTTTTTCTTTCTTCTTCGTCCGCTGGCTTCCCGATTCCTTCATCCCTCGATTCATTCCTATTTTTTTTTCATCAGGTTTTTTTTTCATCCTGGTCAACGGCGCCATTGTGAAACGTTACCCCCTCACCCCCCCACATTATCCCAGTCTTCTAACCATTTCACTTCTTAGCCGGCCGGTGATCAACTAGTGGCTGAGGGGGTAACGCACATTTCTTTACCTACACACAAGAATACGATCGAGGGAGACAGGAGAAAATAGAAAGACAAACGAACAAACAAAGCTTGGGGTTACCAAGAGCAGAGGAAGGTATGCAACACTACATGCATGTGCATTCCTGATAGCAGATATGGACTAACGCTAGAGTGGGTTACTAGCGAAAATTCCACAATGCTACTGGAATCAGACATCTTGAGACTCTTCTTCACTGGACCCTATCTTGTCTCCTCGCCTCTCTGTTCTGGTGTCTGGTGTTGACTGCCCCTCCGTGGATCCACGCCAACCTCTCTGTTCGCCTCTCTCTTGTCCAGTCTCAACTGCCTTCTGCTGCTTGCCTCTCTGCTCTCCAGCCACCAACTTCTTCTCTCTCCTGTCCAACCACCAACTGCCTCTGCTCCTGTCCAACTACCAACTTCTCTTCTGCTGCTTGCCTCTCTCCTGGGTCGCGTCGTCAACTCTCCTTCGCGTCCCCTTACCACTTCCGGATACGGCTAGATTTTTTTGTCCAAGAATCCTTTGTCTGGTTTCGCGCCAAAACAAACTCGTTTGCTTTGGCGGCCTTCCCCCATAGTGCTACACCATTATTAGATTAAATTATGGAGGTGCCCGTGGTGTAATGGTTATCGTATGGAAGTGCCCGTGGTTTAATGGTTATCGTCGTAGGAATTGGACACGACGATACGATTTCAAATCCTGGACGAGACTGATTGCATTTCACATAGCACTAATACCCTTGGGAAAGGTATGAATCCAATTATTCTCCCTCCAGCTATGGGTAAATGGTAGGACAGACTAGGTTCTTCAGCCTTGGTGAGGCAACTAGTCTAGGAGAAGGAAAACTCTGAATTCAAACCTGTTAAACTCCGCTTAAAAATTGACCTTGTGTCATATCCTACCCGAGCGGAGGGGTTGGGTAAATAGGATTTGATTAAATAAGTCTGCCTAAATTAGTTGTATTCATTTAGGATACTTGATGCCAGATAGCAATTATTTTAATTACCAATTGTTACTTAAACTCTAGGCATAATGTATCCCAAAACAGGCTTATATGCCATTAAAATCAATTTCACAATGAATTCCATGCCGAGTGTCAGTGGCTGGGGATCAAAATAACCAGAATAGAGAGAAATGGAATATTTTGTTTCTATTTACCCCCTGCTGCACGACCAGGATGTGAAGAAAATGGTCAATTTTTAGCAGATTATAAATTCAGAGTTTTTCTTCTTAATCGGTTGCCATACGAAGGTTAAAATGTACAGCCTAGCCTACTATTTTCCATTTGCAGGAGGAATAATATTGGGATCAGTGCTATAAGAGATGCAAACAGCAAGGTCCAGGAATTGAACTCATGTCATTGCCTGCATTTCCCACGACGATCGCCATTACGCGACGGGCTGTATGTATACGATAAATAAATTATGAATTATTTTGAGGGTAGAAAGGCACTGAAACTTAAGTGGAAATAGATTATCAGTGAACAGGATTTTAAATTTGTTTCGCTGGGTTAGTTTGGTTGGGTTTTACGGCACACCGACTATTTTAAGTTATTTAATGCCAAAACACCTTTATACAAATATATTAAATATATTCGAGGGGCCTACGATTAGTTTCCAGACTTTTTTCGTATGGGCACTTTTATTGATAGTACCCACATGAAACTCGAGTTCTCTTCGAAGTAATCTCCTTCCGCTGCAATCCACTTGTTCTAACGTTCCAACAATTTCTCGAAGGCCCCATGGAAGTCCTCTTGCTTGAGCGTGTCAATGACGTTCGTCACAGCCTCTTTCATCTCTTCAATTCTCTCATAACGACAGCCTCTGATCTTAGGGAATAACCAAAAGTCACAGGAAGGAAGGTCTGGACTATAGGGTGGGTGATGAACTGTGTTGATTCCCATATTGGTCAAATACTCTGTGACAAGGATGGAGTTGTGGACTGGTACATTTTCCTGCTGGAAATGCCACGGAACTCCCTTAAAACCTCAACATAGTAGCCCCAACCCAAACCCTTTGGCCAATCAACTCTGGTCTATTGACTTCATTACTCCTCCCACACCTCTCATCATCCCTCACAGAATCCCTGCCTTCTTTGAATCTCTTATACCAGTCAAAAATGATGCTCGATTAATGTAAGATGGTCCAAAAATAGTCTGAAGTGTTCCATACGTTTCTGTGGCACTTTTTTCAAGTTTAAAACATAATTTTATTGCATATCGTTCTTCTAAAGTGTCAGATTGCATTTTTGAAATCCACCAGCTGTTACAATCAGGCTTTAGTAGGGTGTATTCCAATTGCTGCTGTTGCTGTTCATTTGAAGCTGAAATAATAAAAATTGGTCAGTCATCTCATAAGATGTATTGCAATAAGATGGTGAATTTTCAAGAGTCTACGACAATTTTAAATGTCAATACGAAAAAAAGTCTGGAAACTTATCGTATGCCCCTCGTATAATTTGGCGTGGTTGGCCTTTATGGGACATAAATTAGTGTTGTTTTTTTAATGTCAAATCCTCTTTATATAAATATGTTAAGTGTTTGACCTTTTTTGGTCGGGTATACATATTAGATATATATAATATTATTTGGTTGGGTTTTATGACATATAAACCAATATAGATTATCAACGCTAAATCTTCTTTATATATATTAAATATCTATGATTTGATTTGTTTTTGTTTTACAGCATATCAACCATTGTAGGTAATTTAATGTCATATCCTCTTTATACATATATATTAGATATATAGCATTTGTTAATACGTTTTGTTGATAACGTTTTAAACGATCCTAAGCTCATTCTTTCGCACACAGTTACATGGTTCCAGGCATTGCTATTTGCTTCGTGGCCCGTGGCGCAGCGGATAGAGGAGTTGAGTCTCTACGGTTTCAGGTGAGCATTGTCAGAAGATAGCGGTTTACCCAAGCCGGCCAGAGGGTTACTTGGTCAAAAACGTTGTGCGATAGACGACAACTATGAAAGGCAGTGATTCCCGGGGATACGGTTACAACAATCAGCATTCCTATCCGAGGTCACGGTTAATCACCTGAAAAAGGCCAGAGGTGAAATTTAGCCGAAACGTAGTGAGAAAAACAAACAAAACAAAACTACTAAGATGAGGAGAAAAATTTGCAATAAAGAATTCATTCTCAGATTGCTATTTAACATTAAAAATTCTATTAAAAATCAGTTATTTGTATACACATAGTTAAATGATCAAACAGTTCTATTTCTAATTATTCAATTTAGCATAAGTCATTTGTTTGCACACAGTTTAAATGTTAAACAGTTCTACATGACCCATTGATAAGACCCAATCAGCTGCTACCACTCGGGGTCAGAGTGGACTTGGGAGCAATGGTAATAAAGGAATATTACATATTCCCAAAGCTCTAAGGCTGGCGCCTCGGTATCAGATTATTTTGTGTCACATGCACCATACCTTAAGGGGCTCTTATTCCTCTTCAGAGATGTAGTCGGTGTATTCTACCGCCCAAGCTGACGGGGCTGTCAGGATTTTGAGTAAATGTTACTGGCATCATATTTACCAACCCCTCTGCTCGGGCAGGATATGACACAAGATCAGTTTTTAAGCGGAGTTTGAATTCAGAGTTTTCCTTCTCCTAGACTAGTTGCCTCACCAAGGCTGAAGAACCTAGTCTGTCCTACTATTTACCCATAGCTGGAGGGAGAATAATTGGATTCATACCTTTCCCATGGGTATTATTATATTATTAGTGCTATGTGAAATGCAATCATTCTCGTCCAGGATTTGAACTCGTGTCGCCGTGTCCATTTCCTACGACGATAACCGTTACACCACGTTCACCTTCTGATATAATAGTTCCAAAATAGGTGTCATAAGATTGTTTATTACGCTGAAGCTATTTCTGTTAATAGTATAACATTCTTTAGGTGCGCAATTTCGATTACTCGATCACATCTTTAAAATTTATTTTTCTGTCAAGTGGCATAGTATTATTTAAATAACCACTGATTATAATTTAACAAATAAGCTGCGACGGTCTCAAGAGGTAAATGACGAACGTCGTTATCAGTTTTCTGCTGACCAATGAAATTCTCAGTGATGACTGAAGAAATTGACAGTTGATAATTATGCCTGATGAAATATTGTAAATGCCAGCGGAAAGAGAATATGATTACAAGATTCACTGGAAAAACTTTAATGACTTAAAATGATAGAGACAAAGTCCACGAAATATTGTAAGAAGTTTATTAGATTAGACCAGTGGTTCGTGAAAGGTAGTCTGGAGACTACAGACGGGAGCGCAACGTGATCAGCAGGGATCCATAGACACTGCAAGGGAATCTTGAAACTTTATATTACTTGATTAGCGAAATAACTGCAATTTCGCATTTCTACTTATTTGTAAACACCTACAAGATTTCAGTTTAAACATCAACCATTTCTAAAATTTTGGCTTGCATGGTTTCTGAATATTCATTGTCGTCTCAATAGGTGGCCAAAATATTGCTACCTTTGGCATCAACATATTAATGCAAAACAACTTTTTTTAACACTTCTCCAAAAGATGCCAAAATATAAACTTTTGCAACCTGAACTGCGTATATCTTTGTCAAAAATATCCCAAAGAATTGACAATTTGTATCAAGCAAGGCAAGTACATCCTTCTCATTGAATGTTATTTTTCAGAGCAAATACTGAATATAATTTTAATTAAATATTTTTAATAAATTTCATTTGTATCGATATGGGGGTTCACAATTTGTTTTCATACGCAATTCCAACAGATTTACCCTGAAATATAAAAGGTCCCGGCAGCAAAAGGTTTGAAAACAACTAGATTAGACGATTTGCAAGGACATAGGGTCTGCTTATATCAGTTTATTCTCTTTATTCTTTATTCTTTTTTTTAAAACTACATATACTCTTTCTTTCTTACTTTCTTTCTTTCTCCCTGTTTTTCTTTCTTTTTTTCTTGTTTTTGTTTGTTTGCTTGCTTGCTTCTTTCTTTTTTCTTCTTTGAGTTTGTTTCTTTTCCTTGTTTTAGTTTTTTCTTTCTTTCTTTCTCAAGTTTGCGTTTGTTTGTTTTTTTTGGCTTTGAATTTAATCCTTTTTTAAATATATCTTTTCCCCTTTTTTTCGCATTTTCCTCTCTATAAACATTTTATAAAACCAGTTTCTTTCTTTAATTTATCGTTTTCTTTCTTTCTTTCTTTCTTTCTTTCTTTCTTTCTTTCTTTCTTTCTTTCTTTCTCATCTTTGATTGTTTCTTTGCTTGTTTATATCTGTTCTTTCTTTCTTTCTTTCTTTCTTTAATATCAACATTAGCATTTTTTTTCGTTTGTACTCTTTCTTTTTTTAAAATTCTTTGATTTTTTTTTGTTTTGTTTTTTTTATGAGTGATTCTTTTTCATATTTCTTTTTTATTAGATTTTAGATCTAGTGAATTTTTTCCTTTTTTTTTTCATTCTTTTGTTCTTGAAAAGTTCACTTAGAATGATTTGCATTTTTGTTCTTCTTCTTCTTCTTCTTCTTCTTCTTCTTCTTCTTCTTCTTCTTCTTCTTCTTCTTCTTCTTCTTCTTCTTGCACAAAAACCTTTTTTTCATTGTTTTCTTCTATTGTGTCAACACCGCTGTCTTTAGTTTTTTTCCTTTTTTTTGTTTTCTGCATGATTTCTTGTACATTAATGAAACTTAATAAAAAATATCAATAATCAGTCGTTTGAAAATGAATATCCACCGTGTATATATATATATATATATATGTATGTATGTATGTATTTTGTATGCTGAAAAAGTAACGAGAAATACGTATATATAGATATATATAAATATATATATATATATATATATATATAGTTCTAACTTAATTAGTTCCACCAACGCGTTTCGACAGGATTGCTTAAGAAATGAAATTAGGAAAATTTCAGGAAGAAAGTGTTTTTGTCTTCTTCACGGTCGTAATTATGAATTTAATATAGTTGGTTGAAACGAATACAGGAAATTATCGAAAAAATATTTGACAATGTTATGTCATGAAACGTAATTTTTTAAACAAGTTAAGGAGAAACATAACGTCTATAAAATGTTGGTTCGTATATGTGGAGAGTGGACACAAAGGAGGGAAAAAAGAAAAGAAAGGGGGAAACATGAAGAAAGGGAACATACAAATGTCTGATAATTATGGATGTTTGTGTATGTTGAAATCCTTAACATAATTTTGGCAAAGTAAGGTGAAATATTATAGAATCCTGGTATTTGTTCTATATTATTGTAATTTAAAATGGCAGAAGATTCTATGATTCTACTGTTGTTTTTATTATGAACAAATACTATAATGATTGAATGTTGGAAGTCAAATGCGTTGGTTTTTGGAAATGTTTTAAATAACTAACGCGTCGGAAAAATTACCTGATTTAAAGTGTCTTGTGTTATTCTTTTTGCTAGGTGTCTGCTTGTCTCTCTTATATAATACTTCGTGCAGTTTTGGCAGAAGATTCTGTATATAAGATTGGAATAAGATTTTGTTTGGTTGTTACTATTGTTTCCTAACAGTTGTTTGATTGTTTTGGCCGTTAGTGTGATCCTTTTTATACCGAAATGGTTTAAAATTCCTTTCAATGTTAGAAACTGTGGAATTCTGAGGTAGAATTATATGCTTTTTTTTTATCATGTTGTTGGAATTTCGATTTCAGTTCGGAGTTTTTAATTTTGTTTAATGAAGTGTATTTGTGGATATTTATGGCCTTTAGTTTTGCTTGCCAATGTCCGGACATTATCATAATGGTTAGAGTCTTTGCCAAAGGTGTGGGAGACCTTGGTTCAATCCCAGGTTGAATCATATCAAAGGCTCAAAAATGGTACGTGATGCCTCCTTGCTTATCATTCAACATTATAAGGTAGAAATCAAAGGTTAAGTGGAGCAATCCAGGAAAAAGAGTAGCGCCTTCCTCTACACTTTGGTGTAGTAGCTATTGAAAAGGGAACCTTCGGGTCACCCTCAACTACGGTCGCCAACTTTACTTTTTACTTTTAGTTTGGCATGGTGTATGCATAGATGTAAATTTAAATAATATTTTGGAGAAGTTTCTTTGTTTAAAGACATATCAACCTTCATGATCTAATCCCAAAGATATCCCAGTATAAGTGCAGTAGTATTTCTATCTACCCCTTTTCTAATGGTATAAAACAATTCTTACCTTTCTGTGAGTTTTAGTTTGAAAATTAACGTAATAGCGTGACTGGAGTTCATACTCGCTAGGTAAGAATTTCAGATTTAAACTTGTCTGTCCAAAATCCATTTTATTGCTCTTGTGTTTTTTGTGATCAGTACAATAATTTTCTTTTTTTTTTTTTTTTTTACCTACCCTAGCAGGGTTTTTCTAAAGGGCTATGAACGCCCTAAACCCTGATTATCTTAGTGCCAAGAAATATGCAATATTTGTTTGAAAGGGAGTTAAAAGCTGGCGCAAATGTTGACAGAAAAGTGAGCTAGAATACCGATAGTGACAACTCCGAATAAAGATAAACACTTGATTATTGAGAGCAAAATTCACGAAGTAAAACTGGTCTAGAATTGACAGCTGAAGTAAATTCCACTCGACAGCAACCAGTGCCGTTTTCCACTGTGAAACATCGACGAGCGGTGAATGATAATCAGTGAGCCTCAAATAAATTAATTTTACACACGCACACACACACACACACATATATATATATATATATATGTGTGTGTGTGTGTGTGTGTGTGTGTGTGTGTGTTTCTTTAGCAGATATATGAATGTACTGGCGTATGTGCACAACACACACACACACACACACACACACATATATGTATATATAATGTGAGAGTGATAGAGAATGATAGGAAAACTTTGATTCAAACTTACGCAAACATACATACAAAATTATACATGTATCTTACACACAGGCACATGCACACACACACACACACACACACACATATATGTATATATATAATATTTCTAAGAAATTCTATTATTTGAAGACCAAAGATCTTTACTATAGTGAATTGTCCCCTTTTTGAGCCGCTGACTTTTGTTATTTTATGGTAGACTTATAAGATCTTAGTCTCTCTCTCTCTATATATATGCTCCCCTACCCCCGTGGAGTTGACCTCTCGAGCGAAGGAAGTAATCGTGTTGCCATTAGCGTTTGTGCAAGGCTCTTCATATATGAATTGAGCTCTCGGTAGCCGTTAAGAGGATGTATGTAAACAATAGTAATTCTGATTCATAACCGTTTAAAATTTATTTGGCTGCTGCTGGTTACTCGTGGTTGAGGGGTAGAGTCTTGTATTGGCCTTTGGGTCAACCGGGTTTCGATCCAAGCTACGGGAATCTATTATGTCTAGCCATACTGATGAGCTATGATAGAACGAAACAGATCTGTCTGTGGATGACTATATATATATATATATATATATATATATACATGTTGTCATTCACAGACAGGCTGTTTCGTTATATCACAACTCTTCAGTGTGGCTAGACATGTGAGACATTCCAAGCCGGGATCGAAACTCGTCTAACTTTAAGCCAGGCTTATGACATACCCCTTAGCCAAGCCCGCAACTCAACGTCGGCTCGGGAGTTAATGCATATGTATCAAATATCGTTTGTTTATATTTTTGCGCCATCAGATGCCAGAGTGCTCAATTCGTTAGTAGAGCAATGCATTACGCGATTGGCGACCGTTATATCCCTTCGAAAGATTTCTCAAACCCCAGGTCGGGGAAATTATTAAATTTAAGAATAGAGCGAATTGTTTATTCACAAAAGTACCGGTCAAGGACACAATTAACAGCATTATATATATATATATATATATGTTTGTGTGTGTGTGTGTTTAATATGTGTATTTATTAGTAATATATTGTATTAATTATAATTGGCAAATAAATTTTCACCGCACTACCTTTGTTTTGAATACTAAGTACAGTAAGGTACCCAACATCTCCGCAACCAGCAGGATGTGAGAGAGAGAGCACATTTTAAAAGATTTGAATTTAAAGTTTTTTGTCAGTCACTCAAGTTGTAAAGTAACTTCTAAAGAACCTCGTCCGTCCAACTGTCTACCCACAGATGGACGAAAAACAGGTGGATTTAAGTTTTTGAAGAGCATTAGTTAAAAGTAAAGTGCGAAGAACCTCTTTCTAGCTTTAAAATCTGAATTCCGATTTCAAATTCTATTTAACTGTCTTTATCTTATTTATATTTAATGTATAATATAGATAAAAGATGTATATATATATATATATATATGTAATATAATTGCGGAGGGATTTCGTTTAATATATATCTTGCCTCTCGGTTTAGTTATGCTGAGAACTTTTCGGTTTAGTTATGCTGAGAACTTTTCGCTTATTGCATGGGTTAGTTAGTTAGGTGCACACATTGAGCGCAGGTGTTCACGCGCGCGGGGGGTTGATGTGACAATCAGAGAAGTCACAATAAAAACCCCAGGAAGGAAATAGACCGGGGACGTGAATGACGTCATGCCCGGAAGTATTGAGGATTTTGGGGATTTGAAAAAAAGCAGTAAGTTGAGATTCGAGTCTAGAGGAAAGTCGTCGATTTTGGGGGTCTACGAAATCTGTCGCGCGTTTATAGAAGAAATTGTGTCTCTCTCTCCTCATGTCGAAAAACCTTAAACTCAAAAAGGTAATAAAATGTTTCGTACCTGAAACAATTTCGTGCATTTCGGGATTCCCTATGCATATTTCACATATTCATATCTTGGTTGATCTCGTGGACCCATTATATATTACATATATATATAAACAAGTTTGTTTGAATACCGCAAAATGCTTCTTCTTTCAAATCTTCAAGGGAGACGTTTAAGTCTTTTCACTAGTCTTCTAACTTCTGAGTCATGTTGGTAAAGACAACCCCGAAGATGACCAGAGAAGTTGTCGAAAGCGTTTGGTTTAATATAGGGTTCGTTCTTTACCAATTTGACCCAGAAGTATGAAGACTAATGAGAAGCCTTGAACATCTTCACTTGAAGATTTTAAAAAGGAAAAATAATCCGCAGTATTCAACCAAACTTGTTTAGATAATTATTTCCTACCTAAGTATATTATATATATATATATATATATATATATATATATATATATATATTCAATAGGTTTCCAGACATTTTTTGTTCAGGAATTTAAAATTGTTGTAAACTCTTGAAAATTCAGTATGGTATTGCTATACATGTTATGAGGTGACTGACCAATTTTTTTATGATTTCATGTTTAAATGAACAGATAGAGCAGGAATTGGAATACACCTTACTAAAGACTGATTGTCACAGGTGGTGAATTTCGAAAATGCAATCTTGACATGAGGACACTTTAGAAGAATGATATGCAATAAAATTATGTTTTAAACTCGGAAAAAATGCCACAGAAACGTATGGAATGCTTCAGACTGGTTTTGGATCATTGAAGTTGTTGGAACGGTTCAAGTGCATTGCAGCCGGAGGAAATTACTTCGAAGGGGACTATAGTTTCATATAAGTATTATCAATAAAAATGCCCATATGAAACTTATTTAATGATCCTCGTATCTATAAATTGTTTTGTCGTTGGTCCAAAGAGAATGAAAATGTTTTAAAATGAGTAAGTCCATTCAGAGATTTGTATTTTTTTAAAAATTCATTTGTCTATTTTGTTCTTACATTGGTGTATGTTTCCAGCTTGATACTTTCGTCAGAGAACATGTATGACACAAGGCTTTGTTAATGTGGTATTAAATGAGACTTGAACTCTCTCTTGTTTGAAGTTTGAATAGTTTTCTGTTGGTTATGTTTTTTATGAATGTGCGTTCTTCCTTTTTCTTAGACGGAAGTATTGATTAATGAAGAAAATAAACAAACGAACATAATTTTATTGTCAAGGATATTGCTGCAAAAGTTTAATAAGTCATGTTGTGTTGCATCAAAAATTTGGAATCACGCTATCATTTTTTTTAATTAATGGAAATGTGAACTTTTTAACAGGGGATTTTAAATTTTAGAAATAGAGAAGACATTTCTTCATCGCCAATTTAAAAAATATATACCCCAAGAGACTGCATCAAAAGTATCTCATGTTATTTCGAGTTGATTAGCCAAAGGGTTAGTGTTAGGGTTACTATGTTGAGGTTTTAAGGGAGTTCAGGAAGAGTTCGTCGGAAGAGGCCAGCGCTGTTCAAATCAGGTCAGTGGCATTTCCACCAGGACATTGCACCAGTCCACAACTTCATCCTTGTCACAGAATACTTGAGCAAGATGGGCATCAAGGTAGTTCCTTAGCCTCCCTATAATCCAGTCATTGCCCCCAGTGACTTTTGCTTATTCCCTAAGCTCAGAGGCTATCGTTATGAGTAGATAAAAGAGGCTGTGACGAAGGTCATTGAAATGCTTACACAAGAGGACTTCCATAGGGCCTTCCAGAAGGTGTTGGAACGGTAAAACAGGTGGATTGCAGCCGGAAGAGATAACTTCGAAGGTAAGTAGAGTTTCATGTGTGTACTATCAATAAAAGTGCCCATACGAAAAAAGTCTGGAAACTTATCATATGCTCCTCGTATATGAGGATAGCCTACAGAAGAGGGTAATTCGCTCCATTGACAGTGAAAGTATTAGGTGCTAGCACAATTGTAGCAAATAAACACTTGTGATTCTTATATATATAGAAAATTTAGAAAAATACTGATGATTCTACGCCTTCAACTACTGTAACCAATGTGCTTATTTGAGCTGACTACAACGGACCAAGCGTTACTAATCCTTCACCAAGTTGTACCAGATTTGGGACAGACTGGTGTGATTATTAGTCTCCAGAAAGTCTGTCTCTCATGTTTGTAAAAAGAGTCAATTTTGAAATATTCTGCTAAAGGCAGGATTATTTGATGCAAACTTGAATCTCATCAGTTCTTGTGCTTACTGAATCAGTCGCTATAAATTTTCCTTAATTAGATTTTTAAATATATTTTATTTTCAATATTGAATATTTTTCAATGAAATTTATTATTGTTAAATGTCAACTTTATTAATGAATATCAACGAATTCTGAAACGTTTGGTATTCAGAATCTTTTCATGGTATATCACTTTAGATTATATTTATTCAGTAACACCAAAGTATTTTTTCGTAGAAAATTACTTTAAAATTATTTAATTACGAATATCATACGGTTTGAAAGTTATTCATTAAGAAGATAATTTGATTCCATATTAATTGCGAAGAACCTTTTTGTAAATAAAGAAAAGCAATCATTTATTAATATATATATATAAGGTGTTAACGAAGCGCGTAGATTTTCTACGAAAGAAAACAAATTTATTAAAATGAATTTTGTCCGACAAAAAAAAAAATTCAATAAATTAATCAAATAAAAAAAGTATTTCTTAATAATTAAGTTAATCTTAATCTTTTTATACATTCAAAATGAAATATTTTGAAAATTTATCTTATCTAATATTTAGCTTTGAATTCCTGGAACGAAATGAAAATTTAGTTTTTGCATGCTTTTCATGTAAAATGACATACATTTATTTTACCGACCCCAAAAGAACTTGAAAATATTGATACCAATAGAAACATTCTTTATACTGCCATATTGATTTCTAGAGCAGACAAACAAATTTGCTCTTTTGTAGGTATAAATACGTATAAAATGTAATTTCTTTTATGATGACCTGTTTGTTTGGTTTGGTTTCTTTGTTTAATGGCATATCAACCTTTGTTGGTTATTTAATGCCAAAGACATTCTCCTAGAAGAACAGTAGTCGTACTATTTAACCCATAGCTGGGAGGATAAGGGGGTTCACACCTTTCACAAGGGTATTTGTCTGAAAGTGAACGTAATAGCGCGACTGGAGTACGAACTCGCGTACTACGATTCCGTAGTCCATCGCTTTAAACATTACACCACAAGGACGGATAAAATTATCAAACGAAACTAATATCAATTTTTGGCACATAGTTATATGGTTCCAAGTATTTTTATCAAATACGAATCATTCTAATTATTATTAATCATTTGTGGCCACAAATTTAAATGGTTTCAAGTATTTTTATGTAACAGTAACAATTTAAAAACTGCCATTTGTTTGCACAAATTCATCATCATCATCATGTCGTGCCGCTAGCACGGATATCCCTGACACTCTCTCGCCACTTCTCCTTATTTGTCATCGCCTCTGACAGGTCTTCAGGGTTACATCCTGTGTCCTCACATAGCTGCTGTATGTAAGTTCGAGCTGGTCGTCCTGCTTTTGCTTGGTCATATGTGGGGTTCCATAGGAGTACATCACATATGAGCTCGTCCTTGCTTCTCCAGCAGTGTCCTGCATGTCTGGTTCGTCTATCTTGTATAGTTTTCGTGATGGGAGGCAAGTGGCCGTATAGTTGGTGTCTTGTGGGGTGTTGTCGCCAGGACTTGTTCAATATTGCTCTCAACATTCTTTCGTAATTGCCGTCTAGCCTCCTCTTCAGCCATTTAGTTAGATTCCATTTAGTGCATCCATATAGCAGTATCGATACAACCGCTGCCTGGAAGAAACTGCGTTTCATTTTATCGGTCAGGTTTGATTTCCATATGATCGAGTGCCCATCGATAGCTGTCCTCGCTTTCGTTAGTCGTGTGTCGATATCTTGATGAGACGCTACTTCCATGGATGATTCTAAGTGGATAGTTTGTAGATAATTATATTGTTAAATGTGTTACAACTAATTTTTTGCGCGCAAGTGTTGCTATTGTGTCTACATAGTTCATCATCATCATCATCATCTTGTCATGCCACCAGCACGTATATCCCTGGCCCTCTCCCACCACATCTCTCTTTCGTTCCTTGCTTCTGGAAGGTCCTCAGGGCTACATCCCGTATCCTCACAGAGCTGCTGTATGTCGGTTCAAGCTGGTCACCCTGCTTTTGCCCGAACATGTGAAGGTGTCCATTGGAGACCATCACATATGAGCTCGTCCCTGCTTCTCCAGCAGTGTCCTGCATGTCTGGTTCGTCTAACTTTGGTGGTTTTCGTGATGGGTGGCCGTACAGTTGGTGCTTTGTGGGGTGTTACCTCCAGGACTTGTTCAATATTGCTCGTAGCAACTTGTGTAGTTGCTGTCTATCTTCTTCTCCATCCGTTTACTTAGTGTCCATGTAGTGCATCCATATAGCAGTATCGACACGACCGCTGCTTGGTAGAAATTGCGTTTCATTTTATCGGTTAGGTCTGACTTTCATATGACCGACAGCCTATCGATAGCTGTCCATGTCTTTGTTAGTTGCGTATTGATGTCTTTTTCGGTTGATGAGACACTGCTTCCTAGGTAGGTGAACTTGTCAACTAGTTTCAGAGAGCTACCGCCTAGTGTGGAAAACTCGCCAAAAAGACTAATAATTCTATTTGTTATTAATCAGTTGTTTGATTTGGTTTGGTTTGGTGAGTTTTATGGTATATCAACATTTGTAGGTTATTTAATGCCAAATCCATTTTTATGTAAATTATCTGTTCTATTTTAAACAATTCAGTTTAGCATAAGTACACAATTTGATTGTCAAAAACATTTCTATTTCAAACTATTCAAGCAGTTATATGTAACAATTCACTTAAGTGTAAATACAGTTTTGATGTCGAAAGACAGTTCTATTTTAAATAATTCAGTTTAGCATAAGGACACAGTTTAAATGTAACTACAATTTAATTGTCAAAAACATTTCTATTTCAGACTATTCAGTTTACTCAATTCAGTTTAGCATAAGTATGCTGGTAGTTCTATTTAACCCATAGATAGGACCCTTATCAGGTGCTACCACTCTAGGCCAGAGTGGACCTGGGAGCGATGGCAATGAATGGGCACTTTGCATTCACCAAAGCTCCAGCACTGCTAGAACCTCACCATCAGATTGTTTAGTGTCATATCTAGGACACTCGTTGCGGGAGTCTCATCCCTCCGCAGAGGTGCAGTTAGTGACCCTACAGCCCCAGCCGACTGGGCAATCAGTTGTTTATAGATAATGAAATGATTGCAAGTCTTCCTATTCAACACTAATTATTCTATTGAACACAATTGATTAATTTGCACGCAGTTAAATGGTTCCAAGTATTGCCATGTTATGCCAATATTCAATTTAAGCATAGTGTTACAATTACTGCTCCTTAACACTAATAATTATATTCAACATTATTCATTTGTTTTCACACAGTAAAATTGCTCCAAGAATTGCTCTGTATCATTATGTCAGTTAGACAGCCATTTGTTTACACACAGTTAAGTGATCAAAAAGTTCAAATTATTCCATTTAATCTAAGTCATTTTTTTGTGCACAGATTAAATGTCCAACAGTTTTATTTGACCCATAGATTGGGCCTTCACAGGCGCTACCACTTCAAGTCAGAGTGGACCGAGCAGCAATGGTAATTAGGGGTACTCCATATTCCCCAAATTTCCAGGGATTGCGCCTCGCTATCAGATAGTCATAATGAGGACACTCGCTTGTGTGGTTCTTAGCAGAGATGCAATCGGTGTTTCTACAGATCCAGCCGACTAGGTTAACTTATTAATGAGGACACGTTTTAACCAAAATAACAAAAAGTTTACCTATAATCCAATTAATTCAGATATGTTTATAAATATTTTCAATAGCAGCGGAGATAATTTTTGCAAAGTAATTTACTTTAATTTCAACGATTATTTTAAAACTTTGCCACAATATTCAGCTCCAGCCGACTCGGTTAACTTTTTAAAGAAGATACGGTTTAACCAAAATAACCAAAAGTTTACCAATAATCCAATTAATTCAGATATGTTTATAGATATTTTCTATAGCAGCTGAGATAATCTTTGCAAAGTAATTTACTTTAATTCTAATGACTATTTTAAAACGTTGCCACAATATTTTGTTGCAGACTGTATAATAATACCGACTCCTTAGATAAAAATAACCATAAAATTTGACGTATTCCTTTTTTTTTCTTGAGTGATTTCCTTCAGTACAAATTCTTACTTGCCAAGATAAAGTTTCTTTCAGTAGTTATTAGATGTTTATCATCACTCAATTTATAATTACGAGAAAGCAAAAAGAAAAAGAAATGAAAATAAATTTAAAAAATACAAGCAAAAATAAAAAAAAAACGACGAGAGGAAAGTTATTGCGTCTTTTAACGAACAAGAAAACGAGGAAAGATTTTACTTGATTTGATTTCTTCCAAAAAATAAAAAAAAGTGAAAAAAAAAATCTAGGTACTCTATGTTTTATCAACGAATTTAGCTCGTGATTTGTTTTTAGCAATTTAATATTTTTGTTTGCAAATGCAAATGCCATACGGGGGGGGGAAGAGTTATATGAATGCGTTGACTTTGTTTAAAATGTTGTTCGCCATTACATTTCGTTGAAACGAGAGAACGGTAGGGAGGGATGGAATTTTCCTCTTGGAATGTTGGTCTTGAATGAGTCTTTGGTAAGACTTCCGAAATCCTGGCAATTAAAAGGGGACTCGTAAAAAGCGAACGGTGCACTTGATTGACTTCAGAGTTTGTCGGATGTGAAGGATTTGGCAGCTTGGGTTCGGGGACTTGGTGGAAAAGGTTGTTGTATATTTGAGAAGATATCAAGAAACTAGAGAGACAGAGAGAGAGAAAGAGTGAGAGAGAAAGAGAAAGATGAGAGAGGGGAATAAATAATGAAGAGAAAGTACATTACTGTGTTGGATTGATAGAGAGAATATGTAGGATGTTAGAGGACGAAATTTAAAGGTATAGAAAGTTGGGAAAAAAAAGATCAACGAGAAAAGAAAGAAAGAAATAAAGAAAGAAAGAAAGAAAGAAAAGAAAAGAAAAGAAAAGAAAGAAAGAAAGAAAAGAAAAGAAAAGAAAGAAAGAAAGAAATTGAATATATAAAAGTTCGTTTAAACATGACAAAAGAAAGTGAAGAGAAGAATACGAAGCAAGAAAGAATAAACAAAGAAAGAAAGAAAAGTTTTATGCAAAAAAACCCCAAAAAAAAAAAAAAAAAAAACCCAGAAAGAAACTGTCAGGAATCTGAAAAGAAATAAAGAAAAAAAAATTCAGAGAATCGCAAAAAAAAAAAGAAAGAATGAATGAATAAAAGAAGAAAGCAAGAAAGAAAGCAGAATTAGCATAATAAAAAAAGAAACAAGAAAAATAGAAAAATGGAATAATTAAAATAAATTTTTAAAAAAGTAAATAAATAGATAAATAAAGTTAGGCTTGAATGTAAGTAAAAGTTGGCAACTTTAGTCGAGGGTGACCAGAAGGCTCCCTTTTCAATAGCTACTACACCGAGGTGTAGGGGAGGGCTCTACTCCTTTCCCTGGACTGCTCCACTTTACTCTTGATACGTACCTTATATTGCTAAGTGTTAAGCAAGGAGGTATCAAGTACCATTTTTAAAGTCTTTGGTATGATGCGACCTGGTCTTCAGGACTATTGGCGAACACTCTACCAACTAGGCCAATGAGCCGTTTAAAGATTTGAATGTAAGAAAAGGAAAATCGAAGGAAAATGTAAAAAGAAAAAGTTAAAATACGAATACAGCATTAAAGAAATGTAAATACTACTAAAAAACCTGGATAAAGAAAATAAAGAACAGACAGATTAAAAGAAAGCAGATTAAAATTAAGGAAAAAAAAAAGAAAAAGAATGGATATCAACAGATAACATGCAATATGCGCAGACGCGTTCAAGTATTTTATATGTATATGTAAATATATCATCATCATGTCGTGCCAACAGCACGGATATCCCTGAGGGTGTCCTCGTGGTGTAATGGTTAAAACGACGGACTGCGAATCGTAGTACGCGAGTTCGTACTCCAGTCGAGCTATAACGTTCACTTTCTGACAAATACCCTTGGGAAAGGTATGAACCCCCTTATCCTCCCAGCTATGGGTTAAATAGTACGACTACTGTTCTTCTAGGAGAATGGCTTTGCCATTAAACAACCTACAAAGAGTTGATATGCCATTAAACAAAGAAACCAAACCAAACTGATATCCCTGACCCTCTCTCGCCACTTCTCTATATCGTTCATCGCCTCTGGTAGGTCTTCAGGGTCACACCCCGTATCCTCACATAGCTGCTGAATGTATGTTCGAGCTGGTCGTCCTGCTTTTGCCCGGCCATATGTGGGGGTCTATAGGAGTACATCGCTTAGGAGCTCGTCCCTGTTTCTCCAGCAGTGACTTGCATGTCTGGTTCGTCTAACTTGGATAGTTTTTGTGATTGGAGGCAGGTGGCCGTATAGTTGGTGCCTTGTGGGGTGTTGCCGCCAGATATGTACCAATAATTTTTTTGAATATATATTCATATTTCATTGACTAATTTAGACATCTTTTGTCTTAACCTATTGGTACATATCCTTTCCAGTTGCCGCATTGATTTTATGGTATCTGGCGTGAATTAATTGAAGAAGCTGACATAACTAATTGTTACCTGATACTTTCTGCTCAATCTTCGGCCATCATCAGTGTGTCTATAATGCAAAAACGTTGTGACTTTTCCACGTATATTACTACTTTTTAAGAGTTTATTATTTATACTGGTGCTTTGTTGCAACGCTTTATTCATTTCTATAAGTGGCAGCAGGAGGTAAAGACATTTAGCTACATTAGAACTGGATTCGAAATTGATTCTATTGAGTTTAGGTTGTTTCATCCTGATATGGAACACCTCAAGAATCTGTAATTTTTGTTATTTTGTTGTTCTAATATTGTTGTATTTTCAGTAAGAATTTTCAGAATCTCATCTTTTGGGCAGGAATGTTTTTTTAGATGTGCTATTGATTATGGCAATTACACAAGAATGCTGCGTGCAATCCTGAACAAGTCCTGGCAGCAGCACCCCACAAGACACCAACTGTACGGCCACCTGCCCCCTATCACGAAAACTATTCAAGTTAGACGAACCAGACATGCAGGACACTGCTGGAGAAGCAGAGATGAACTCATAAGAGATGTACTCTTATGGATCCCCACACATGGCCGCGCAAAAGCAGGACGACCAGATCGAACGTACATTCAGCAGCTATGTGAGGATACAGGCTGTTGTCCTGAAGACCTACCTAGGGTGATGAACGATAGGGAGGAGTGGCGAGAGAGGGTCGGGGATATCCGTTCTACCAGCGCGATATGATGATGATGATGATTGATCAGATGTGCAAAGTAAGTCGTTTCGATAGAGTAGTTGAGGTTAAGCTAACGTATATTTTGGTATTCTCACATATAAAATCTCCTATACAATATGATAAGTTTTATTTTTTATTAGGATCAGTGGGGAGTATATTTCTTTTAATAGACGTCTTTAAAATATTTTCATCTAATTTATAATTGTTGTGCATTTGGTTAGGGTAAAATAATTTTGATAATTTTTTGTTTATTGATTGGAGTGTTACAGTGTTTATTTTGTCGGCTGACATTTCTAATTGTACGTTTAATTTGTTCATCAACAATATGTAACATAATGGCTGAGAGATTTCGTTTTATGCCTTTGGGTTTAGTTAGGCTGAGAACCTTGTGCAAGGGTTACTTAGGTGCAACATTAACGGACGTGTCACTCAGAGATGTCACAATGGAAACTGGGCGAGGGAGTGCGACTCACGTCACGCACCGGAAGAGCGCGCCGGATTTTGGGAGATTTGAAAAAGTCAGTTACTAGAGTTGAGACCTGGACACCGAACGAGAAGGGTCGACTTTCGGGGCTCGTAGAGGCCAGAAGAATTTGCGCGCTACGGGCGCCGCACGAGATGGGGAGTGCAGATGGAAAAGCCTGAATAGAAAGAATGTGTATCTCACTTCCTTATGTCGAAACCTTTAAACTCAAAGGTAGTAAAAAGTTTCGTACCTGAACTAAGAAGTAAGTGTTTTTCGTGTTTCGAGATCCCTGTGTTCTATATATATATATGTTATGAACATTATATGTGAGTTTCGCGTATCTGTATCATGGGTATGGTAGAAATATAGTTAGGAAACCCATTATTGATGAGAACTTGTTTTATATTTTAAATTCTTTCTAAAATATTGATGTGGAGGTGGAGGAGAATAGTTTTGCACGGGATATTAGATTATTAAAAATTACTTTTATAATATCGGAAGGATGATTCACTTTTAAACTTGAGGGTACAGGAGTTATTATTAGGGTTTTTTTTTTTGTAAATAGACCTAGTGAAGGTATTATTATTGTTATTCATTTTAATTAGAATAACAACAATAATAATAATAATAATAATAATAATAATAATAGCTTCACTACCTCTACTTACAAAAAAAACCCCATAAATAACAACTTCCTCAACGAGTGTCCTGATATGACACTAAACAATCTGATGGTTAGGTTCTAGTAATGCTTTGGGGAATGTGGAATACATTTTTATTGCCATCATTCGCAGGTCCACTCTAGCCCCGAGTGTTACCACTTGATAGGCTCATTATTAGATAGAAATAAGTGAAACAATTTAATTGTGTGCAAAAATGAGCTCATACTCGTTTAAAAATGTTATCTACAAAAGGTATTTAAAAATAATATTTTTATATATATGTATAAAAAAGATTTGGCATTAAATAACCTACAATAGTTGATATGCCATAAAACCAAACCAAACCAAATCATATATATTTAATATATATGTATAAAAAGGATTTGGCATTAAATAACCTACAATAGTTGATATACCATAAAACCAAACTAAACCAAATCATATATATTTAATATATATGTATAAAAAAGATTTGGCATTATAAAAAAAAGATTTGGCATTAAATAACCTACAATAGTTGATATGCCATGAAACCAAACCTAACCAAATCATATATATTTAATATATATGTATAAAAAGGATTTGGCATTAAATAACCTACAATAGTTGATATGCCATAAAACCAAACCAAACCAAACGTACTATGCTTATGTAAGTACAGTATCGCTCATAAAAAATTACGCCACGTTTTTTTTTTTAAAGGTGATTTTCTCTTAAACTATAGACACCAATATATAGTAATTCCTCGGGGAACATTACATAAGTAAATCAGATCTTATCAGGTGTTATTTTTTAGAAAAATCTTCAACACTCTTTAATAAAAAATGTGAAAGTATAGCAACCCAAAAATAAAGACACCTCGTACATTTTTTATCCGTAAAAGGTATTTACTTATTTATTCCTTCTCTATATAAGTTAACAAATAAAATCTGCCCTGATTTGAACACTGAACAGGACTCTTAGTTATGCTATATATATATATATATATAAAGATTTTTGGGTGGTCCCAAGATCGAAAAATAAATATTTTAAAATAAAAAATGTACACAAATGATTTCAAATGATTGTTTAATTATTATTCCATATATATTTGTGCAACAGGTGTTTTGGACAATTCAGTCTTCTGGTAATTGAATTATTGATTGTGCGCTGAATGTCTTTATTATAAATGAGTATTCCTAGATTGTATTAGTCGATTTTAATTGACCCCAGGTTTAATATCATACATTAAACGTTGTATCAACTAGAATCTAACATAACAAAAAGATCAGCTGATATTTTTTAAAGTGGCGTGTCTATGTTTTTTCTTAAGGAAATGGTTTGGTTTGGTTTGGTTTTATGGCATATCATCCTTTGTACATTATTTAACGCCGAATCAATTTTTATGTAAATAATCCATTCTATTTAAACCATTTCAGTTCAGTATGAGCACACAGTTTGTCAAAAAACATTTTTATTTCAAACTATTAAGTTTCTTGAAGCAGTTATTTATAACAATTCAGTTTAGTGTAAGTACAGTTTCAAAGTTTAAAAAACAGTTCAATTTAAAATAATTCAGTTTAGCATAAGCACACATTTTAAATGTAAGTACATTTTAATAGTAAAAAAACATTTCTATTTCTACCAATTCGGTTTAGTCAAACAGTTCTAATTCAGCTAATTCAGTTTAGTATCAGTACAGATTTTGTTTACACGCAGTTAAATTTCAAAACAGTTCTATGTTAAACAATACAGTTTAGTGTAAATAGAGTTTCAATGTCAAATAAACAGTTTTATTTCAAATAATTCAGTTTAGCATGAGCACGCAGTTTAAATATAAGTACGGTTTAATTGTCAAAAACATTTCTATTTAAAGCTATTCAGTTTAATCAAACAATTCAGTTTAGCATAAGTATGCTGTTAGTTCTATTTAATCCATAGATAAGACCCTATCGGGTGCTTCTACACCGGGCCAGAGTGGACCTGGGGGCAATGACAATGAAGGGGTAGTCCGTATTCTCCAAGGCCCCAGCATTACTGAGAGATCACCATCAGACTGCTTAGTGTTATAAACAGGACACTCGTTGGGGTGTTCTTATTGCAGTCAGTATATTCTACAGCCCCAGCCGACTGGGCAAACTTTAAAGAAAGGATTTGCTTCTAATGTTTCTGTCCTTTTACTATTTGTGCAATTTTAGATTTTTTTCCTCATATTTTTGGAGGAGTTGTGGTCATGTACAATATGTTAATTAATGTGTATACAAATGTCACCAGAATGAGAAATATAGTAATTTAGTCTGCCTGATGTTGTGTGTCTAATATATGAATTAGGTGTTTTATCATTATTAGTGATGGTGATGCAATTTCCCAATGAGCACGGGAATTGATACACACTGTAATGAAAATAGGACAAGAGATTCTGTCTAGTAATCTTTTTTTCAATTAAGAATCTTACTACTCGTTTACTTGACAAGCGGAAATGTACAGCTTTTATAGCTTGGATTATCAAAGAGGAGATAATTCATATTCACAACAACCAATTATTTCAAAATGAACGTTCTTTTATTAATTGCACTATTATTAGCAGAAACAAAGTTAAATGCTTTGAAGTTTTTATAGAACATGATCTTGGGTGGGAAAACTGTGGTTGATTTGTGCAACCCGCAGGAGCTACTTAAAAATACCCTTTATACTTGAATCGAGACTAAAATCTTTTGGCTTTGAAATATATATATATAACCATCATCATCATGTCGTGCCGCTAGCACGGATATCCCTGACCCTCTCTCGCCACTGCTCCCTATCTGTCATCGCCTCTGGCAGGTCTTCAGGGCTACATCCCGTATCCTCACATAGCTGCTGTATGTAGGTTCGAGCAGGTCGTCCTGCTTTTGCCCAGCTATATGTGGGGGCCCATAGGAGTACATCACTTATGAGCTCGCCCCTGCTTCTCTAGTAGTGTTTTGCATGTCTGGTTCGTCTAACTTGTATACTTTTTGTGATAGGAGGCAGGTGGCCGTATAGTTGGTGCCTTGTGGGGTGTTGCCGCCAGGACTTGTTCAAAATTGCTTGCAGCATTCTTGTGTATATACCGTCTAGCTTCTTCTCCAGCCGTTTTGTTAGCGTCCATGTAGTGCATACATACAGCAGTATCGATACGACCGCTGCCTGGAAGAAACTGCGTTGCATTTTATCGGTCAGGTTGATTTCTATATGATCGATAGCTATCGATAGCTGTCCATGCCTTCGTTAGCCGCGTGTCGATGTCCTTTTCGGTTGATGAGACGCTGCTTCCTAGGTAAGTAATTTCTAGTAATACTAGTTTCAGACGGGTTCTATCTAGTGTAGAGATGTCGCCTGTTTGATTATAGCACATATATTCCGTTTTGTGTGCATTGACATGGAGGCCAATGACTGCGGCGGCTCGTTCCAAACTATGGAGTAGTGATATATATATATATATATATATATATATACCCTTGGGAAAGGTATGAACCCCCTTATCCTCCCAGCTATGGGTTAAATAGTACCACTACTGTTCTTCTGGGAAATTGGCTTTGGCATAAAATAACATGGAAAAGTGGTTATGACATTAAACAAAGAAACCAAACCGACCAAAACCTTTACCTAAGATAAACTTCATCATAGAACACAATTCAAAAGAACAACCATTTTTAGACATCCTCATTAAAAACCAATATATCAAATTAACGCTGATATTTACATCACACTCACTGCCACCCAGCAGTAGAAAAAAATTAAAAAGACATCATCCCCAAAATTGAATGAAACCCATCCTTTACACAAAAACGAAAATCTTCGACCAACCCGCCAAAACGAATTGCGCATAACTGTGAAAGAGAAATGATATCCCGCATCATTATAAATTAATGGATTCGAATTAGCCATATTTACCCAACCCCTCCAGTCGGGTAGGATATGACACAGGTAAATTTTTAAGCGGAGCTTAACAGGTTTGAATTCAGAGTTTTTCTTCTCCTAGACTAGTTACTTCGCCAAGGCTGAAGAACCTAGTCTACCCTACTATTTATCCATAGCTGGAGGGAGACTAATTGGATTCATACCTTTTCCCAAAGGTATTAGTGCTATGTGAAATGCGTTCAATCTCGTCCAGGATTTGAACTCGTGTCACTGTGTCCATTTCCAACGAAGATAACCATTACACCACGGGAACCTTCAAGGGATTCGAATTAGCGAAACAAATATCCCTAGAAGAACTGCAAACTTCAAAACATTTAACCCAACAAAAATCATTAAAAGCAAGCGACAGCCCCAAAAATTAAAAAAAAAAAAATACACAAACATTGTCATATAATTCCGGAAGGATTTTTTTTTTATATTATCATATTTCGTTTTGTATATCTTACCTTTCGGTTTAGTTAGGTTGAGAACCTTTCGGCTTAGCGCATGGGTTAGTTAGGTGCACACATTGAGTGCAGGTGTTCACATGCGCCCAGGGAAGCTGTGACAATCACAGATGTGACAATAAAAAACCCAGATAGGAAATGTTCTGGGGATGTGAATGCCGTCATGCCCGGAAGCGATGGGCTGAGGATTTGGGGATTTGAAAAAAAGCAGTTAGTTGAGAAAAACCTTAAATTCAAAAAGGTAAATAAAAGAATCGTACCTGAATCAAAAGAGAGTCGTCAAAGTGTTTCGAGTGTTTTCAGATTCCTATGTATATGCGTATGAACATTGTGAACGTTTTATGCATGTGAATATCTTGGTCGTATTTTTTATGGAAATATTACATTATTTAAATTTTTATTACAATAATATCTAAATTTTAAGCGCATACAATAAATGGGGTTTTAAAATGTGCAGTGTGTCATCTTGTTGTATAAGACAGCCATGATCATAATGATGGTTTGGTTTCTTTGTTTAATAGCATATCAAACCTTGTACGTTATTTAATGCCAAAGACATTCTCTTAGAAGAACAGTAGTGGTACTATTTAACCCATAGCTGGAAGGATAAGGGGGTTCATACCTTTCCCAAGGGTATTTGCCCGAAAGTGAACGTAATAGCACGACAGGAGTACGAACTCGCGTACTACGATTCCGCAGTCCATCGCTTTAACCATTATACTACGAGGACACCCCCGAATATAATGATATCAATCCAAGTGTACATATACAAATGCAAATACAAAACACATATGCAGAAACAGGTGGACTCTGTTGTTCAGGTACGAAGGGTTTATTAATTTCTTGACTTCAGTTCATCGACACAAGGAGAGAGACACAATTCTGAAGTCTTTCGTAATCATAGCTTGCTAACCCAACGTTCGGTACATCTTGTGGTGTTTAAAATCTCAATTCATCTCTGCCGGAAGAGATCCGAAAAACTCAACTCTTCGACTCAATGGTTGAATCCCCAACTCTCAACTCCATGATCAAACCTCAACCCTTAACTGACTATTTTTCAAAATCTTCAAATTCCCAGAAGCATCTCTTCTGGGCATGACGTCATTCACACTCAAGCCCCATTTCCTGTCTGGGGGTTTATTATAACAATGGTGATTATCATATCCTTCGTGCACGAGCGTAAAACTGCACTCATTGACTATGCACCTGAACTCTTAACCCGAATAGTTCAAAGCCTAACCAAATTGAATGATAAAATATAATTAACGAAAAATGATTAATATAAAAAGTTATTCCTTAATTAGATAACAATATAATCAAAGAAGGAAAAACCGAAAAAAAGATTCAGTAAAAAAATCGAAATTCAAGCTGCAATTCACAAAAAGTAGTTTACATAATTAAAAGTTGAAGTTGTAACCAAATCTACATCAAGTGGACACCAGCAATGATCAATAGAGTCCCTTTACATACAAATAATATCAAATTGCCACAATATTGAAAACTTTATAAATCAAGGCACCTTTCTGAATGTATCAACGGACATTTTAAAATAATGCTAATGTAACACACCAATGACAACTCATTTCTTTAAATGAACGAACAAAAATTTCGCAGTTTATAACAATTTTAAACAGAACTTAACTAGACACACAAACATATGTACTTATTACTTAGCTTTAAACAAGCATCTACGTGTGAGGATAAATATATTCTCATTCACAAAACAATTACTTACAAGCTATATATATATATATATATATATATATATATATATATATAATTTTAAGTAAATAGTTTGTAGCTAACGTTATTTTAAAACGAGGCCGAGCTCAATTGTCAGTAGACATTTGAATGTTCTCAAATCTTGTTTTCCGGCACAAATAATTCTTTGTAATATTAATCATTTGTTTGCTGATAGCTTCGAGTATCGCGACCACTAATCATTTTAAATGGTTTCAAGTATTGCTATCAAACACAAATAATTCTATTTTATATTTACCTTTTATTTTCAGAGGTAAATGGGTTCAAACATTGCTTTCTACCACCTTATAATTATATCTAATACTAAAAATTTGTTTGCACAAAGTTAAATGGTTTAAAATATTGCTATCGTAAAGTAAATTCTTTTTTGCATTAATCATTTGTTTGCACACAGTTAAAGTGTTTCAAGAATTGGCATTTAAGACAACACCAATAACTCTATTTATTATTAATTATTTGTTTTCCGATAAAATGAAACGCAGTTTCTTCCAAGCTGCGGACGTGTCGATACTGCCATATGGTTGCACTATATGGACGTTAACTAAACGGCCGGAGAAGAAGCTTGACGGCAACTACACAAGTTGCTGCAAGTCCTGGAGGCAGCACCCCACAAAGCATCAGCTATACGGCCACCTACCTCCCATCACGAAAGCCATCAAAGTGAGACGAACCAGACAAGCAAGACACTGCTGGAGAAGCAGAGACGAGCTCATAAGTGATGTACTCCTATGGACCCCCGCACATGGCCGAGCAAAAGCAGGGCCACCAGCTCGAAACCACACGCAGCAGCTATCTGAGGATACAGGATGTAGCCCTGAGGACCCGCCAGAAGTGATGAACGATAAGGTGGATTGGCGAGAGAGGGTCAGGGATATCCGTGTTGTTGGCATGACAGGATGATGATAATGATTTGTTTTCACACGGTTAAATAGTATGTCTATAAAACTGTAAATGTTATCGAATATTAAAACATTTATTTTTACATCATTGTAAATATTGCAATATCAGTTCCATTGATCCTCAGCCACCTTTTCTTGCAATTTTGAAATAAAACAGAGTGGGCTACTTGTTTGCCATAATAACAACTTTAACAATACGGTTGAGATAATTATATTGGTGCTAAGGCTTGACATGACCAGCTGATTCATTGGATTAGTGTTCTCCAATTGCCTGTCTAGCCCAGAAAGGACCAAAGAGGAGTGTTGAAAGCAACGTAACCACTTCGATTTATGGGTCAAGAACTTGTTTGCCTCTAGTATTTCTTCCTCAAATATTAAGGGTCAGCATTCACGACCAAAGGATGGCTTTATTGGTGGGATCATGCAGTCAGTGTATTCAACGGAAACAGCCGACAGCGTGCTTGAAAATATACGTGTGCACGAGTACATGTCATATATATATATATATATGTGTGTGTGTGTGTGTGTGTGTGTGTGAGTGTGTATGTGTGTGTGTGTGTGTGTGTTTGCATAAACACTACTTACCAAAACAAAACTTATAACAAATGATAACTGCGTCTATTTGATAACTCACACACACATACTCACAGAGTAAATACAAATATATACACAAACATGTTTATATCTAGTGTAGACTTGAAGGGCTAGAAATGAAAAACACAAGGAGATGTAAGGTTTACAGTTGTATATATTTACGGAAATACAGACAGTAACGGTCACCGGTAACTGACTAGACTCGATTGACTCGTTAATCGAGTCTCTGATTATTATAGTGTTGGAGATGGTCTATGCAGTGACGTCATGAGGTATGTCACTATAACAATAACAGAAACCCACATTTTGACATAGACTGCAGAAAAATTGGGGAAAGAATAAAAGGGTAATTAACAAAACATCTTCCAAAACAATTAACTCCAATGGCAAAATCGCAAACCCTTAACCTGGATTTAATAAGTATCAAAACCACCAAATAAAAGAATCTCTGTAATAAATAAATTTAACACATAACCAACAGTCACAATGGCTGAATATGACTAGACTATTCGGATCACGTGTCACACAAGTATAAGGAACAATAATTTAAAAAAAGCGTCTAAAAAATCAAATTTGAAATCATTTGCGAACCTCTTCATATATATATATATATATATATATATATATATATATAGTCATCCACAGACAGATCTGTTTCATTCTATCAGAACTCATCAGTGTGGCTAGACATACTAGCTTCCCGTAGCTGGGATCGAAACGCCAATTTAAGTCTCTACCCCTTAGCCACGAGGGTTCCAGCGAAGTAAATTTTAAACGGTTATGAATCACAATTACTATTGTTTACATACATCTGCTTAACGGCTACCGAGAGATCAATTCATATATGAAGAGCCTTGCAAGAACGCTAATGGCAACACGATAACTTCATTCGCTAGAGAGCTTAACCCTACGGGGGTAGGGGAGCATATATATATATATATATATATATATATATACACCCTAGATTGCATTGATCTAGTGGGTAGAGTGTTCGCCAAGGGTCAGGGAGACCAGGGTTCAATACCAGGTTGAGTCATACCAAATAATTAAATTATGGTACTTGATACTTCCTTATATAACACTCAGCAATATAAGGTACGGATCAAGGGTAAAGTAAAGCAATCCAAGGGAAGGAGTAGTGCGCTCGTTTACACTTTGGTATAGTAGCTATTGAAAAGGGAGCTTTCAGGTGGCCCTCGACTACAGTCGCCAACTTTCTTTACTGATATATATATATATATATATATAATTCTGCTTTCACAAATCGGTAAAAGATATGAGGAATAGGAATATGAAGCAGTCTTTCTCTCGCGAACATGCTAGGATGACTAAATAATAAATTGCAAAAAGAAGAAAAACCATGAAAATTAAAAACAGAAAAGCGGAAAGCCTCCATGAAATAGCTCCGGAAGTATCTAAGACAAGGAAATTTGATGACTTATTTTTTTCAATTTTGCAAAGCTGTCTTTAAACAAATAATATAAGAGAAATTGACCAAAGTCTGACACGTCCACTTTCCTCATTATGAACTGTAGGGTCATAACTCCTTCTGCTTTAACAACTTAGGTTTATTATTTTCTGCTTCTCAACCGTATAAAACCTGAAATCAAGAAAATTCTTAGGAAAAATCAAAGTGGTTTTCGGAGAAATTGAATATCAACTTCACATATTCTAACTGTCCGTCGATTTATCGAAGGGGTACGTGTAAAAACAAATGGCAACACTTTTATTCGTAGATTTCTCCAAGGCATTGGATTCCATAAACAGAAGGGAGATGGAGCAAATACTACCCGGATATGGTCTCTCAAAAGAAACTTTAACAGCTATATTGATGCTTTATAAAAGCACAAAAGCAATGGTTCTCTCATTCGATGGAATCACAGACTTCTTCGACATTGTTGTTGGAGTTGTTCAACTTCTTACATTAGCACTATATTTGTTGATAATCTACTGAGACGACGTACTTCAAAGGTCGTTAGATCTAATAAAAGAAAATGGCTTTATGCTAAGAAAAGCATCAAACACAATATCCTGCGGAAGCTATAACAGAAGAAGACTATACTGATGATCTAGTGTTTCTTGCTAATGCACCTGCACCAGCTGGATCCCTAATGTATTGCTGTGAGCAAACAGCATGTCACTGGTCTCCACAGAAATAAAACAGAGTTCATCTTCACTCTAATTGACAGGCTTTTAAAACTAAAAGAAAAGTTAATACCTCAGCAGCAATATCGCTTCTAGTGAAAATAATATCAACATACGCCAAGTGGAGGCGCGGGCTGTTATCGGTCGGTTATCGATAAAATAAAACTGGATTTTTCCAAGCTGTGACTATGTCACTACTACTGTATTGATGCACCAGTTGGACGCTGACAAAACGCATGGAGAAAAACCTAGACAGGGACTACACAAATCCTACATGCTCTTTTGAAAAATTTCTGGTGGTAATATTTCTCAAAACGTCAGCTGTACAGACATTTACCACTTATCCCCAAAACAATCCAAGTAAGAGGGTCATGATATGTGGGACAGTGACGGAAAAAAAGGACGAACGCATGTGTGACGTTCTTACAAGGAGCACAAAATACTTTTCCAGACTTTTTTCTCCTCCGGCTGCAATGCACTTGTTGTACCGTTCCAACAACTTCTCGAAGGCTTCATGGAAGTCCTCTTGTGTGAACGTGTCAATGACCTTCGTCAAAGCCTCTTTCATCTCTTCAATTGTCTCATAACGATAGCCTCTGAGCTTAGGGAATAAGAAGAAAAGTCACAGGGAGCAAGGTCGGGACAATAGGGGGTGCTGAAAAACTGTCTTGATGCCCATCTTGGTTCAAATAGTCTGTGACAAGGATGGAGTTGTGGACTGGTGCATTGTCCTAGGGGAAATGCCACCGACCCAATTTGAAGAGAGCTCGCTTCTACCCTAGGAATCTCTTGCTGAACTCCCTTTAAATGTCAACATAGTATTCCTTGTTGACTGTCTGTCCAGTGGGAACCCAGTGCATGTAGATCATGCCAGTACTGTCAAAAAAAGGGATCATCAAAAGTTTGAAGGTGGATTTCCTCTCTCTGACTTTCTTGGGTCTGGGAGAGCCAGCATGCTTCTCATGGAACTCAGTCTTTTGGTCTCTGGTCACAGCAGTAGATTATTCTTTCATCACAGGTCACCAGAGCATCAAGAACTGCGGGATCTGAAATTGATCAGCTCGACCATCTCCCTGCTATCATGACAACGTCTTTCTTTCTGATCTTCTCTTAGCACTCTTGGGACAAACTTCGCGCAACCCTTCCGCATCTTCAGTTCCCCCGAATAATTGAGTTCCCTCACTGACATCAAACTGTGCACTTATTTTCTCGATAGACACACAAACGGTCCTTATCATGAAATTCTTCATTTGGCCAATCAACTCTAGTGTTCTGACTTCCTTACTCCTCCCATACCTATCATTTTCCTCACAGACTCACTGCCTTCCTTGAATCTCTTATTCCTCTCAAAAACTGATACTCAATTCATGCAAGATGGTCGAAAAGCAGTCTGAGGCATTCCATACGTTTCTGTGTCATTTTTTCCAAGTTTTAAATAGAATTTATTGCATAACGTTCTTCTAAAGTGTCCTCACGTCCAGATTGCATTTATGAAATTCACCAGCTGTGATAATCAGGCTTTAGTAGGGTGTATTCCAATTGCTGTTGGAGCTGTTCCTTTGAAGCTGAAATCAGAAAAATTGGTCAGTCATCCCATAAGATGTATAGCAATAACGTAGTGTATTTTCAAGAGTCTACGAGAATTTTAAATCCCTGTACAAAAAAGTCTGGAAACTTATTGAATGCATTACGTATATATACAGTGTATCTCAAAAGTGAGTACACCCCTCCCATTTCTGCAGATATTTAAGTATATCTCTTCATGGGACAACACTGACAAAATGACACTTTGACACAATGAAAAGTAGTCTGTGTGCAGCTATATAACAGAGTTAATTTATTTTGCCCTCAAATAACTCAAAATATAACCATTAAAAGCTAAACCCCTGCCAACAAAAGTGAGTACACCCCTTATGGAAAGTTGTCAATATTAACATAACACCTGACAATTGTCAATATTTTATTTGGCTACCATCATTATCCAGAACTGCCTTTACTCTCCTGGGCATGGAGTTTACCAGAGCTTCACAGGTAGCCACTGGAATGCTCTTCCAATCCTCTATGACGACGTTGCAGAGTTGACGGGTATTTGAGACTTTACACACCTCCATCTTCCGCTTGAGGATCCCCCAAAGATGTTCTCTTGGGTTCGAGGCAGGAGACATGCTTTGGCCAGCTTTACTCTCAGCCTCTTCAGTAAAGCAATGGTCGTCTTGAGTTGTGTTTGGAGTCATTGTCATGCTGAAACACTGCCCTGCGACCCAGTTTATGGAGGGAGGGGATCGTGCTCTGCTGCAGTATTTCACAGTTCATGTTGGAGTTCATGTTTCCCTCAATGAAATATAACCCTCCAACACCTGCAGCACTCATGCAGCCTTAGACCATGACTTTCCCACCCCCATGCTTGATTGTATGCATGACACACTTATCTTTGTACTCCTCACCTGGTCGCCGCCACACATGATTGAAGCCATCAGAACCAAACAAATTAATATTCATCTCATCAGCCATTAGACATGGTTCCAGTAATCCATGTGCTTTGTTGACATGTCTTCAGCAGACTCTTTGGAGGCTTTCTTGAGTATCGTCTTCAGAAGAGGCTTCCTCCTGGGGTCACAGCCATGCACACCAATTTGATGTAGAGTGCGGCGTATGGTCTGGGCACAAATAGGCTGACTCCCTACCTCTTCAATCTCTGCAGCAATGCTGATAGGACTTCTACGCCGATCTTTCAAAGAAAGCATTTGGATGTGACGCTCAGCACATGCACTCAGCTTCTTTGGACGACCTACCAGAAGCCTATTCTAAGTGGATCCCTCTCTTTTAAAACACTGAAGGATCTTAGCCACTGTGCTGCAGCTCAGTTTCAGGGTGTTGGCAATCTTCTTGTAGCCTTGGCCATCTTCCTGTAAGGAACGATGTCTTTTTAGATCCTCAGAGAGTTTTTTGCCATGTGGTGCTATGTTGGAACTTTCAGTGACCAGTATGAGAGAGTGTGAGAACTGCACTACAAATTTGAACACACCTGCTCCCAATACGCATGGGCCAAGTAATACTAATGAGTCACATGATATTTTGGAGGGAAAATGACAAACAGTACTCAATTTGGATATTTAGGGGTGTAGTTTCTTAGAGGTGTTTTCACTTTTGTTGGCAGGGATTTAGCTTTTAATGGTTATATTTTGGGTTATTTTGAGGGTAAAATAAATTAACTCTGTTATATAAGCTGCACACAGACTACTTTTCATCGTGTCAAAGTGTCATTTTGTCAGTGTTGTCCCATGAAGAGATATACTTAAATATCAGCAGAAATGTGAGGGGTGTACTCACTTTTGTGATACACCATATATATATATATATATATATAGTGTGTATGTGTGTGTGTGTGTGTGTGTGATTCTCACTTTTTTGTAGTGTTCTCAGTAGTTAGATATATAATCATTATTCAAGTCACAAATATTTCGGACAAGGTTTTCTTGCATAAGACTTGACTGTATATGATTAATACTATATTCTTGCGTATTGATGCTGCTGTTTATGTTCAAAGGGTTAAACCTACTTTTCAATGCCTCCTAAATCCTATGTTAATAACAATCCTTTCATTGACAAAAAGAAACGAGAGTCTTTTCAATGAATAACGTGAACTTTTCCAAAGGTGTTTGCAATTGAAAGAATTGTTTACAGTGACAACTTTTCAAGAAAATAAATCGTCACAGCCTATTTTATGTTCCTACCAGCAGGATATTTTACTGAAATACTACACCGGCAACATTGTTTTCAGTGTCTTTGCCTATGTATTTATATTTTGATCTTGGGGCCTCTTTATATATTTTAGTTTATTTCTGCTTTTGATAAACTGAGTTTCGTCAGAGATGCAAGTTACATTTTATGAGTCAAAAAACTGGCCATTATATGATGTTAAAATTTTTAATCACCTGAAAAAACTCAGTCCGCTGAGGTTGTAAAACACACCAACAGGTGTTCTAAAATATGACATTAAAAAATTTGATGGTGCGGCCACAGTTATGTTGGAGCTTTGGGGAATGCAGAGTATCCTTTCATTGTTATAATTGTCCCCAAATTCACTCTGGCTTGGGCTGGTAGCATCTGATAGATCCTATCTATGGGTAAAATAGAACAGTTTGACATTTAAACAGTGCAAACAAGGGGCGTATGCTAAATTAAATTTGTTGTGAAACAACTGTTTGATCATTTACTTGTGTGTAAACAAATGTCTGATATTTAATGGAATTTTTATTCAAGCAATACTTGAAACCATTTAATTGTGAGAAAAATAATGTTATCAACAAAATGTGTTTAAAAATAATACATATTTAATGTATATGTATAAAGAGGATTAAATAATCTACGACGGTTGGTAAGCCTTTTAATGCTAGGGTTTTAGGGTGGTGTTCAATGTGAGATGTCCAGGTTTTTTTAATGCCTAAAGTTATGCCAAACCCCTTTCACATAAACCCTTCTCTACTTTTTTCTAATCAGCTCCCTAAAATCTTTCTCCACTTTCAAAAACATATTTAACAAAACCTAATACATTTGACTTTAAATCCCTCCCAGCTTTCCAGCTAAAACAATACCCACTCAACCATCTTATCATTCTCCTCAATTGCTATTAAATAGAAAAACTCAGAAAAGAGTCTCTGTCTGAGGAAGTTCGTGAAAATGAAATGAAACCGAACTAAATATCTCACATCTAAATTTGAGTTAAATGTTTAATTTATCCAACTTTTCACATATTACTATTATACTGTAAGATTCACTACAACTCTAATTTTTCAGCATATATATATATATATATATATATATATATATATATTATATATATATATATATATATGAAGATGCCTACAGTCAGAAAAATCCAAGTAGTTTTCATTTATGCGAATCAATAGGATTATTCAGAACCGTCCTGATGATCCGTCAAGGTGAAACTTTAGTTGATTTTTTTCTGATTCTCTATGCATTTATATTTCACTCTACTTTGTGTAATGTGCATTTTTTTCTAAAGGATTTCTCTCTGTGTTATTCTTTTTGACACAGCATGTTTCATTGTTTGATTTTTTCACGTAATACGTATGTTTTTAGTCTTTTCTTTTTTTATGAAATCTTTTTCCCGGATATTACTTTGTGGTACAATTTTATTATTTTCAAATTGTATAATCTGTTTCTTTTTCACACCATCAGAATTATTATATAGTTATGAAAATTAATTACACACACACACACACACACACACACACACACACACACACACACACACACACACACACACACACACACACATATATATATATATATATATATATATATTGATTAAAACAAATATTACTACCCGCTGCGCATAATAGATGTACATTTACAATACAATTTTAAACAGACTCCACATGTTCACCATCTCTGTCTGGGCATTCTTGAAATGTCCAAATCTATATGAGTATCATTAGAAAATTATTTACACACACACGCGCGCACACACACACACACACACGCATACATATATATATATATATAGTTGGTTAGTTGTTTGGGTCTTATGGCATATCAACCTTTGTAAGTTATTTAATCTCATATCCATTTTATACAAATAATCAGTTCAATTTCAAAGGATTCTGTTTAGTATAAGTATAGATTTTTCTAACTGAGTTAAATGCTGAAACAAATTCTGTTTCAAACGATTCAATTTTGTTCTATTGAATCCATAGATAGGACCAATTCGGTGCAACTACTCCACGCCAGAGGACATGGGAGCTATGCCAGTGAAGTATATATATATATATATATAATCTATAATATATATATATATATATATATATATATATATATACGTGTGCATATTTAAAGACAAAGACTGTGCGGTAGGGCCAGGTTCCTAGCATATGGGTCTTCAGTCTGATCTCGGTACCTCTTGATATATTTCCGCTTATGACGGAGTGTGATTAACTGTGTTTTGTTAGACATGGAGGAATCTTCGTAAACCATTATAGTTAAATAACTATTCATAATACACAAAACTGACAATTATATAACATCAAGTGTTCCACAGTTATATATATATATATAATATATATATATATATATATATTATATATATATATATATATATATATATATATACTTAAGAAAAACAACGAAACCGGTCACATAGGATTATAAATTTATTTCAATCCTGTTACGCATTTTTGAAATTTCAAAAACACGAAAAAAGTAACAGGACTTCTTCAGATCTAGCATACAAAAAAGGATTATAAGGGCCTTTAAGTTTTTGGGTTATAAGATAGAAATCTCATCTAATATTAAAATAGTCAATTTCTTGGATGTGACTTTAGATCTATCAAATAATTCCTATAAACCTTTCCTAAAGACCAATCAGAACCCTACGTACATTAATGTTAATTCTAATCACCCTAAAAACATAATTAGGCAAATCCAAAAGCGTAAATTTAAGATAGGTAAGCTATCTGCAAATGAAAGATTTTCAAAGAGAATAGCAACAGATATATAAATCCCCTTAAAAGTAGTGGTTTTAATGAGGAATTTAGGTATTTAAATGAAATATAACAAATGAAATTGCTAAAGAAAATAATAATTACGACCAAAAAAATAAAAATAGAAAAAGGAAAATTATATGGTTTAACCCTCCTTTTTGTAAACTAGCCAATATAGATGTAGGTAAATATTTTTTGAGACTGATAGATAAACATTTTAAACAAGATAATATATTACATAAAATATTTATAGAAAACCTTGAAAATAAGTTATTCTTGCACAAAAAATATTTCTCAAATAATAAATAGTCATAATAATGAATTAATTAATAAATTTCGTAACCGAGTAAAGAATAATAATAATAATAATAATAGTAAAAAAATAGAATGTAACTGTAAATCTCGAAGTGATTGTCCAATGAATGGTTTGTGTAATTCAGATAACGTAGTATATCAAGCTATTATTTATCCAAAAGAGAACATAAACGATAAGAAATATTATAATGGAATTTCATCTACTAATTTTAAAATTAGGTATGGAAATCATAAATTCTCCTTCTCCCATGAGCATAAAAAAAATCAAACTGCTCTATCCAAACATTATTGGGGATTAAAAGTTAAAGGGTTAACCCCGGAAATACAATGGTCCATATTGAGAAGATCTAGTACCCCAAAATCTTTCGATAGTAGGTGCAACCTGTGTCTTGAAGAAAAAATCCACATTTTGCTCTTTCCTGAGCCAAAAAAATTATGAAATAAGAGAAATGAACTAATAGCTAGGTGTAGACATAGGGCTAAATTTAAACTATAAATAATTAACAAAATTTTTCTATAACAACATAGAGCTAATTTTGAGAATAAATAAAATAAATTGTTAGATAGAAAATTGTAAAAAAGAATATAATACATACGTACTACGCATAAAAAGTGGAACGAATTAATACTTTCTAAATAATTTTGAAATGTTAAAATATAGTAAAGAAAGTAAATATTTGCTTTGAAATTAATATATCTAATACTGTACCTTTACTTGAATTTTTTATTTAAAGTTTTAAATCTTAGTCAATAAAAAACCTGTAATTTAGGTCTAAACATAAATTTTAAAAAACTTTTTTAAAAAAACAATATTTACTACACTGCTAACCGAAAGTTAAATTTAAAACGGAAGTCGGCTTAATGAAGAGGTACTCCTCACCCCTCTAAGACTCCCTCCCAACTCTTCGACTCCCTCATACTATCCCCTCCCACTACCATGTGTCTATTCAATTTTTTTATCCAAAATGATCTGAAGAAGTCGTGTTACTTTTTTCGTGTTTTTGGAAATTTCAAAAATGCGTAACAGGATTGAAATAAATTTATAATCCTATGTGACCGGTTTCGTTGTTTTTCTTAAAGAATTTATTGCTCTGTATTATTGGTACATTGAGCTCTTTACCAGGAAAATTTAAATATTCATGCTTGAATACCTTCTTGTCCTGATGGAATTACTCCCAACTCCGGTTTAACTGGACAAAAAAAAAAAAAAAAAAAAAAAATATATATATATATATATATATATATATATATATATATATATATATATATATAAGTACTTCTAACTAATAAAAATAACTGTATATTTTCAAGAAATCATTTATATTTCTTGATAGCCATTTGTTTTCAAAATGATGTTGTTACAAATAATGGATGACAAATCCCTAGTAATTGATAAAATTCTTTTTTAAGGATTGGTAATACAAGTAATTTACAGTTATTTAACATTATGTATTTTATCAAATACAAACCATTTTTACACAGATCTATTTGATCCATAAATGCGACCAAAACAGGTATGAACACTTCGGCCCGAATGGACCCTTGCGCAATGGAAATAAAGTGGACACTTAATCAGTTCTTAAATTTCCTGAACTGATGTTATGATCACACATTATCAGTCGAAAGTTACTGGAATACTGAGGAAACCATTTTTTATGTGGTGTTATCCCTCTATAGGGATGCATCCAATATATTATAATCCATGTAGACAAGGGGATGGGAAAGTTGATCAAAATAATTTATACACAATTATATATGGTTTAAATAATGATTCTTGAGAGAATTAGACCAGTCGGCTGGAGCTGTAGAATACACCGACTGCATCTCTGCAGAGGGTCTACTGTTTCCCAATAAGTATCACATTAAACCACCGGAGGCTCATGGAGATTTGGGGTATATGGAGGATCCCTTCATTGACAATGCTACAAAGTCCACTCTGAACTGGAGTGGTAGTACCTGATACTATTTACCAACCCCTCCGCTCGGGCAGGATATGACACAAGGTCAATTTTTAAGCGGAGTTTAACAGGTTTCAATTCAGAGTTTTCCTTCTCCTAGACTAGTTGCCTAACCAAGGATAAAGAACCTAGTCTGTCCTACTATTTACCCATAGCTGGAGGGAGAATAATTGGATTCATACCTTTCTCATGAGTATTAGTGCTATGTGAAATGCAATCAGTATCGTCCAGGATTTGAACTCGTAACGCCGTGTTCATTTCCTACGGCGATAACGACTACACCACGGGCACCTGATAGGGTTTTATCTAAGAGTTAAATAGAACAAAATGTCAACAAACAAATGTCTGATACAAAGTTGTGATTGTTTGACGGTAATACTTATGACCATTTAACTATGGACAAAAAATTTTGGGCTCGTTTAAGAATGTTGTCTTCAAAATATATTTAATATATATTTATAAAGAGGATTTGGCATTGAATAACCCCAAATGGTTGATATGCCATAAACCACACCCAATCTAAATCATATATATTAAATATATTTTTATAAAGAGGATTTGGCATTGATTAAGCTACAATGGTTGATATGCCATAAAAACCAACCAGACCGAATCATATATATTTAATATATATGTATAAAGAGGATTTGGCATTGAATAACCCCAAATGGTTGATATGCCATAAACCACACCCAATCTAAATCATATATATTAAATATATTCTCATAAAGTGGATTTGGCATTGATTAAGCTACAATGGTTGATAGGCCATAAAAACCAACCAGACCAAATCATATATATTTAATATATATGTATAAAGAGGATTTGGCATTGAATAACCCAAAATGGTTGATATGCCATAAACCGCACTTAATCTAAATCATATATATTAAATATATTCTTATAAAGAGGATTTGGCATTGATTAAGCTACAATGGTTGATAGGCCATAAAACCCAACCAGACCAAATCATATATATTTAATAAATATGTATAAAGAGGATTTGCCATTGAATAACTCAAATGTTTGATATACCATAAAACCTAATCAAACCAGACCTGGGGAATTCTATGTTGGATAAAGGCTTAAATGCAGGACTGTGATATTTTAGTAAAAGAGTTCGAACGCTAGACGCGTTTTTACGTTCACTTTCGGACTAATTCTCTCAGCAATCATGTGAACCCCCCTTTTCTTCCAAGGATGGGTTTATTAGTATCACTGTTGTTTCGTTTACAAGAATAGGAAATAAAGTCAGATAATTCTTAGGTCTGCGACGTTGTGTGCAAAGTATTTCTACTCTAATCTAATTAAATGACTACTTTAAAATTTTTAGGCATGTAGCGTAGCATTCGAATAAAGTCTGACCGAAAAACTGCTGGAAAGACGCCAGAAGTCAACTCAGTTTAATTGACAGATACTGACCTTTCGGAGCATTTGAAAGCTAGGCTGTCACTGGAAGATTGTAAAGTCAGCTACATAAAATCCTCGGAGTTAAAAGTTAGATTTCAACCTTACGTTCTTTAGCTGATACCAGTCAAAGTGATATGACGTAACTTTCTCTACCAGGTCTATCAGTGGTCCGACACTCCCAACTTGTATACGGGGATCAGTAATATAAATGGGATGAATAGAATTATGCGTGCGCACGAGAAAAGAAAATTTCCTATTTGTTATTCATCTTAGCGAAGAGAATAGAGCAGCAATTAAGAACATGCAACAGCGAGGTGAGAGATGCCAGCAAAGATGATGGCCAACGAAAAGAAGAACCAACTCTGCGAAGGAGAATAGAGATAGAAGAAGAAGCTCTTACATGACAAAAGTTATCTATAGTAAAACAAGAGTAAAGAACTTTTATTTCCAATTCATTTATACTAGTTTTAGAAGAAAGTATTTTTACAAGTCAAGTACAGAATACCGCAGTGAATAATATCATCAACATTATCAATAAGTTGTGCTGATAGCACAGACTCTTTCTTTCCATCTATTCCTATCATCCATCAGTTATGACAAGTTCACAATACTATGCAGAGTGTCTGCATAAATATCTTGCTCGTCGGGAAACACTGGTGTGTCCATATGTAAGAGTCCATAACAGGTCATCACTTAACAATTCGTCCGTACTTCTCCAGCAATGCATTGAGAATCTAACTTGGATTGTTTCTGAGATGAGGGGTAAGTGGTCTCACAGTTGCAGCTTTGTACAGTGTTACTTGATTCAGAAGACTTAAATTTATTATTTGCCTTTGTCTTCACATATTTGTTTTTAATGATATACGTAAAGATGGCGCCCTGGGTCGAAGGTGACCCGAAGGCTCCATTTTCAATAGCTTTTACACAGAGGTGTAGGAGAGGGTGCTACTCGATTCCCTGGATTGCTCTGCTTTACCCTTGATCCTTACATTGTAACGCTGAGTCTTAAGCAAGGCTGCATCAAGTACCATATTTGAGTGTTTGGTATGACTGGGATTGAACCCCAATCTCCCGGACCATTGGCAAACAGTCTACTCATTAGGCCATTAGCCCGGTCTTTAATGATATCGACGACGATATTGATTTTTAAAAGAAGTCTGATAATAGGTGCGATAACCAAGAAATGCAATAAATAAATAAAATATGTAAAAATAAAATAAAAAATAAAATAAAAGTTGACACTTCAGAATTTTATGTAATGTTACGTGATCCTCAATTGATGATTGGTCAGCTCTCATCTCCTCACCTCACTTCAGTTATTCTAATGATACTTACTTCACATCTCCAGTAGGTCATTAATCGCCCCGGTCGCTGTAAAGTTGCCATCCTATGTCTAATTCACTGATGAGAAATCCTAATGCGACCACAATATCATGCTCACATTTTATCTTTTATTTACTGAGGACTTTTCCAAACATTAATTGTTCCCACTTAACGGTTAGTTTATGATAAAAACGAACAAGAGGTATTCAACCACTAAGGTCGGGTCTTTCTCACTGGCTGACTAAATCATTTTAACTCTACAACCATTTTGATCATCACTCTAAAACAATCCAATTTAAACTGTAGTCTGAGAGTGACATAGGGTTCAAGATACGGTGCTATCCTTAATTCGTTCCATTTCAAAGGCAAATGACTCAACAGATGGAATAGGCTAACAAGAAATATTTTTTCTCTTTTAATCAAACAAGTTTAAATGATAAGATACACCATATATATGCAAGTATATATATATATATATATATATATATATATATATATTGATTATGTTAAGTAAACATTTTAGAATAGCTTTAAGTAGGGCATACATGATGAGGTCTAAAAAAAGATTTTTGTCATTTAGGTCTGGTGAGAAAGGGCAGTGACAAAAGAAGCAATTCAGAGGAATTCCTCTCTATTGCTTGCTTTTGTCATGGAGTTTTCTAACGGGACGTGACTGACAAAAAATACTTTTTAGAAATTATGATGAGCTTTTATATATATATATATATATGTGTGTGTGTGTGTGTGTGTTTAAATACGTGCAAAGTGAAATACCTGTGATTATCACGGCATATTTATGAATATATATATATATATATATATATATATATATATATATATGTGTGTGTGTGTGTGTGTGTTTAAATACGTGCACAGTGAAATACCAGTAATTAGCACGGCATATTTATGAATATATATATATATATATGTGTGTGTGTGTGTGTGTGTGTGTGTGTGTGTATGTGTGTGTGTGTGTGTGTGTTTAAATACGTGCACAGTGAAATACCTGTGATTAGCACGGCATATTTATGAATGTGTATATATATGTGTGTGTGTATGTGTGTGTGTGTGTGTGTGTGTGTGTGTGTTTAAATACGTGCACACTGAAATACCAGTGATTAGCACGGCATATTTATGAATATATATATCATCATCATCATATCGCGCTGGTAGCACGGATATCCCTGACCCTCTCTCGCCACTCCTCCCTATCGTTCATCGCCCTAGGTAGGTCTTCAGGACAACATAGCTGCTGAATGTACGTTCGAGCTGGTCGTCCTGCTTTTGCGCGGCCATGTGTGGGGATCCATAAGAGTACATCTCTTATGAGTTCATCTCTGCTTCTCCAGCAGTGTCCTGCATGTCTGGTTCGTCTAACTTGAATAGTTTTCGTGATAGGGGGTAGGTGGCCGTACAGTTGGCGTCTTGTGGGGTGTTGCTGCCATGACTTGTTCAGGATTGCACGCAGCATTCTTGTGTAATTGCCATCTAGCTTCTTCTCCAGTCGTTTTGTTAGCGTCCATGTTGTGCATCCATATAGCAGTATCGATGTGACCGCTGCCTGGAAGAAACTGCGTTTCGTTTCATCAGTTAGGTCTGATTTCCATATAATCGATAGCCTATTGATAGCTGTCCATGCTTTCGTTAACCTCGTTTCGATGTCCTTTTCGGTTGATTCAATGCTGCTTCCTAGGTACGTGAATTTGTCTACTAGTTTAAGTGGGTTTCCTTCTAGAGTGGAGATGTCCCCCGTTTGGTTATAGCACATATATTCCGTTTTGTGTGCATTAACATAGAGGCCTATGCTTGCTGCTGCTCGTTCGAAACTATGCAGAAGTGTTTCGGCTTGGTCCGGTGTATTTGCCAGTATCGCTATGTCATCGGCGTAGTCGGCATCGGTAATTGTTGTTGCGGGGTATCTTCTGCATCTTTTCTTCGTCAGTTTGAAGCCATTCTCTTTGATTTTGTCGATCGATGTTCTAAGTACGTAGTCTAGACAAATGATAAAGAGGTACG
>OY757932.1:69762421-69857751 GCA_963585895.1 Sepioteuthis lessoniana | reverse complement strand
GAGTACTTCGCATTCTTGAAAGCTCTTGCATTACTGGAGGCCTCGCCATCAGATTGTTTAGTGTCATAACCAGACACTCGTATGGGTATCCTATCCCGCTTAGAGCTTCAGTCGGTGTATTCTACTGCCCCAGCCCACAGGCCAGCAAACGTACGGTATGCACTTGTCTAAGCCATAATTTCAAAAAAGATCGTATCTGAAGATAAGTTATTAGCGAGATGGAGGACCGTTTAGCATTTACTTATGTTCACTTGATCTACAGAAGTGATAGTTTAAAATGTACAAGATATTTCTTTTGCCCCGTTTGAATTATTTGAAAGATTTTTTTTCGCTGTAGAGTTTATATAGTGTGGTTTCATGGCATACCAATCACTGTAGGTTATTTAATGCCAAATCCCTTTTTCAATATACAAACAGTCCTATATCAAACAATTTCAGTTTACCATAAGTACAATGTTTAGTTCTATTAGCCCTATCGGAGCCTATCAGACGCTATCACTCCAGGCCAGAGTGAACCTGGGAGTGATGTTATTAAATTGGTGATTCCCATTTCCCAAAGCTCCAGGATTACGGGAGCTTCACCATCAGATTGTTTAGTGTTATATCTAGGCCACTCATTGGAGGAGTCTAACCTCTTTGCATAGATGCAGTCAGTGCTTTCTGCAGACCGAAGTTTATTTAGTTTGTTGTATTTTTTTTTCGATAAAACATTGATCCTCTTATATTTTTAGTCTTCTGATAGCAGTTTCAATCTGGTAGCTTTTTTTTAAAGAAATCTGTTAATGTTTCGAAGAAGATTATATCTAGTAAATAAGTTTTCCATTCCAATTTTACTGGGTTAGTTCATTCTATCTCAGATTGATTTTGTCACTACAAGCTTGTATCCAGAACTGGAGACACTTTAGGAGATGCAGTTTAACATCATAACCAGAATTCCCCTTTTTGGGGATGGGATCTTATTCTACTGTACTGTATACAATTAGTGTACAATAAGTCCTGTTGACCAATTATATATATATATTTATAACGTAAAGTTGTACGGGTTTCGATCCTAACTTCGAGCGTCCTGCGTGTCTAGACACAATGAAGAGTTCTGATAGAACGAAACAGTCTATCTGTGGATGAAAATATATACGCTCCCCCATGGGGGTCGAGCACTCTGGCGAAGCAATTGTCGGCCGCCGCTCGCATAATGCAAAGCTCTTCGAAAGAATTAAGCACTCTGGTAGCCGATAGGGTAGGAAAATGTAAACAAACGGCTGCTGCTGCTGCTGCTGCTGTTGCGAAATAAATACCTTAAAATTTCCCTTAGCCAACGTGGTGGCCGAGTGGTCTGAGACTTAGTCTAACGTGATGTTGGACGGGTTTCGATCCCAGCTTCGAGCGTCCTGCGTGTCTAGCCACACTGAAGAGTTCTGATAGAACGAAACAGTTTGTCTGTGGATGACAATATATATATATATATAGGTAGAGTGGTGGGTGGAGTGTTTGCCAATGGTCCGGGAGACCGGGGTTCAATCCCAGATCGCGTCATACCAAAGACTTTAAAAATGGTACTTGATACTTCCTTGCTTAACACTCAGCAATATAAGAACAGGATCAAGGGTAAAGTCGAGAAACCCAGGGAATGGAGTAGCGCCCTCCCCTACAACTCGGTGTTGTAGCTATTGAAAGCCTTCTGGTCACCCTCCTCTACGAAATCCTACTTTACTAACTAACTATTTTTTCCATCCCGTTAAAAATCATCGATATCAATCAATGCTCTTAAAAAATTAGCAGGACTTCTTCAGATCAAACAAGAAGATGGATTAAAATAACTCGTTCACATTTACAGCCAAACTTAGAAAAAAAGACTCTTACTTCTATTTAAACGTAACCCTTCCAATTCAACTTATTTTGGCATGTACAGAATATCCGGTTTCATTGTATTTCAAATTCAACTGAGAAAAAATTTACAGCTACAAAAATACATGTGTAACTATCCAAACAATTATATAAAAAATATAATTCACTCATATCTTGTCTTGGTACATCAAATTTTAATCATTAAATTGAAATAAATCAATCTAAAATTATTCACCGTAACCTCCCCCAAATTACTATAATAGAGCATAATTTACTAACATTCATTCAAATTCTAATTCCTTTATCAGTCATATTAATTTTTTTATTTATTCCATTATTTTTCAAAACAGTTTATATTTATTTCTATACCTACACCTAATATATATATATATATATATATATATATATATATATATATATATATATATATATATATATATATATATACGTGGTCCATTCCATAGGTTTCTAAACTTTTTTTATACAGGCTTTTAAAATTGTCGTGGACTCTTGAAAATACAGTAGATTTTTGCTATACATTTTACGAAATGACTGACTAGATTTTTAAGATTTCAGGTTCAAATCAACAGCTACTGCAGCCATTGGAATACACCTGACTAAAGCCTGATTGTCAAAAATGCAATCTGACACTTTATAAGAACGTTATGCAATAAAATTCTATTTTAAATTTGGAAAAAATGTCACAAAAACGTATGGAATGGTTCAGACTGTTTTGGACAATCTTGCATGAATCGAGCATCAGTTTTTGAGTGGCATATGAGATTCAAGGAAGGCAGGGAGTCTGTGAGGGATGATGAGAGGTGTGGGAGGAGTAATGAAGTCAATACACCAGAGTTGATTGGCCTAAGGGTTAGGGTTAGGATCAGTATGTTGAGGTTTTAAGAGAGTTCAGGAAGAGATTCCTTGGGAAGAGGCCAGCACTCTTCAAATCGGGTCAGTGGCACTTCCACCAGGACAATGCACCAGTCCACAACTCCATCCTTGTCACAGACTATTTGACCAAGATGGGTATCAAGACAGTTCCTTAGCCTCCCTAAAGTCCAGACCTTGCTCCCTGTAACTTTTGCTTATTCCCTAAGCTCAGGGGCTGTCGTTATGAGATAAAAGAGGCTGTGACCAAGTTCATTGACACGCTCATACAAGAGGACTTCCATGGGGCCTTCAAGAAGTTATTGGAACGTTACAAGTGCATTGCAGCAGGAGGAGATTACTTTGAAGGGGATTATAATTTCATGTGTGTACTATCAATAAAAGTGCCCATACGAAAAAAGTCTGGAAACTTTTTAAATGATTCTCGTATATATATATATATATATATATATATATATATATATATATATATATATATATATATTATAACAGGGTTGTTTGTCACTAAATCACTTTGTGGGTATGTGTCGAACCGATTCCAATATAATATGGGGAGTGCTCAATATCTAGGATAGAGCTTTTATATAGTGATAATAAACAAATATATATTAGATATATATATTTAATTCATGGAAATTAGATTGCGACCCCTGGGTCTTATGGAGTTTTTTGCAAAACAACAATCAACTGGCTGATGATTTTTCCAATATATATATATATATAAATATATATATTGCCATCCACACACAGACTGGTTGTATCATTACTCTTCAGTGTGGCTTAACACGGGGACGCTCCAAGCCGAGAAACCCGCCTAACTTTACGTCGGGCCGATGACATACCCCTAGGCCAAGCCTATGACTCAACAGCTTCAGATTTCGCTGGTTTATGTTTTTGCGCTGTCGGATGCTAGATTGCTTAATTCGTTAGAAGAACTTTGTATTACGTGAATGGTAACAGTTATATTCCTCTGCAAGAGTGCTCAACCCTCTGGCGGGAGCGTATATATTGTCATCCACAGACAGATTGTTTCGTTGCATCACAACTCTTCAGTGTGACTAGATACGCGAGACGCTCCAAGCCGGCATCACCACTTCAACTTTTACGCCCGGAGAAAAAGCTGGATAGGAACTACACAAGGTTGTTATGCATTGTGTTTCACTAGTTTTTGAAGCAGCACTTTTCACAATAACAGCTGTTCTGACTCTTACTTCCAATCTGACAATCCATCCAAAGAAGTACAAGACATACCAGGCACTGTGGAAGTAGTAAGAATTAACGCATAAGCGAAGTTATGTTTAGATTTCTACACGTACACACAATAACATATATTTATCAATTATGTGCGAATAACAGATGCCTTCTAGAGGACTCGCCATGAGTGTTGCTCGAGAGGGACGGACGGCAAGACAGAGAGTCAACGGATTCTCTGATGTCAGAACGCCTTCATGATATATATATATATATATATATAGAGAGAGAGAGAGAGAAAGTTAGAGAAAGAGAGACAACATGAAAGGCTATTGTTAGCGGACGAAAATTAACTGTTATCTTACATTAGTCTTTGTTATATACATTACAAAGGCCGATTGAACCAATTGTCTTCTACATTGTCCTACGAGAATGTTTATTTGTCTGTAAAAGAAAAAAGAGTATATATCTTTTTGTTGTTGTTGTTGTATTTTCTTTTTTTCTTCTTCTTCTTCTAATCCCGTTTAAATAACATGATGTGAGATGTGTGGCTGGCGGCAGTGAAAAGGTTCCAATCACACTACACAAAGCATCTTCTGTTAACAAAGAAAATGAGAAAAACCAAAAAAAAAAAAAAAAAAGTGATAATAAAATAGAAAGTAAGAAAACTAAAACGTTGCAGACACAACAATTACCTCCAGAGTTCAACGCCCATAATACAATTTACATCAAGCATAAATTCATTTGTCTTTTTTTTTTTTTTACTTATTTTTTTACCCATTTTATATCTGTAATGTCTTGCGATGTTCGTCACTTTTCTTTTCTTTTCTTTTCTGTGTTATCTTTGCACTAGTACGTACTATTTTCGCCGCTAGGCATAATTTGATGTGGGGAATGTGGAGAGAGACAAAAAACAAAAAGAAAAAAGAAAACGCAATTACACGACTTATAGTGCGACCTCTAGTTGTCTGCTCTTCTATTAATGCGTCCAGTATTTGATCAAAGTGTTTTAATTGCCTTTGATTTTCGAGCCTTCCGTTATACTTGGAAAAAAAAAACAAAAAAAAAACCCATAAAATAAAACCAAACCCCAGCCCATCTTGTCAATGTGTTTCAGAATACTCTGACGGTATCCACTTGAAAAAGGTAAGATCTCCGTGTTTTGGGTATGACACGAAACTGCATCTGATGATATAACACCAGTTTTAGAAATCTGAGAATTATAATGTACTTTTTTTTATTGCAATCACTCTCAAGTCCATTTTGACCCGTAGTAATAGTTGGGTCATTTGTTTACACACAGTTTAATGATCAAACAGTTCATTTTCTAACAATTCAGTTTTGCATGAGTTTAAATTAAATGGTTGCAAGTATTGATATATATATCTCACAATTCTATTAAACATCATCCATTTATTTACACTAACTCGGTTTGCTGTCATATCCAAGACACTCGTTGTAGTGGGGGTCTTATCCCGTTGCAGCGATGCAGGTGATATATTCCACAGCCCCAGCCGACTGGGCCCTCAGTTTTATGGCATCAACCATTGAAGGTTATTTATTGCTAAATACTGTTTATACATATAAATAAAATATATTTGATTTGTAAAGATGTTTTGTTGATAAAATTTTTAAACGAGCCTGAGCTGATTTTTTGCACACAGCCAAATTGTTTCAAATATTGCTCTCTTTTACGTATAAATTTATTTATTATTAATCATTTTGGGGGCAGTAGAAGACACCCCCACAATGAGTGTCCTGATATGATACTAAACAATCTGATGGTGAGGTGCCCGTGGTGTAGTGGTTATCGTCACAGGATATGAACACGGTGATACGAGTTCAATTCCTGGACAAGACTGATTGCATTTCACATAGCCCTAATACCCTTGGGAAAGGTATGAATCCAATTATTCTCCCTCTAACTATGGGTAAATAGTAGGGCAGACTAGGTTCTTCCACCTTGGTTAGGCAACTAGTCTAGGAGAAGGAAAACTCTGAATTCAAACTCCGCTTTAAAAATTGACCTTGTGTCATATCCTGACCGAGTGGAGGGGTTGGGTAAATAGGAACAATCTGATGGTGAGGTCCCAGTAATGCTGGGGCCTTGGGGGATACGGAGCACCCCTTCATTGCCATTGCTCCCGGGTCCACTCTGGCCCGGAGTGGCAAGCACTTGATAGGGCACTATCTATCGGTTAAATAGAACTAACAGCATACTTATGCTAAACTGAATATCTTGAAATAGAAATATTTTTGACAATTGAACCAAGCTTACATTTGAATTGCGTGCTTATGCTAAACTGAATTTGTTTAAATAGAACTGTTTTTTGACATTGAAACTGTATTTACACTAAACTGAATTGTTTAACATAGAACTCTTCTGACATGCACCTGCTTGTAAACAAAATCTGTACTTTTACTAAACTGAATTAGCTGAATTAGAATTTCTTGACTAAACTGAATAGTTTGAAATAGAAATGTTTAATACAATTAAACTGTACTAACATTTAAACTGCGTGCTGATGTTAAAGTGAATTTTTTTAAATTGAACTATTTTTGACATTGAAACTGTACTTACACTAAACTGAATTGTTATATATATAAGCTTAAATAGTTTGAAATAGAAATGTTTTTGACAATTAAACTGTGTACTCATGCTAAACTGAATTGTTTGAAATAGAACTGATTATTTACCTAAAAATGGATTTGGCATTAAATAACCTACAAAGATTGATATGCCCAAAAACCCGACAAACCAAACCAAACCTATTAATCATTTGCTTGCACACAGTTAAATGGTTTCAAGTATTGCTATCTATCACCACCAATTCAATTAAACATGCGTCATTTATCAATACACACTTAAATTATCAAAAGTCTTTTTTTAAAAATAGTTTATCCAAAGTCCTTTGTTTGCACTCATTTTAAATGTAAACAGTTCTATTTGACCCATTATTAGGACCCTATCAATTACTACCAATCCCAGATTTGACCAGGGAACAATGACAATGAAGGTGTACTCCACATTCCCCAAAGCTCCAACTTTACTGAAGTCTCAACATCAGATGATTTCGTATCATATGCAAAGCACTCGTTTTTAGGGTCTTACTCCTCTACAGAGATGCAGTCGGTGTATTCTACAGCCCAGCCAACTTGTGTCTAAATTATTTGTATCAGTTGGTAATTCTGATATCATATAACTGCAAGTAGCTAATATTAAGAATAGTTACTTGAAGATATAATTGTTTATTAGTATTATTATCACTTTCTTGTCACAACATAACTGTTTGCAACGAAATGATTATTGTTAGATAAAAATGATAACTTAAAACAACATAATTATAACTAATTAATAATATTACTCGTTACCATAAATGATTTGTATAAATAATAGATTTTTACTGCTATAATTATTTACTTAGCTGTGTTATAATCGAGTTAGTTGAAACGATATACAGTAATGACCGTTATGTTTTGTTTCCTTGTCATCTGGTTGTTGGTACGTCTTCGAGCATTCTCCCCCTACTAGCTGGTAAATTTGTTTCGATGTTTTAGAATGTTCTATTTTGTATGAATTATTTTATCCTGATTCGATATCTATTTAGTCTTCCTTCTTTTGCCTGTAACTTCTGTTTTATTTTTTCGAGTTATCAGTATCAGTAATGACCGTTTATTAAATAGAAACATTTTCTTGAAACTATATAATTAATAGTATTAATATGGAATAATTGACATCATATAACTGAATAATTTGTACTAAGAATGTTTACTATAAGTATATTGAATAGGAATACTCGATATAGTATAGCTATATATTAAAACTTTAAAAAATAAACCAGATAAAAAATTAAAATGAGCGTGTTTCCCTAACTCCTTGGAATAAAATAAATCTACACTGGTTGACATGCCATTAAAATCACTCAATCCTTAAAGAATCAGGGACAAATAATCAAGGAGAAATGAAAGGAAAACAGGCAGTTGAACTTACAGAATTGTTCATAAAGAAAATAGAATAGAAGAAAAGAAAAATAAGAAAAAATATTCGTAGTCAGGAGGCCACATTTCAGAATAAACAAAAGGAAAGAGGGTTCCACCGTTCGAAACTCAAGCGAAGACTTAGTCTAGAAGAAAAATAGACAAAAAACCCCTTAAAATGTCTAGGAAAACTGCCACCTTGTATGTATTTACTATATAGAACTGAAGTCGAGTTTATTTTCTTACTTACATTTTCCTGGTGTCTAACTTTAAGCTGTTTAGAAAAATGGATGAGAATGCTGTTAATTTAGCAGAGAAGTAGTATACGAAACGGTAAATAACAGGGGAGGGGCAAATGCCTGTAAGCTACATATCTAATATATGAAGGTACCCATAGTGTAATGGTTATCCCCGTGGGAAATGGTCACGGCGTGACGAGTTCCAACATAAAAGAAGCTGATTGCATTATACTCTTGGGAAAGATAAAAATCCAATTATTCTTCCTCCAGCTGTAGGTAAATACTAGGGATGACTGAATTCTTTAGCCTTTGGTAGACAACCTGTCTAGTAGAAGGAAAACTCTGAATTCAAAACTGTTAAACTCCATTTAAAAATAGAAGAAAAGAAAAATATTCATTGTCAAGAGACCGAATTTCAGAATAAATAATAATTAAGAGGATTCAACCGTCCAAAACGGGAGTGAAAACTAAACCGAAAGGAGGCAAAAACACCAAAAAAAAAACATAAAGAAAAAAAAAGCAACACCATCTTATATAACGACCAGGAAAAACTTCATCTTGTATGTGTTGACTTAAAAATTTCTCCCTGCTTTAGCTATTTGGAAATAAGCCATTTTTTATTCCTTACTTTCATTTTCCTGGTGTCTGTATTTTGACTGTGAAGAAACACAAAGATAAAGGCAGTTAATTTAGTGTTTAAGATCTTACTGTTAATATCGAATTATATAGAAAAGCAAAACCTTATAACTCCCAGAACCAAATAGCTATAGGGCTGAATAAATAGGAAAAATTGCGAATTGCTGGACTTTAACAAATTTAAAATTAAGAAATAAGAAAGAAGAAAGAAGGGAAAAATCACTGAATAAATATTAGCAGAAGCCATGGAAAGCAGCATGGTGAATGTGAAAAAAGGTGGATGAATCCAAATTTGGGTCAAGAGTGAGCCTCACCACATCCTGGGGGAAGAATTTATCAATTCAACGGCCAGTGTCAAATCGTTCAGTTAAGAAACTATGGTCCCAATCAATAATTGTGGCGTCTATCGATGAAGGAAAAAACCATAAAACTATATATTTTGTGACGTCTCATAAGTTCCCTTTTGTTACAGAGTACTAAGTTAGACCTGTGACAGGTGCGTAGATTTTAAATAACCCATGGGTCTGGTATGGCTACAATGTACTAACGATGATATAAATGAGAAATCAAATCATAATATAACGTGGGATCAAGACAACAGGTCTGGGTATCATCATCGGTAAATGCTCCCCAGATAGCCAAGATGGACGAATTGGTATTCATTCAGCGAATGTTGTCACTTATTTTTTTCACAGTACATGAATAACGACCTAAGTAACCACACAAACTAGAGACACCAACACAGAAAATGGGCTAGGGGATATTTTTTTAAAAAATTGCTCTACACTGTTGTTTTAGGCGCAACCCTACGCCAAAGAGGTTTAGAAAAAGAGCGATAGAAATCTGGCAAGAATGAGCTAAATTTCAGACAAATTTTAGACTCGCTGACCAAGTAAGGACGATACTATTTACCAACCCCTCCGATCGGGCAGGATATGACACAAGGTCAATTTTTAAGCGGAGTTTAACAGGTTTGAATTCAGAGTTTTCCTTCTCCTAGACTAGTTGCCTAACCAAGGCTGAAGAACCTAGTCTGTCCTACTATTTACCCATAGCTGGAGGGAGAATAATTGGATTCATACCTTTCCCAAGGATATTAGTGCTATGTGAAATGCAATCAGTATCGTCCAGGATTTGAACTCGTATCGCCGTATTCATTTCCTACGGCGATAACGACTACTCCACGGCACCTCCATAAAAGGACGATAATAAAGAAAGGTCGGTTTTCTGACCTTGAAATGTTAGACATATACCAAATAAATAAGGAATCAAATCAACTTGACCGTAATACAATAATCGGCACAGAGAGTACTATAAAACAGAAACTCTCTAAACGAACTGAACAGCAAAGTAATAAGGATCGAAGCACCACACACAGAAACCACACAGAACAAGGTCTAACACAAGAAGAAAAAATGAATATAGAGTTTTTAAAGAGGACTATGTCTGAAAAGTAGACGAGATTACCATCACTGGGAAACCAAGACTGGAAAACAGGTAAGGCAGAAAGTAAATGAATATTCGAATTATCGACACATATCCCAAGAACAACATCACGGAATTAAACGAATTGACGCATGCAGGAGTAAAATTCTTCTGTGATAAAATCGGTGTTCCCCTAAAGAACACGAATGGAAACTCAAAATCTGGATGAGAAATCAGACTGGAAACACAAATAAGAAAAGTTTAGCAACAAGCAAAAATGCTTAGACTGAAGAAAAACACAAGAATATTTTTGGACGAAACGAGCAAAGTAATATAATTTGAACGAACGATAAAACTCGAAAAAATAAAACAGAAGTTACTAGCAAATGAATGAAGACTAAATAGATATTTAATCAGGATAAAATAATACATACAAAATAGAACATTCTAAAACATAAAAAAATTTTACCAGCGAGTAGGGGATTAATAAACGGAGACGTACCAACAACCGGATGACAAGGAAACAAAACAATTTTTGAGTAAAATATGGGAACGAAGACAACATGACAGAAAAACCGAATGGATAAAGAATATGGAAAAAGAATTAGAAAAACTTGAAGAAGGGCCTAAAGTGAAAATACACTTTGATTCATTCAAGCAACACTCAAAAAGTGCCAAATTAGAAAACGTCAGGCCGTTAAGGCAAACATGGTTACTGGTTTTAAAAATTCACTTCCGTCCCTGACAGACTGGCAATCGAAATGAACAAATGTTTACAAGAAACAGAAATACCCGAACGGAGCACCAAAAGATTCAAAAAGACCCCCTCAAAGAAACCCCCCCAACAAGTACAGTCCTATAACGTGCTTACCGTTGATGGGGAAATGCTAATGGAACCAATTAGGAAATTAACGATTCCCTAATAAGCCTCGGATTGTTCACCGAGGAACGAAAAGGAGACTGCAAACGGACAAGAAGAATAGGAGGCCTACTATACATTGATTAACTCATCCTCAAGGAGAGCAAAACGAGGCGAAAAAATCTAGCAATAACTTAGATTGACTAGAAAAAGATATATGATATGTTCCAGTAAAGCTGGATAAAATGTGTAAGATATCTGGCGAAGTCAAAAAGTTTATTGGTGAATTCCACCAAAAACTCGAGAATAGAACTAACAGCAGGGGGAATAAGCTTGGCTGAAATGAAAATCCAGAGATAGATCTTCCAGGGAGATGCGCTATGACTATTACTATTTGTAATAGCGATGATGCCACTAAATCACATACTGAGGAGGAATGGTACAGGCGGATACAAAAAGCACGAGGAAAAGTCAACCACATAATGTGCATGGACAACATGAATCTGATTACCCAAAATGAAAATCGAAGTGGAAGCCCTAACACAGGTAGTGAAGATATGCGGTGACGATATAGGGATGGAATTTCACTGAGAAAATGTGCCACGCTAATAATGAAAAGCGGAAAACGACAAATGACGAAAGAAATAGAACGATAAAATCAAGGAAAATCAGAACACTCGGAGAAAAGTAAACATTGTAAGCGGAAAACATAAAAAAGAAACAGAGATGAAAGAAACAAATTTTAAAATACCGCTGGGGAACGAGAAAACTACTCGAAACCAAACTGCATAGAAGAAATCTCATCAAAGGTATAAATACTTGGAAATATTTATAAAGTGGATGAGAAAAGAACTTCGTCTAATGGACCATAGAACGAAAAAACACAAGACGAGGCATCCCAGACTTGACGTTGAGAGACTGTTTGTGTCAAGAAAAGAAAGTGGAAAACGACTGATCAGCATTGAAAATAGCGTCGATGCATCGATATAATGACTTGAAGACAGCACAAAAACACCGGAGAAAGATTGATAACAACAACCAGAAATAATACAAACTACAGATTCATTAACAGAAGAAAAAAAAAGCCAGAAAGAAAAATGGGAAGCAAACCAACAGTATGTACATTGGAAACGACAGACAAACGAAATCACACCCCCCAAAACTTGGACATGACTAAGAAAGGGAAGTCTTTATAGAGAACCTGAATTTTTTTTTCTGATAGCAGCACAAAACCACATCATAAAAACTATGTCAAAGCCAGAATAGACAAGACACAAAAAATTGCAGCTATAGATTGTGTGCTGATAGAGATGAAACGATTAATCACATAATAAGCGAATGCAGTGAGTTATAGCCATAAGAGTATAAGGCTAGACATGACTGGGCGGGGAAGAAGATCCGACGGGAATTGTGCAAACAGTAAAAAGTTGACGATATGAACAAATGAAAACGAATTATCATGACCAACAGTACTTCGGTCTTCCTGCTAATATAAACAAAACTTGGGCCTTAATGATGAACAAGATTGAGATCTAAAAATCGATAACTGGAACAAAATCCTCGAGTCACTTCGGTAGTTATCAGAACCGGATTAATTCCAACGCTGATTAACAACTATTTTAATTCTAAACATGATCTATAAATAACTCAAAACCGTATCAAAAAACATTTTGATTCCAACTCTGACCAAAGAACACCTCAATTCCAAGCCTGATTTACAAGAATATTCATTTGAAAACATGATCAATAGATATTTTAATCCAAACCCTGATCTACAAATATTATATTTTAAATTGCCACTTTGATTTAAGAATATCTTAATTTCAACCATGATCAACATCAATCTTAATTCCAGCCCTAATCTACATATATCTTTATTCAAATCCTGATCAATAAAATATCCAGTTCCAACCCTGATTAACAAATATCTTGATTCCAACCCCTGATTTATTATTTTTTAAATTGTCATCATGATTTTAAAAATATCTTAATTTCAATCATGATCAACATCAATCTTAATTTCAATCCTGATCTACATATATCTTTACTCAAACCCTGATCAATAAAATATTCAATTCCAATCCTGGTCTACAAATATCTTAACTCAAACCCTGATCTACAAATATCTTAATTCCACCCCTGATCTACAAATATCTAAATTCAGATCTTGATCTACAAATATCTTAATTCCAACCCCGACCTCCGGATATCTAAATTCCACCCCTGATCAACAAATATCATGAATCCAACTCTGATCTATAAAATTTTAAACCCAAACCCTAATTTATATATATCTTAATTCCAATACAGTTCTAAAAAATTTTTCATTTCCAATCTGATCTATATATACCCTAATTCCCACCCTAATCAAGAAATATCTTAATTCCAACCCTGATTTACAAATATCTTAATGCCAAACCTTATCTACAAATATCTTAATTCCAAACCCTATCAACAAATATATTAATTCCCATCCTGATCTAAAAATATCCCAATTCCAATCCTGACCTACAACCAATTGAAATATAAAGACCCAAAGAACAACTAATCAAAACATGGTTAAACACTTAAAAAGCTTGCAATAATTTTTTTACTAGAAAAAGAAAGGTTTACTTTATTCAAACTTTAAAACAACTTTTCTTTTTAAGCTCTTGATTTTTTGCGTGTTTGTTAATGAAAAAGTATGAAATAAAAATGGACGACGTCAAAAATTGATTATGTCGAAAACCAAATCCAAGTAAAAATGACTGTTCGTGAAACATGATCAAGGGAAATAATCTATAATTCGTCTTCCTGTTATCATTTTCTAATTTCAAATTATTTAAAAAATGGCAAATTTTAAAAAAAGTTTTAAAAGTTTGTTTGTTTTTTTTTAATGACAGTTTTATGTTATTTAAATTTTACCAATAATTGAACATTTCCATTGAAAGATAAAAAAAAAAAAAATGGGAAAATTGTTAAATTTTTTAAAGTTTTTCTTTTTCCGATTTGAACAAACTTTACAGTTTCTAACTCATCGCAATTTTTCTATTTTTTGAAAAAACGTTATTTTACATTTTATGAGGGTGTTTTATTTTCACATTATTTTTTGTTGTCTAAACAAGGCAAAAGAACCAAGTCTATCCTACTATATTCTCATATCTGTAACGAGAAGATCCATGCCTTTTCTTGGACTAAAATGCAAACAGCTTCCTCTGTAATATTACGGACGGGCGCTATCGTTGAGTTTCGGCGATCTCAAGGTTGGAGAACGCACGAGAACATCAGCTGTCATCAATCATTAGGTACATGGGTGTGACGATCAAAAATGTCACGAACCTCGCTCGTGCAGGCAGAATGACCTGTAGAGTTCAGGTGTGATTTTGATATAATCACACATAAACTTTCACGTGCTACACTACTGTTTTCACTGGTGTGGCCCCTTCGAATTGATCCATCAAATCGCTATATAAGAAATCAAGTAACGAGATTTTGGGCAGTTCAAATCAGGTTTCTAAACAGGTTCAACAGAGGTCCATGACACCCCGACCCATGCCATACCCAGCCTGTCAGCAATACGAATGATATGAAAGTAACAACAAGCCAGCTACAACGACGCCGCTGCCATCGCCAAGAAGTGGAAGAAGGAAGAACGCTATCGAACAAACTTTTTTAACACAGCCCGCTGTAGTCTCCATGAAAAAAGTGACAACTATTTTCTTCCTTAAAATTTGAGTTTTTAGTCTTTCTTTTCTGCGAACTCCTTTATTTCAGACACAACGTATTTTGGTCCTATGCTACACCTCTTGTATTTGATCCCGTATAACCGATTTCAATTCCTACGGCCAAAACAGTTACACTTAGAGCGCCGGCGTGATACATTTTGTAACAGCGGTTCATGATGATATTGACACTTCACTTTAGGAAGGCACGAATGTAGCACTATGGGGGTAGGCTGCCAAAGTAGACGATTCAATTGTCTGTTTTGGCGCGAAACCAGACAAAGGATTCTTGGACATGAAATCTCGCCGTACACGGAAGTGGTACGGGGAGGCGAATGAGAGTTGACGACGCGACCCAGTAGAGACAGTTGGACAGGAGCAGAGGCAGTTGGCGTGGATCCACGGAGGGGCAGTCAACACCAGACACCGAGCAGAGAGGCGAGGAGACAAGATAGGGTCCAGTGAAGAAGAGTCTCAAGATGTCTGATCCCAGTAGCATTGTGGAATTTTCGCTAGTAACCCACGCTAGCGATAGTCCATATCTACTATCAGGAATGCACATGCATGTAGTGTTGCATACCTTCCTCTGCTCTTGGTAACCCCAAGTTTGTTGTTTGTTCGTTTGTCCTTCTATTTTCTCCTGTCTCCCTCGATCGTATTCTTGTGTGGTGGCAAGAAATGTGCGTTATCCCCTCAGCCACTAGTGGATCACCGGCCGGCTAAGAAGTGAAATGGTTAGAAGACAGAGAGAGATAATGTGGTGGGGTGAGGGGTAACGTTTCACACGAAGGCTTCTGATAAAATCCTTCATTATTTCCTATTTCCATTATTAAAAACATTTAAATGATTAAACAATGGTGACTTCATAAAATTATCTTTCATAAATTATAATAAATTATGGCTTTATATTTGAAGCCAAATTTCAAATAAAAACAATTTAAGATCGTCTTGCCCTATCAAAAAAATGCGCTATGGTGTGCAATTTATTTCCTTTGTATCAAGAATCTCGCTGATTAAAGAGTGGGGTAGGTGATTGGGAATAGTATGTGGTTGAACGAAAGAGAGTATATCCAACCACTAACCGGAACAGTCAAGAAAACTTTCATCCTCCAAATCATTAGTATTAATAGCGAGCTACGGAAAATATATTATTGTTCTACATTCTCTTTCTTTCTCAATCTTACTTCAAAAGTCAATGATAACTGGATTAATTATAGACAGGCAAATGATAAAAGTACTATTCAAATTTCTTTCCTTGGTATTGCTGAATCTTAACGGACAAGGAGAAATATATTGCCGCAAGAAAGTAGTCGAACGAGAATTCCGACACCGTTCACCAAAGAGACAGGTGAAAAGACACTCTCGGAAAACCCTTATCTAATATTGCAACCCGAAACGGCCATCAGTTACTTACTCTTCCAACCACAATCATTTGTCTCCGCGACTACTACAGTACAGAAATAGTTCACGAAACACTGACGACTCTCTTGGTTCAGGTACGAAACTTTTATTACCTTCTTTACTTTTAGGTCTTCGACACGAGGAGAGAGAGACACAATTATTTATGCCGACTGTTCGTCCAACTCTCAACTCACTGACCCAACCAACGCGCGTGCGCACCCTGCAGTCGACAAACTCCACTGGCCTCGCCCAGGTCCGAAAAATCAACACGCTTCGTCCAGCTTCAAATCTCTACACACAGCTTTTATTCAAAATCACTAAGAATCCCAGCCCAACGCTTCCGGGCATGACGTCATTCACATCCCCAGTTCATTTTCCTATCTGGGGTTTTTATTGTGATATCTGCGATTGTCACATCCTCCCCGCGCGCGCGTGAACACCTGCGTTAATGTGTGCACCTACCCATGCACTAAGCCGAAAGGTTCTAAGCCTCACTAAACCGAAAGATAAGATACATAAAACGAAAAATGATAATATAAAAAAAATATCCTTCCGCAATTATATAACATGTACATAAAAAGGTTATAGAAAAAACCATGGACCAAATTTGGGCGCAATCCGCTGTATTGAATGCAGCAGACTATAGATATTCTGACTAAACGAGGATGATTTTAAAGATGGGCTGGTTTTCTGACCTCGAAGTACAAGAAATATGTGGAGGGATAAGACGTGAAGAAAATGTTCAAGCAGAGCCCTCTAAATGAGCCGAAACAAAAAATTTTGAAAACCACAATATGATGGAACTCAGTACAGTTATCACTAGAAGAAAGAAACAATGAAGAGATAATAATAAGAATCGTGAACAAAAAGAAGGCTGCCTTATTATCCCTTAGGAAACAGGACTTGAAGAGAGTAAAAGTAGTTATTAAAAAGGTAGACAAATTAGTAAGAAATATCCCAACGGAGAACATTATAGAAGTAAATGAGTTAATTTATGTTGGTGTAATGGTTAAAGCGATGGACTGCGGAATCGTAGAACGCGAGTTCGTACTCCAGTCGCGCTATTACGTTCACTTTCGGAAAAATACCCTTGGAAAAGGTATGAACCACACTTTTCCTCCCAGCTATGGGTTAAATAGTACCACTACTGTTCTTCTAGGAGAATGGCTTTGGCATTAAATAACCTAAAAAGAGTTGATATGCCATTAAACAAAGAAACCAAACCAAAGCTTATGCTGGAGCAAAACTATCCGATAATAAAATTAGTATTCCCCGAAGGAACCTTAACAGAAATGCAAAAGTTGGATGTGGAAAGAAGCTTGTATCACTCATAGAGAAACTGTGAAAACAAGCAGAATTAATAAAGAAAGAAAAATATACAGGGACACAATGAAAAAGAGACTAAAAAAACAGACTACAACAGACAAAAATAACAATATTAGAAGTAATACATAAAAATATATTAGGGAAAGAATTAAGACTCAAAAAATTACAAGTACAAAATCAAGCAGTACAAGCAAAACTGGTCCTTCCAAAATAACGAAACAGAATTCTACCAAAGATTTCTTGGAGAAAGCACAAGGACAAATAAGCAACAGTTTTGGCTGAGATATAGTAAAAAGAAAATTGGGAAATGTCAAACGAATAGACAACAGGAAAAATGACTTAAAATAACTTGAAGAAAGTTCAGTGGCGAACATACACTTTGACACACTAAGTGCGACACTCAAAAAATCACAAAATTTTAAAATACCTGGACATAATGATATGCATTGGTGCTTGTTTAAAAAAAATCACATCCATCAACTAAAGGTTGGCTCAGCAACTGAGTAAATATCTACAAAAAGAAAGCTTAGCCTCATGTAACATATTGACCTTCGACCCAACCATCAATCAAGGAACAGATTGTTCGGTCGAAGATATCAGGGTATAACCTTGACTGTGGACGAGTTGAATTGGATGCAGATGTGACGCCCACAAGAAGCGGGTGGAGGTCAAACAATTACATAACCCGGTGCTACAGCAAGTTGGAGTCAGTCAAATTGGAATCAGAGTTGGAGATAAGATGCTGTAGAAATAACTAGCACCCAGCAGAGAGCTATGGGCCCTCAGGACCATCGATTGAGCAGCCCAACAGAACGAGAAATAAGTGCTGCTAAAGACAAAGGAACTGGGGGTCAATATGTTGTAGTTTGTTCAGTCTCCAACTCACCTCTCACACATAACCCTTTCGTAACCCTTTTACAACCATTTCGAACAAAGTGTGTGATGTATATTTTTCTAAAGAAGTGTGTTCGTTCGTAATTATTGTGTTGACTATGTTTCCGCATGTATATGGATATGTATCATGGTTGTGACTATACAACATTCATAGATGACGAAGGGAAAAACTACCTCAATCACAAAATACGTCAAAAAAAATATCATCATTAATAACTATACTGACCGATAACGTTTTTACTTATAATGTGAACAATCCAAAGCTTAAAAACAAGAGAAGAAATATATTACTCACTTGTAACCTACGAATTACCTCTCGAAAAACTCAAAGAATTCTTCAGATGGTTGGTTGGTTGGTTGGTTGGGTTTTATGGCATATCAACCTTTGTAGGTTATTGAACGCCAAATCCATTTTTATGTAAATAATCTGTTCTATTCAAAACAATTCAGTTTAGCATAAGTACACAGTTTAATGGTCAAAACATTTCCATTTCTAACTATTCAAGCAGTTGTATGTAACAATTCGGTTAAGTGTAAATACAGTTTTAATGTCGAAAAACAGTTCTATTTGAAACAATTCAGTTAAGCATAAGCACGCAGTCTAAATGTAAGTACGGTTTAATTGTAAAAGTCATTTCTATTTCAAACTATTCAGTTTACTCAAACAATTCATTTTAGCATAAGTCTGCTGTTAATTCTATTTAACCCATAGATAGGACCCTTATCAGGTGCTACCACTCCGGGCCAGAGTGGACCTGGGAGCAATGGCAATGAAGGAGTACTCCGCATTCCCCAAAGCTCCAGCACTGCTGGAACCTCACCATCAGATTGTTTAGTGTCTTATCCAGGACAATCGTTAGGTGGGGTCTTACCCCTCTGCAGAGGTGCAGTCAGTGTATTCTACAGCCCCAGCTGACTGGGCAATACACAGAGTTAAATGTCAAACAGTGTTATTTCAGATAATTCAGTTCAGCATAAGTACACAGTTTAGACGTCAAAAACAGTTCTATTCCGAGCAATTCAGTTCAGCACTAGTACGCAGTTCGGATGTCAAAACTGTTCTATTTTAAACAATTCAGTTTAGCATAAATACGCAGTTTAAATGCAAAAATCAGTTTAGTGAAAGAAGCACGGTTTAGTTCTATTTAACCCATAGATAGGACCCTCATCAGGTGCTACCAGTCCGGGCCAGAGTGGACCTGGGAGCGATGGCAATGAAGGGGTACTCCGCACTCCCCAAAGCTCCAGCATTGCTGGAACCTCACCATCAGATTGTTTAGTGTCATATCAGCACACTCGTTGGGGGATCTTACCTTTCTGCAGAGAAGCAGTCGGTGTATTCTACAGCCTCAGCCGACTGGGCATTATTTTAATTTGGTTTTGTTTCATAGCATATCAACCATTTTAGGTTATTTAATGCAAAATCCTTTTTATAGATATATATTGAATATATATAATTTGGTTTGGTTTGGTTTGGATTTATGGCATATCAATTATATATATATATATATATATTAAATATGAGGATCATTAAATAAGTTTCCAGACTTTTTTCGTATGGGCACTTTTATTGATAGTACAAACATGAAACTCTAGTCCCCTTCGAAGTAATCTCCTCCGGTTGCAACGCACTTGTTGTACCGTTCCAACAACTTCTCGAAGGCCCCATGAAAATCCTCTTGTGTGAGCGTGTCAATGACCTTCGTTTCTGCCTCTTTTATCTCCTCAATTGTCTCATAACGACAGCCTAAGGAATAACCAAAAGTCACAGGGAGCAAGGTCTTGACTATAGGGAGGCTAAGGAACTGTCTTGATACCCATCTTGGTCAAATAGCATTCCATACATTTCTGTGGCATTTTTTCCAAGTTTAAAACAGAATTCTATTGTATATCGTTCTTCTAAAGCGTCCTCACGTCCAGATTGCATTTTTGAAATTCACCAGCTGTGACAATCAGGCTTTAGTAGGGCGTATTCCAATTGCTGCTGTAGCTGTTCTTTTGAACCTGAAATCATCAAGATTGGTCAGTCATCTCATACGATGTATAGCAATAACATACTGAATTTTCAAGAGTCTACGAGAATTTTAAATGCCTCAACAAAAACACTCTGGAAACTTATTGAATGCACCACGTATATTGTGGCAATACCAGACTCGGGGCTTGTTTATTATCTGCTCTCCTGACGCAGATGTAACCAAGCTCTTTGGCGTGTCACAAGGAAAAATTAAACATTTCAAAATTTCTTAAGTTTTAACCTAATTAATGCCCTAAATGGGGTGACTTTTTACAGTTTAACTGATGTTTACTATATTCCAACTTTTTGCAATTATTCCAGTATCGAGATTTTGACTCATTGGAATTCTGTTGCTGATAAATTTATCCTCTTCAGTAAGAATGGTACTTCTAGTTTTACTCTAAGTTACAACAAGATTAACAGAAACCACGGTCATGTATTCCAACAGACATATGGCAGAAGTATTAAAATTATGATATAATCATATAATTATAATAATATTACCAACAAAACAGAACATGCAATTCCAAATTTTTTAGCATTAACTGGACGAAATTATTATTGTTATTAGTAGTTGTAGTCGAAGTAATAGTAGAAAACGATGAGAAAACGCTCGAGGTCTTAATGTTACCGTTGCAGGAAATGTATTTGTTAAGCCGATTTATTATTTTTGACAAAATTCCGTTTCATTTCATGCTAACACCTTGGAAGAAGCATAGAGACATCTCTTCTTTCAAATAGCTAGTGGTGAACAGTAGAATAGACTGAAATCATCATCTTCAGTAAAGCAGTCTATTTACGAGAAAAACCAAAACTCAAAATAGATAAAAATAAAATTAAGTAGCTACTTTTCTATAATCAGTTCATCCAAAATATTTGTTTTCGTGGCATAGCAAGCTTTGTGGATAGTTCAATAGCGAAGCAATCCTTATAAAAAATAGTAGTGATGCTATTTAACCCATAAAACGAAGGAAAAGAAATTTCATAGTTTTCCCAAGGCTATTTGTCTGGAAGTAAACGTTCTGGTGCGATTTGAGTTCAAATTCGCTTAATACGATGTTTCGGTTCAGCACGTTAGAAAATATCCTTTGGAGACTCATTTCGTAAAGTAATTACTTCTGGGAGTATCATAGTTGTTTATATCTTTAACTTAACTATTGGTCATTTAAATATGATCTTCCTCTGGTAAACACCACAGCAATGGCGAAACATTTGAAGAAAGTTAAATAATTCAATCAATTCAACTAGCCAAATGAAAACGGATAAAAGATTGACAAAGATTTAGAGATTGAGGTGGGGTGACATTCGTCCCGAAAATTTTGAAGGAAGTTAAATAATACACTATACTTGACTAACCAAATATTACGTGATTTACGAGAAATGACACCCGTCATGATTAGGGTGAAACATTTTGACGATATCAAATTCTCAAATATAATTAAAACAAATATAAACGGTAATAATATTGACGTGAATTTCGAGATTTAAGTGAAATGATGTCTATCATTACAATAGCGAAATTTTAAAAGAATTACTAGATTTGCGAGATAACATAATTATCATGACAATGCTGAAATATTTGAAAAAATCCTATTATCCTGAATAATCCAAAAAGATATAAACGGTTTTGTGATTGGGAAAAAAATCAAGATTTACGAGAAAAGAAAACCGTTAGGAAATCCAATAATTTGATTTGATTGACGTTTTCAAGAATTACGAGATTTACGAGGATTGAATTTGGTTATAGTAATTGTAATATATATTACATACTTACTAAACCAAATGTAAACGCCTTACAGATTGATGGGAATTATGAGATTAATGGGAATTGACAACAGCGAAACTAAATTGTTACAAAATTGACAAGAATTATGAGATCTTCGAGAATTAACAAAAGTCAGGACGATTGCCAGACTTTTGAAGAGAGTAAAATAAAATACATTACTTAACAAACTTTTAGCTATTATCATCTCTGTTGTCAACATTCGATGTAAATCTCTTAGATATCATAAAGTTGGCTTTTATTTTGACTGTTGTCATTTCTCGCGATTTCTTTATTCTCGTGAATCTCATAACGTAAATGTAACAAAAACTCTTATGAAATTAATACACCTCGTAAATACCTTAATTCTCTTCGGTCTTGTAACGTTTTAATATGAATCAAGAGATTTACTAGATGTGTAAAGTAAATGAGAATTTAACAAGGATAAACAGTCAAGATAATGTCAAATCTTTACGGGATTTACGAGATTTAAAAAGAATTTTAACAACATGATTGGTTGATTGGGTGGGTGGGTGTATTTTATGGCATATTGTCCTTTGTAGGTTATTTAACACCAAATCCATTCCCATGAAAATGGTTCTATTTCAAACAATTCAGTTTAGTATAAGTACGCAGTTTAAATGTAAGTACAGTTTAATTGTGAAAACCTTTTCTATTTCAAGCTATTCAGTTGAGTCAAGAAGTTCTAATTCAGCTAATTCAGTTTAGCATAAGTACAGATTTTGTTTACTCACAGTTAAATGTCAAAACAGTTCTATATTAAACAATTCAGTTTAGTGTAAGTACAGTTCGCATGTCCACAAACAGTTCCATTTCAAATAAATCAGTTTAGCATAAGTATGTAGTTTAAATGTAAGTACAGTTTAATTGTCAAAAACATTTCAATATCAAGCTATTCAGTTTAGTCAAACAATACAGAGTCGCATAAGTATGCTAGTTTTTTTCTTTTTAACCAATAGATACGGCCCTATCAGGTGCTACCACGCCGGGCCAGAGTGGACCTGGGAATAATGGCAACGAATGGGTGCTCCGCATTCCCTAAAGCCCCACCATTACTGGAACCTTATTTACCAACCCCTCCGTTCGGGCAGGATATGATACAAGGTCAATTTTTAAACGTAGTTTAACAGATTTTAATTAAGAGTTTTCCTTCTAGACTAGTTGCCACACCAAGGCTGAAGGACCCAGTCTGCCCTACTATTTACCCATAGCTGGAGGGAGAATAATTGGATTCATACCTTTCCCAAGGGTATTAGTGCTATGTGAAATACAATCAGCCTCGTCGAGGATTTGAACTCGTGTCGCCGTGCCCATTTCCTACGAGGATAACCATTAAACCACGGGCACCTTACCATTAGATTGTTTAGTATCATATCCAGGATACTCATTGGTGGGGATGGGGTGGGAGGCTTACCCATCTGCAGAGGTGCAGTCGGTATATTCTACAGCTGCGGCCAACTGGGCAATTGACAAAATGGACGACAAAAGGTAAATTTTTGAAGAAGCTCAAATAATCCAAAATACTTAACAAACCAAACATAAATGGTTACAAGATTGACGAAAATTACGAGATTTATGAGAACAAAAACTAATCAAAACAATGTTTGGATGAAACTCAAATAATCCACAATACTTTACCAAACAAATGGAAACAATTAAAAGATTGACGAGAATTACGAGATTTACGAGAACATAAAACAATCAAAACAATGTTTGGATGAAACTCAAATAATCCATAATACTATACTAAACAAATGGAAACAGTTTAAAAACTGAGGAGAATTACGAGATTTACGAGAACTGACAATTGCCAGGACAATGCTGAAACATTTGAAGAAAGTCAAATAATCAACTTTACTCTATTCAACAAACCAAATGTAAAAGATTAAAAAATTGTTTAGATTTACTCGAATTGACAATAGTCATAACAATGGTGAAACTTTGAAGAGAGACAAATAATCTACTAATCCACAATCATTGAAAAGCAAATGTAATCGGATAAAAATTTAAAGAAACTATCAAGATTCCAGAGAATTGACAAAGGTTCGACTATGGTGAATGTTTAAAGATGCTCAAATAATCCATTATACTTAACCAACCCAAAGTAAAAGATGACCAGATTGATGAACATTACGAAATTTACGAGGCTTGAAAAAAAAAACAGTCATGAGAACAGTGATTTTTTGAACAAAGTGAAATAATCGCCTATACTTAAACGGATAAAAGAATGACGAGAATTACGGATTTTACGAGAACTAACAACACCCAAGACAGTAGCAAAACACGTTAAAGAAGTTATATAATCCATCATCATCATCATCATCATGTCATGCCGCCACCACGGATATCCCTGACCCTCTCTCACCTCTTCTCCCTATCGTTCATCACTTCTGGCAGGTCTTCAGGGCTACATCCCGTATCCTCACATAGCTGCTGTATGTATGTTTGAGCTGGTCGTCTTGCCTTTGCTCGTCCATATGTGGGGGTCCATAGAGGTACATCACTTATGACCTGTCCCTGCTTCTCCAGCAGTGTCCTGCATGTCTGGTTCGTCTAACTTGGGTAGTTTTCGTGATGGAAGGCAGGTGGCCGTATAGTTGGTGCCTTGTGGGGTGTTGCCTCCAGGACTTGTTCAATATTGCTCGCAACATTCTTGTGTAATTGCCGTCTAGCTTCTTCTCCAGCCGTTTTGTTAGCGTCCAAGTAGTGCATCCATACAGCAGTATCGACATGATCGCTGCCTGGAAGAAACTGCGTTTCATTTTATTGGTCAGGTCTGATTTCCATGTGATCGATAGCTTATCGATAGCTGTCCATGCCTTCGTTAGCTGCATGTTGATGTCTTTTTCGGTTGATGAGACACTGCTTTCTAGGTAGGTGAATTTGTCTACCAGTTTCAGAGAGGTTCCCTCTTGTGTAGAAATGTCGCCGGTTTGATTAATGAGTAAGATAATCCAGTATACATAAAAAGACAAATGTATATTGTTACACGTTTTACAAGAATTACACTATTTACAACAGAGACGAAATAATGAAAGTTTCGAAGAAGTTCAAATAACCCAGTATAATTAACAGGCCAAATATAAATGCATAAACGTTTAAAGATAATAACGAGGATTGACTACAGGCAGGACGATGACGAAACGTTTGAAGGAATTGAAATAACCTAGTATAGATAACAAACTGACTGAGGAAGGATAAAACTTTAACGCGAATTATGACATATACAAAGGGTTTAAACAATCCCGACAATTGCGAATATTTTGAGGAAAATCAAACAACCCTCTGTACTTACCAAACAAAATCTAAACGTTTACAGGATTAAGGAGATTTAGGTGAACTGTCTGAGTAATGGAGAAAATTTTAAAGAAAATTAAATAATCCTCAGTACAAACCAAATGTAGACAGATAAAAATGGGTGATAGTTTTGAGAATACTGAGAACTCATAACATTCTCAACGAGGGCGAAAGTTTTGAAGAATTCAAATAATCCATCATATTTAACAAACCAAATGACGAGAATTACGAGATTTGCGAAAATTGACGACCGTAATAACTATGGTGACATTTTTGTAGAATGTCAGGTAATACACTTTTTGTAACATGCCAATTGTAAATGGTTACATCTTTGATGAAAATTCCAAGAGTTACAAGGATTGGCAACAGTCACAACAAGCCGAAACTTTTGATGAATGTATATACTTCACAAACCAAATGTAAACGGTTAAAAGCTTTATGAAAATTATGAGACTTATGACAACTTATAATACTTACGTGAATAGAAATACCTAGAAGAAAATCAAATTATCCACAACAGTTTGTAACGTTACGACCCCTCACCCCCACACACGTTAGATCAGTCTTCTAACCATTCCGCTTCTTACGTCGGCCGGTGCTCAACTAGTGGTTGAGGGGGCAACGCACATTTCTTTACCTACACAAGAATACGATCGAGGGAACGGAGAAAATAGAAAGACAAACGAACAAACACGAACAAAGCTTGGGGTTAACCAGAGCAGAAGGAGGTATTGCAACACTACATGCATGTGCAGACTATCGCAAGCGTGGGTTACTAGCGAAAATTCCACAAGCACTGGAATGCCGACATCTTTTGACTCAATCTTCTTCGCTGGACCCTATCTTGTCTGCTACTGTCTCCGGAGTCCGGTGTTGACTGCCCCTGTCCGTGGCTCCACGCCAACCCTGTTTGCTCGCCTCTCTGCTGTCCAACGCCACCAGCTCTCGTCCGGGTTCCCCGTCAACTGCCTCTCAGCTCCTTTGTCCAGCCAACTCTCATTCGCGTTCCCTTATGACTTCCGGATACGGCGAGATTTCAGGTCCAAGAATCCTTTGTCTGGTTTCGCGCCAAAACAGACAAAGGAATCGTCTACTTTGGCGGGCTACCCATATAGTGCTACAAGTTAACAAACCAGATTTAAATGGATAAAGAATTGACAAGAATTACGAGATTAATGAGAATTATGAGATTTTCAAGAATTACGAGAATTACGAGATTTTCAAGAATTGACAGAACTTGAAACTCGAACGATTAACTATATTAAACAAATCAAATCTTAACAGATGGAAGATTGACAAGGATGACGAACTTTACGGAATTAACGACGGTCATGGCAATGGTTAAACTTTTGAAGGAACTCCAATAATATACGATATTTTACAAGCCTAATGTAAATGAATAAAATATTTACAAGAATTCCGAAAGAAGGAGAATTGATAACAGTCACGACGATGGTGAAAGTTCTGAAGAAAGTCAAATAATCCACTAAATATCACGAGCCAAATGTTAACGGTTATAAAACTGACGAGAATTAAGAGATTTACTTGAATTGACCAGAATTTCGACAATGGAGGAAACTCTTAAAGAAAAATTTGATTCTCACTGGATATCATAAATTCTGAATTTTTACATAAAGTATCGTTTCTATTCATCATTGTTTTATTCTTGTGATTCTCTTTTATTGGCAGTTGGAAACCGCTCCAAGATCAACGAAAGCAATTGGCATCAACGATAGTTTCATGTTTCGAATGTTTTTTCAGCTCTCAGGCGAGATTCAGCTATTTGTCTGTCTTTTTTGTGTTCTTTTATTTTCAATCAATGGTTCGCTGGAAGGGAAAATATATAAGATAACAAATTACTTTTTTTTCTTGGTAATTGGTACTATGTCTGGTCTTCTAGCCGATATTTTCTGATTCGTTTGTATTTCAAAGCCCCAGTGACTTTGACGCATCTCATTTTGTAGGTCAGATTCTGGCTTGTGCATATATTATATTACAGTATGGTCAAGCCTTAACTTTAGTAGATTAAATTTTCTACCCTGTCCTCTCTAGTATCGTTTTCTTTATATGACTAGTATTGTTTGTTTGGATTTATATTTCTTTCAGTCCCTGCTCTGGTGTGGTTTTTCAGTGCAAGTCAATTAAGCGTTCTGAAAAAGTAAATCAATTAATTGCCTCTCCATTTAAAACCGTATTTCGATTTCTTTAGGATCTTCTTTGATATAAACGAGTCTTTAACGATTAGTTTATGAAAACAAAGCAGCATATGTCATTCAAAATTAATTATACAGTAACATTCTATTCCATCCCATTTACCTAACGCCGCTGCCATGTAAAACGACTAAAATCAAAAACTGTCTCCCTCGTTAGAAAAGCTAAAACGCCCGGAGCAGCAAGGCCTAAAAAAAAAAAAAAAAAAAAGAGAGAGAGAAGTAATTAAGTTAGCTGCTTATATCTTGAGACTAATTAAAAATTCTCCAACAGGATGACGTTGTAGATAAAACACGTATGAAAACAAAGTGTTTATATTGAACTGAATGCTAATCTTAATTTTGAAAGTTTTAGATAAAAAAAGGTAGCTGATTTGAAAATAATGCAGTCAATTTTCTAAACAAGTTTGAAGTCAGCTTTATTGATGAGGGGGTGTCCTCGTGGTGTAATGGTTAAAACGATGGACTGCGGGATCGTAATAAGCGAGTTTGTACTCCAGTCGTGCCTATTACGTTCACTTTCGGGCAAATACCCTCGGGAAAGGCATGAACCCCCTTATCCTCCCAGCTATGGGTTAGATAGTACAACTACTGTTCTTCTAGGAGAATGGCTTTGGCATTAAATAACATAGAAAGGATGAAATGCCATAAAACACAGAAACCAAACAAACCATATATTGATGAATTCTTATGTAAAAAAATGTAAACTTATTTCCCGTCAAAACTACAAGTTTTTTCTTCCGTATATTATTCTTGCAATGATGATGAGTTATCACTCCTATGGAATGTCAATTCTTTTAATATTTTGCTAAAAATAAACCCCACGTCTCACTTTTAACTCCTGATAGGAGTAGTCCAATCTGATCGTCATCTCTTTATCTCATCTTTCTTTGTCATCTCTTTTTTTTTTCGAGACGCCCAAACCATTACAGTAATCATAAAATCTTGTGATGTGGATGGAAAATTTCGCCTTTTGGTTTGGCGCGCAAATTAATTCGACGCATAATTTCACCCAATCAGGATGACTAATCCTATTCATCCCGGGCCTTCTTTACGGGCAGCAGAAATTGTGTAAGCTGCCAAACACAGTCTCTTTAGCCGGACAACGCCGCCCAGCTACTGAAGGCTCATAAATAGCAGCAGCAGCAGCATGGACACATGAGAGAACCTTTCTAATTTATGGATTCCTTGCGTCTAATAACTTTTAGACCAAGGAATCCCAGTTAAATATGAATTAGATACATTCAATACGCCACCACAGGAATAACTTTATGTTACCTCCAAAATTGGCTATGTCAACGCTATTCTTTTATTCCGCTCTCGACACCTAGCTCTCAATTCACCTCTGGGCCACTTTAATGGAGACAACGCACACTCTCCACCAGACGCACAAAACTCATGGTGACTCCAAAGTTCAATTCCTCCAAAGGCAACATGGCTTTCGCTAAACTACGGCGAACACAGTCCCTCGCACATCCGACGATACGCGCTGCCTTTCTCAACACTATCATATCTCCATTTCGTCTCCTCACTCACTACGAGGCTTGAAGCACAAAAACAAACTAAATATTCCATGCTGCAAATAAAAGCTAATCCTAAAAACACATTTCGACTTTGTCCATCTTGAACCTTCTCCTTTACATACCCAACAAACTTAAGCGACGGGACTAACAAAACTTAGCGAGGGGACTAACAACACAACGTAAATACACACACGCACGTTACACTCTTCCTCGCTAACAATAACAAAACTTCCGGCTAAAATCTAAATGCACATATATCTGCATTAAATGGTTTATACACAAAAAAAAAAAAAATATTGTCACGAAGAACATGGATTAAAAATTGTTCATTAGAGAGATTTTATACAAATATTTTTGTCATATTCTAACATTGTATTCAGAATGTGAGAAAGGTTCTGATGGATATTAATGGATTATAACTAAAAGATATTATAGAATTAGCTCACTCAGCCGATTTTCAAATAGTTTTTTTCTGTCAAAATCTAATTACAGATAAGATGCAAAAGATATTTTTATTTAATAGCTGAACATTGTGAATTCATTAGATATTCCGTAAACAAACTTGAAAAATTATTCAATTTTATGATTTTTTTTCCAAGCTATGCAGTGGAAAATACGAGAAGAAGAATATGTGCCGGAATCACGTTACATCAGTCCAGCAGGCTCATCTAATTCACATTGTACCTAGTGAGTCTATGACCAGATTAGTCCAGCAGGACACGAGTTTCGGCTACTGTCCTACCTCCCCACTTCCCTAAAACCTGCACCCTAGAAAATATTGAATCAAGTCCTGTTATAATGTTATTTGTCTCATCTTAAACATTAAATTAAAAAATAACACTCAAGTTAAGAGACGCGAACAGGAAGAGAAAAGAGGGGTTCATTTGCAAGCACCCCACAACTCTGTCTCTCATCGAAACGCATCAATGTCTAACCCCAACTTCTCTCTTTGGGTTTCAAAACCACCTTACTTTTCAAATTATCTCATTTTCATATATTCACAATTTTAATTACTTATTGAATCATGAAGTACCGGGCATTGGCATAAGGTTAGAGTGTTTGCCAATGGACCGGGAGACCCGAGTTTCAATCCCAGGTCGAGTCATACCAAAAACTCAGAAAATGGTACTTGATCCCTCCTTGCTTTACACTCAGCATTATAAGGTAAGGATTGAGGGTAAAGTGGAGCAATCCAGGGAAAGGAGTAGCGCTCTCCCCTACACATTGGTTTTGTAGCTATCGAAAAGGGAGCTTGCCGGTTACCTTCGACTAGGGTCGCCAACTTTACTTTTTATTGAATCATACTTTCTAGAATTATAACATGAGTCACAAACTTATATTTCCCCACGAAATGCCTTGATTTGTTTATTATCCATATCATGTCTTCCCCAACGTAATTTGACCTGAGGTGTTAAACCTTGTCGCCACCCGTGTACGTATTTAACCTTTGCGAGGAAGTATGCTTACAGTCAAAAGTCCTTTGTTAACTTAGAGCTTTACCAAACAAATAAAATAATTAATAGAATTAATTAATCACCCCAATCCTTTTATACTGTCTGGGTGGAGAAACAAAGAGAAATATATGGAACCAACCTAAACTGTGAGATGCTGAACTTGTCTGTTGTTCACAGAGTATATTTGCCTTAATGATTCGGAGAACGGCCTTAGAATCCACAGTTTTATGCTCACATGATCTTTTCTGATTTTCGAGGTTCTTGCTAACCGAGAAAGTCTTCTTCAACAATCATTTTATGGTATTGTGATCAACTGCACTTTCACCTTTCATACTACGAATGTTTTGTTCGTTTTGATGAAAAACTAATTAACATAATTTCCAGAATCGGACAACATTGCACTTTTATCTGTTTGGATTTCAAATCCCTCATGGTTTGATTTGGTTTGTTGGGTTTTATGGCATATCAACCTTTGTAGGTTATTTAATGCCAAATCTATTTTTATGCAAATAATCTGTTCTATTTAAAACAATTCAGTTTAGCATGAGTACACAGTTTAATTGTCAAAAATATTTCCATTTCAAGCTATTCAAGCAGTTATATGTAAGAATTCAGTTAAGTGTAAATACAGTTTTAAAGTCGAAAACCAGTTCTATTTCTAATAATTCAGTTAAGCATAAGCACGCAGTTTAAATGTACGTACAGTTTAATTGTAAAAAACATTTCTATTTCAAGCTATTCAGTTTACTCAAACAATTCAGTTTAGCATAAGTATGCTGTTAGTTCTATTTAACCCATAGATAGGGCCCTATCAGGTGCTACTACTCCGGGCCAGAGTGGACCAAGGAGCGATGGTAATGAAAGGGTACTCCGCATTCCCCAAAGCTCCAGCACTGCTGGAACCTCACCATCAGATTGTTTAGTGTCATATCCAGGACACTTGTTAGCGGGGTTGGTCTTACCCCTCTGCAGAGGTGCAGTCAGTGTATTCTACAGCCCCAGCTGACTGGGCAATCAAATCACTCATGATGTCAAACAATGCACAATGTGTTAGCGTACCATCAACTATGATACTTCCAACCACAGAGCGTATCTACACGGCCAAACTGCTTTGATTGCGCGATAGACGTTTCACAAACTAGTGCGTATCAAAATAATGCAAACTGTTTTGCCCAAACAAGAATTAAGGATGTGGGGTATCACTGACCCTTTCGGCAAAATGAGTCAGTCCCATCTACTAAATATATAGCAGTAGTTTATAAGACCAGTAAGTCTTGTGAAGTCAGCCTAAGCCTGGGTCTGAACTCGTCTGAGCAAGTCAGAATCAAGTCTGGAAGGTTAATAGTCGCTCCTTATAACGGAAGCCAACAACTATTGTTGAACTCTATTCTTATTCTAGCCACTAATCCTATGTTCTTATTACTAACGGCCTCTCTCTAGTAAATACTTGTTCCTGTAAATATCCCTCTTTTTTCTCGCATCTCGGGGTTTGTCTCTTTATTACTACTACCTGCGTTCATTAACCAGAACGCAACAAAGGAATAATCCAATGTCAAGGAAAAATAATGGAATGATCTCGTAATTTGCGTTCCTAAAACAAATAACAAAAGAAGCCTTGATATTCAAATTGATCTATGAATAAAAGACGGTTTTTTGAAACTCAACAAGCAATTGTGCATAGCTAATTGAAAGAAAACATTGTTCCGACAAAAATTCTGTCAAATAAAACAATGAAAAAAATCGTAAAATTTATTTAAGAAGGTATTCGACAGTCAGGTTAGGTTAATCAATTTCGTTGTGCCCTGTCAGCTATGAAAATAATCTTGTATAAATATGAAAGAAATGGGGTTATTCGAAAGGAAAACATACTGGTATACCACGAAAGAGCTGAAATATCAGAAGAGAAGACTCAAAATAATATTCCTGGGAAATAGAAAATGGCAAAATAATAATAATAATAATAATAAATAACAACAAATGAGTCGAAGCTGGAGTCAATGTTTTTTCAATGAACCATATGAAATCGTCTGAATGAAATGAGATTTACTTTCAGAAAATTCAAAACGAAAATTAGTTTGATTTGATCCGGTTTCGTTTGGTTTTATTGTTATATAATTGTGGAGGGTTTTTTTCTTATATTATCATTTTTCGTTTTATATATCTTGCCTTTCGGTTTACTTAGGCTGACAACCTTTCGGCTTTGTGCATGGGTTAGTTAGGTGCACACATTGAGTGCAGGTGTTCACGAACGTGTGGGGAGGATGTGACAATCACAGATGTCACAATAAAACCCCCAGATAGGAAATAAGACCGGGGACGTGAATGACATCATGACCCAAAACCGATGGACTGAGGATTTTGGAATTTGAAAAAAAGAATGAGTTGAGATTCGACGCTAGAGGAAGGAAGTTGGTTTTCCGGAGCTCGCCGAGGCCAGACCAGTAGTTTACTGCGGGGTGCCGCACGTGGTGGGGTCAGATGGAAAAGTCAGCATAAAAAGAAATTGTGTCTCTCTCTCCTCATGTCGAAAAACTCAAAAAGGCAATAAAAAGTTTCGTAACTTAACCAATTTAGTGTTTTTTGGATTCCTATATGTTTATGAACATTTTGTGAACGTTTTCCGTGTCCGTATGAATATGTCTATTTCACGTGTACGTATCTTGGTCGGATACTTTTGGACGTGGATATGCTACATTATGGCATATAGACCATTGTAGGTTACATAATGTCAAATCCAGAATATACATATATATCAAATACATGATTTCTAAACATTTTGTAGATGACATTTTTTAATAAGCCTGAGTTTATTTTTTCATACAGTTAAATGGTTTCACTTATTTCAACCTAATACGAATAATTCTATTATGGAAATCAGACCTAACCGATAAAATGAAACGCAGTTTCTTCCAGGCAGCGGTCACATCGATAATGCTATATGGGTGCACTACATGGACGCCAACAAAACGGCTGGAGAAGAAGCTAGACGGCAATTACACAAGAATGCTACGTGCAATCTTGAACAAGTCCTGGCGGCAACACCCCACAAGACACCAACTGTACGGCCACCTGCCCCCTATCACGAAAACTATTCAAGTTAGACGAACCAGACATGCAGGACACAGCTGGAAAAGCAGGGACGAACTCATAAGAGATGTACTCTTATGGACCCCCACACATGGCCGTGTAAAAGCAGGACGACCAGCACGAACATTCATTCAGCTGCTATGTGAAGATACGGGATGTTGTCCTGAAAACCTGCCTAGGGCGATGAACGATAGGGAGGAGTGGCGAGAGAGGGTCAGGGATATCCGTGCTACCAGCGCGACATGATGATGATGATGATGATGATGTTTACACACAGTTAACTATTTTCAAGCATTGCTATTTAACACTTACAATTCACTTAAACATCAGTCACTTCTTTAAACATATTTAAAAGATTAAACAGTTCAATATCAACCAATTCAGTTTAGTATTAGTCAACAAAGTTAATTGTTCTAAGTATTGTTATTAATTACTAACAGTTCAGTTAAACATCAGTCATTTGTTTACACACTGTTAAATGATTAAGCAGTTCTATTTCAAGTAATTCAGTTTACCAAACGTCATTTGTTTGCACTCTGTTTAAATGTCAAAGAACACAGTGTCAATTAATTGTCTTTGACCCATTGATAAGATTCTGTCGGGTGCTACTATTCCAAGCCAGAATGGACCTGGTAGTGTGGGCTATGAAGGGGTATTTCATATTCTCCCAAAGGTCCAGAATACTGGAGCCTAACAGGTTGTTTAGTATCATATTCAGGACACTCGTTGGGGTGGGGTATTACTCCTCTGCAGAAATGCAGTCGGTGTTGTCTACAACCCTAGGCGACCAGGCCACAATCGAATATTAGTGCTAGACCACACAAAGAAAATGTGATTAGAATGTGCTAAACAGAAGCAATCGTGGTGTGTGATCAATTAGATAAAAGTGATATGCGAAAAGGGATCAATTGATAGCATATTATTATATAGCAACTTTTGTCTGGTGCCTTACAAATAAAAGAAAGACAGCCAGATAAAACAAATACTTTACCAAAGTTATTCATGATATTGTGTTACATGTCATTTAAAGAACATAGCCAGACAACAATCCTTACCTCAGTAACCAATGCAAATGCACTCATTAAAATCCTGGATATATTTCTCATTCCATCGTCATAAAATTGTTTTGGTGATGGTGAGGTGATTCTTTTCATCGCAAAGGGAATTAAATCCTTTTTGAAAAACGGCATATAAAACCATTGACATTGCCGGCGAATAACCAGATCTAAATCAATTCAAAGTTAATCGTGGAATCTTTATTAAATGGTTCGTAAAAAGGTTATTTAAACCAAAGATCTATTAACTGCCATTTCTTAAAAATTTCTTCTCCACGGGTTGAAAAATTATATCATCATTTTAAAGAATTTTATTTAGTTTGTTTAAGGAATATTTCATGAAACCGCAATGTTTAGCAATTAAATAAAGTTATTTCACGTCTCATTGACTTATACAAATTCTAAATATAAAAAAAACCTTTAATGAAATAATTCGATTGTTTTCGGAGGGGGCAGTACTTTTGCTGTTTAATATTTCATATTCTTTTTTTCTTTTTTTTGAAATTGTGTATGTTCTGCCTCCCATCACGAAAACTATACAAGTTAGACGAACCAGACATGCAGGACACTGCTGGAGAAGCAGAGACGAGCTCAAAAGTGATGTACTCCTATGGACCCCCATATATGGCCGGGCAAAAGCAGGACGTCCAACTGGAACATACATTCAGCAGATATGTGAGGATACGGGATGTAGTCCCTGAAGACCTGCAAGAGGTGATGAACGATTGGGAGAAGTGGTGAGAGAGGGTAATGGATATCCGTGCTCGCGGCACGACATGATGATGATGATGATGATTTTAAGTGTACATTTGGTTAGAATTATAGCATTGAAATATTCCCAATGTTGGTTTGTTTGTTTAGGTTTTACGGCATATAAATCTTAGTAGGATATTTTATGCCAAATTCATTTTATACAAATAAACAATTCTATTTCAAACAATTCAATTTAAGGTAAGTACACTGTTTAATTGTCAAAAACATTTTTATTTCAAGCTATTCAGTTTAGTCAAATAGTTCTAATTAAAACAATTCAGTTCACTATTTGTATGGTTTTTGTTTACACACAATTAAATGTCAAAACAGTTTTATTTCGAACAATTCAGTAAAGTATAAGTATGTAGTTTAAATGTCAAAACAGTTTTATTTCAAGCAGTCAAGATTAGGATTAGTACGTTGTTTAGTTCTATTAGACCTATAGATGGGACCCTATCAGGCGCTACCACACTGGGTCAGAGTGGACATGGGAGTGATGGCAATGAAGGGGTGATCCACATTCCCCGAAGCTCCAGCATTACTGGAACTTCACGATGAGATTGTTTAGTGTCATACCGAGGGCACTCGTTGGAGGGGGTCTTACCCCTCTGCTGAATTGCAGTCAGTGTATTCTACAGCACCGGCATTGCTGGAACCTCACCATCAGATTGTTTAGAGTCATATCAGGACACTTGTTGCGGGGCATGTTTTACCCGTCTGCAGAGGTGCAGTCGGTGTATTCCGCTGCTCTAGTCAACTGGGCAAGAAATATTCCCTAGTTGTGCAAACAAATATATTATGGAATAACCAGAATGTGTAGCTATTATCTTAAAATGTTTTGCATCTTATCTGTTATAAGCTTATTTACTGCTAGATTAAAAAAAAAAACTTTAATAAAGTAACTCCATAATTTTTGGCAGGGGCTGTACTTTTGTGTTTTAATGTTGCATATTCTTTTGTTGAAGTCATTTGTGTTTATGGTATGTGCACATTAGGGTAGAACTATGAGCACTCAAATAATTAGACTGTATAACTAATGAATAAAAAGTATTTCCCGCCCTAATTGTTATTAGTTTATTTACTGCTAAAAAGAGGCCGAAGTGACCGTCATCTAAATGGGTTATGTCCATAATTTTTTCTTAGGTTACTAGTTTTTATTTAGGCATTCAGGACAATAAGGTATGGATCAAGGGTAAAGTGGATCAATCCTGGGAATGGAGAAGCACCAACCCTCTACATCGGTGCAGTAGCTATTGAAAAGGGAGCTTTCGGGTCACTGTCGGCTAAAGTTGCTAACTTTACTTTATTTACTATAGTTAAAGGGAACCAAAAGTTTTGGAAATAGATTCTTGGATTTGTCTTCGTAAACCTGATGAAGCGTTGATAATTCACTGCGAATGAGCGGTAAGTTAGCTTTAGATGGTGCTTGGCTGCTTTTTTCGTAATTTGAATAATAAAACAAATAAATTATTAAACTATGGTTAAACATTTGTTACAAGCTTGTATAGCGTTTAATTATGATACAACTGCATTCAGAACAACAACTTTGAAAGAAAGAGAAATATTGACTTTTCTGTGGCTCGTAAAATTACAATAACTGTCAGAATACTGATGTCACTGAATCGAGGCTGTAAGTAGAGAGCTCAACGAGTGCAAATTAAAATCTTCTTAATTTATTTCACAGCAAAATGTCATTGCGATGTAAGAAAATAGAAAGTCCTCTTAGCTTTATTCAGCAGATTCGTTCTTTAAGTACTCAAAAAGTTCCTTAATACGTAAGAGAATCGATCGTCATTCCCTTCACCAAAACTTCCGTGTGTGGAATAATTCGCTTCGCATCCACCCGCCCCAAACGTACGAGGATGTTCGTCATTTGTTCTTTGGGTGAGTCAAAAGTTTTGCAATGTTTTAGTACGCGTTAGTTTGCGGGACATATATCAGGTATGCGAAGTAGTTCCAGTTACTGTATACCATTGAGGTACCTAAGAGAATTTTGACCTCTTTGTGACCTTACAATGACAAAAGGTTGACGACCTTAAGAAACTACGTTAAACTACACAAAGTTTTATTGACAACACCAGTAGGTAGCTGCCGGGAGAAAGAAAACGAGTAAGGAAACATTAGACGACCGCGTCAGCTAGACGAAGATAAGCAACGTATTCTAGAGAAAAAGATGAGCAAACAGAGACCTTGATTTTTTCATGGTTCTGGCATACTTATCAGCTGGGTCCCGTATCCCCTTTGTAGCGCCCCCAATATTGGGGCTCGTAAACGTTCGTCAACTTATATCTTCGAAGTTGGTGTTCAACTGTCTGTCTTTACATTCTCACGTCTCGCCATCAACTAGCGAAAGAAAACACGTCTCTTCAGTTCCGCCTCGTGTCGGGGCAGAAACACCCGCTTCCGCCGGCCCCGCTCATGCACACAATATTTCGAAACCCCAGGTTTTTTCAAATCAGTTTTAATTACCATGAGTGCTTTGGCCTGGTTATTCAGAGACTGTCAACTTCATTTATTTATTTCTTGATTAATTTATTCAATTTTAATTTTCAATGAGGCGTTCAATAACGTTACCATTGGTTATGTTGTATAGCCTGATAAAGGAAGAAACCACAAGACTTTTCTTTATAAAATGTATCTCTCTTTATTACTCTCGTAAAGGAATTAAGTTCACTGTAAATGTGAGAGAGAGACAGATACAGGGAGACGAAGACACACACAACACACAGAAGAGGGCTTGAGGGACTTAAACACTTAAACACTGCTATATTGACCCTTATTTTCAACTTAAACGCGTTGTGCCATACTCACTGTTTTACTTACCATTTTTGCTTCTCCGACGTGACGTTCTCAACAGGTCTTTACCAGGGAGCAACATACCCCCTGCGGTCACTTTGGGACTTTAACACTTAAGACTGACGACAGAGACTGAAGACTGCTGTGGGTTGCTGATTCCTCCGGGGCGGTGCCCGGCGGGCGCTGTCCTTGACTGACAGTATCGGGACCCAAGACTGCAGATTAAAGAATGACCACAACAAGACTCCCCGTATCTGCTGTGGGCCGTGTATATATGATTTCATAACGCCCACGTATTCTAGTTGTTACCTACGTGACGTGCTTACGCTTATTTAACCAGGTGCGTTCTGCAATTACATTGTTTACTCAGTTGGAACATCCGGCTCCGTCAAAAGTCATTTCGCAAACAGTTAGTATGGTTACATTAGTTGATGCTCTAACACGTAGTGCATTGCTTTACACCGTGCATTGCTTTACTCACAAAAACATGCAACTTAGTCTAATTCATGAACTTATCATTTAAGATTTAGAAATAGACCCAAATTCCGCTGAAGCAACTAAAACATTCGTAGCTCGAAATATAAAGTCTTTGTTGATCACAGTACAGTAACTAGATGGTTGAAGAAACGTCAATCAGGTAGCAAGAACCTCGACGATCAGGCTAGGTCAGGTTGGCCCAAAATCATGGGTTTCAAGGCCATATAATATAGAGGCAAATCCGTTGAGTTGCACTCGGAGATTATCAGGCAAGCTGGCTATCTCATACTCAAGAGTAATTCGTTACATTCCTAGGATGTGGAATCGTGTCCTACATTACCAAAATATTGCAAAGCTTTTGAAACACCCTTTTACATAGAACATTCTGCCTGTAATGCTTAGAATAAGCTGACATTAACCACTGACTGAACAAGTACTGTAGGCAGCACCCCATACAGAAGCAGCTGCACGGCCACCTACCACCCATCACGAAAACTATCAAAGTTAGACGAACCAAGCATGCGGGACACTGCTGGAGAAGTAAGGACGAACTTACGTGATGTACTCCTGTGGACCCCTTCATATGGATGAGCAAAGGCAAGACGACCTGCTACAACCTACATACAGCAGCTCAGTGTCGATACAGAAAGTAGCCCTGAAGACCCTCAGGAAGCAATGGGCGAACGATAGAAAAGGATGGTGGTAGAGGGTCAGAGATGTCTGTGCTGATGGCGTGACGTGATGAAAATGATGATGATCCACTGCAAGAGGGTAAGTGTACCATACCCATGATACGGATATGTGAAACGTACACAGAATGTTCATAACATATATATAGAACATAGGAATCCCGAAACACGAAAAATACTTACTACTTCTTAGTTCAGGTACGAAACTTTTTATAACCTTTGAGTTTAAAGGTTCTTCGACATAAGGAGAGAGATACACATTCTTTCTATTTCGGCTTTTTCATCTGTCCCCCCCCCCACCGCGCGCGGTGCCCGTAGCACACAAATTCGTCTGGCCTCTGCGAGCCCCGAAAGTCGACCCTTCTCGTTCGGTGTCCAATTCTCAACTCAACTATCTTTTTTCAAATCTCCCCAAATCCTCCGCGTGCTTCCAGTGCATGACGTCATTTACATCCACCTATCTGGGATTTTTATTTTGACATCTCTGAATGACACGTCCGCCCCGGGTATGTGTGTCAACACCTGTGTTCATGTTGCACCTAGCTAATCCATGCAGTGAGCCGAAAGGTTCTCAGCCTAACTAAACCCAAAGGCATAAAACGAAATCCCTCGGCCATTATATTACATAAGCACCTCCATCTGCAAAAAGCAGTTTATTGGTCTCTTTATTTAATGGTAAATAAAATTTGATGGGTTATTTAACGTTAAAGCTCTCCTTGTTGAAAAGCAGCATTTAATCCATAGCTGGGGGCATAAGTAGTTTCATAACTTTAGCAAGGGTATTAGTCCGAAAGTGAACGTAATAGCGCAACTGGAGTTCTAAATCCCTTACTCCGAAGCTGCCGTCGAGTACTTTTGCCTTTACACCACGGAGAGTAACACGAGTGACTGAACTATCATATGGCCTGGCATCAGTTCTGGAGTCATGGATATTATAGGCTTTGCTCTTTCTGACCATCAATTTTATATCTAAGCTAAACCAAAAAGCTAGTACCTCTCAATACCAATTAATCTTGTTATTTTAGTTAGAATAAACTAGTTTGAATATCGTTTTGGTTTGAACCCAAAATCATTTAAGAAATCATTTTCATCCTAGAGTGTTAAAAATACATTTTTAATCAATTAGAAATAATTTTTTAAAAATTTCGAGCATATCTCAATCTTATAAAAAAGCTATGAAACAGTAAAATCTTCAGTAAATTTATAGACCCACTCTGTAACTCTATACAAAACTTTTGAATGTATTTCTTTTTTTGTGAAAATCCAATATTCTTTTCTTCCAAACATTTCATTTCAACAGTCCTTAATTATTTTAGATATTGTTTATATACGCTTATACTAACATTTCAGTTTTAGCTTGCATCTATTTTTTTATAGCTCAATCCGTTAACATATTTACGTATAAATATACTTTCTTTTCTTCATACTGGCATACTAACACAAATGTCATATACAAACAGAAAGATATCTACTAGATTTATGTTGTATTGTCATCTGCTGATTCATGCAGAAATATACATATATATACTGGATACACACCGACGTAATGAACAACAGACGCAGGAAGACTTCTTTAACAAATATGTACCTCTCACTCTATTTGTAAGGGTTCGAAAAGGTTGTTTGGGGTTTTACTGTGAGAGGAAGCTGGAGACCGAACATAATTGAAATATTTTGACCCCAAAGTTATAGCCATCAGTATTGTGTCTTTCTCGTTCTCCAGGGCTGGTCAACCGGAGGCCCAGGGCCAACTCTGCTGGGTGATAGCTTTCTTTATTGCATCTTATCAGCATCTTCTCCGGACCTCAACTCATCAGGGCCCAAAGGCCCCTTCGGCCTGATGTGGCTTTCCCTACCACATCTCGTCTATAACTCCAACTGTCTGCAACTCAACTGGCACTTGACTTCCGTCTTGACTGCGTTATATAATAATTCAACGCCCACTCGATCGCCCACTCGATCTTTGAAATCAAATGGTTAACCGTCATCAAGCGGGAATAACTGTCATGCATTTCACAGGTCACTCTCTTCCGGTGCATCAGTCTATGAGTGTACCATGGGAATTTTTTAGCTCGTCCCATTTTGTTAGCCAATTTCCGCCCACGCGATTTCCTCTCATAACTGCCATTAGAATGTGTCACCTCCTTCCGGTGCATCACTCTGGATGGCATTTTTTGCCGGTTCAAAAGGTCAAAATACAATATTTGGACAATACAAACTGGTACATTGAATGCATTAACTGTTCTTTCTTGTAATGTCAATATCGAAGAATATTTATGCTCTAACTTATATTATCTTTTCTTAGTAATAAAAAAGACTTTTTAACTTTTGTTTTTTAACAATATTTTCACTCAAGTTTAGAAAGTAAACTCTATCTCATTTGCAGATAGGTATTTGATTCAATCATTTATAAACTTTTCCGCTACAAATCGGATGAACCGAGTCCAAATCCTGGAAGGAAATCTAATACAAACCAGAGTTCTCGGCTTAAAAATGTTCAAGTGTTGCACTCTAATAGTCATTGAGACATTGGATTAACATATAGTCGAAACTATTTAACCATACGCAAATGAAGGAGGCGCTCTTGGTGTAAAGGTTATTGTCGTAGGTAATGGATACGGTGACCAGGAATCAAATACGAGGCGAGGTCGTTTACATTTCTCAAAGCGCTAATACACTTGTTGAAGGGATGCATCCAAATATTCTATCTCTTGCAATTAATAAATAGTACATAAGACTGAACTCTTTAACTCCGGTATGGAAACCTATCTAGGAAAAGAAAACACTGAATTGAAACAGCAAGACTAAGCTTAAAAATTGACTTAGGATCGCAGAAGTTAGGTAAATAAATATGTGTTAAGGACTGATTGTTATTAAACAGGAAGTTATGCTAAACCGTAGTAATACTCGAAAAAAGATTTATCTTCAGCTTTAGATAACCCAACAAATGTTGACATGAATGAAACTAACTAATTGAATGATAAATAAAATGCTTTTACATTTATATATAGGATATCTACGTTAGGATAGTAGACTGCATATCATAGCGTTCTTTAAACAAATGAAGAACCATAATAAGGAAATTACAATAATTTGATGATCCTCGAAATATTTGAGTATTTATGAAAACATGAGGTTCTTCTAGTGAGAAAAAAATTTCTTAAGCGTCATTAGATCCCTTGAATCACCCACAAAGAACCTGAGTAAGACCCTTGGGGAGCTGGAGATCTTTTGAATGTTTGTGAATGTCCAGACCTCAGCACTGTTCAAACTGATTAGAATGCTGTGATGAATCATGGTAAAATGAAGATTCTTGCTGTTAAATCGACTTCAGTAAAGGGCAATATTTGGTTCGAGTATTTAAAATCGCAAACCAAAAAGTAATATTAATAATAAAAATAACCTGCTCAAACATTATATTTCCACTGATGCATTCATTAAAAGATTTCAGTATTGATCATTACAAAGAATGCCCGTGGTGTAGTCGTTATCGTCGTAGGAAATGGACATGGCGACACGAGTTCAAATCCTAGACGAGACTGATTGCATTTCCCATAGCACTAATACCCTTGGGAAAGGTAGGAATCCAATTATTCTCCCTCCAGCTATGGGTAAATAGTAAGACAGACTAGGTTCTTCAGACTTGGTTAGGCAACTAGTCTAGGAGAAGGAAAACTCTGAATTGAAACATGTTAAACTCCGCTTAAAAATTAACCTTGTGTCATATCCTGCCCGAGCGGAGGGGTTGGTAAATAGTATCATTACAAAGAATATCTTGGATAAGTTTTAATCCAACACGTAAAACCTTTTTCCCAATTTAAATGTATATTCTTTTATTTTGAAACTGAATGCAAATGCCTTCATGCACACACACACACACACACACACACACACACACACACACACATATATATATATATATATATACTGTCTCTCCTACGCAAAAGCAGGATACAGCACAAGGTCAACATTTTAAGGGGAGTTTAAAAGATTTGAATTCAAAATTTTCCTTCTCCTAGACCGGTTGCTATACTACAGTTAAAGGGCACAATCTACCCAACTATTTATCCATTGCAGAAGGGATGATAGATAGATTCATTACATTTGCCTGAGCTATTTGCGCTTTGTGAAATTGACTCTTGTCCAAGATATATGCTCTGGTTACTCTTTCTATTTCCTCCGACGATAAGAATTACATTACGAGCGCCTCCATTTACTCACACACACACACACACACACACACACACACACACACACACACACACACACACACATGTACGTATATGTTTACGACATGAATGTGTACATATGCATGATTATATATATATATATATATGTGTGTGTGTGTGTGTGTGCGTGAGTATATATATATATATATATATATATATATATATATATATATATATATATATATATACGTATATACACCAATACATATCGTTATCATTATCGAGTCTTGCAGACAGTTTCAATTCCTTTGAATAATTCTTGTCATTTTTCAAAACTGTCTATTGCTCTGGATAGGTCCTCTACTGAGCACCCAGTGTCACCACAGAGATGATGAATATAATTTTTTATAGTTCTACCAAAAGTGGCATATCCATGATTGGTTTGTTTGGATTTTATGGTTTATCAATCTTTGTAGGTAATTTAACGCCAAATCCTTTTTTATACAAATAAACAGTTCTATTTCAAACAATTCAGTTTAGCATAACTACGCAGTTTAATTGTCAAAAACATTTCTATTTTAAGCAATTCAATTTAGTACAGTTTCAATGTCAAAAACAGTTCCATTTCAAACAATTCTGTTTAGCATACAAAACAGTTTCATTCCGAACAATTCAGTTTTGCATTATATGAAAACAGTTTCATTTCAAGGAATTCAGTTTAGCATAAGTACTCAGTTTAGTTCTATTTGATCCATAGGTCAGGTGCAACCACTCTGGGACAGAGTGGCCCTGGAAATGATGGCAATGAAGGGTTCTTCACATTCACCAAAGCTCCAGCATTACTGGTGCCTTACCATGAGATTGGTTAGTGTTCTATCCAGGACATTCGTTGGGCGTTACCCGTCTGCATAGATGCAGTTGGTGTATTCCACAGCCCCTCTCCAGCTGACTGGTTAAGTGTGTCCATGAGTAGTATTCCAGTAGAGAATGTCGTCTATGAGTTTGTCCTTGCTTCTTTTGCAGGGGCACGGCTAATCTAATTGGTCCATTTGGTAGCTTTGCTGTATGTCAGTTAAGTAGCCGTGAAATTGCTGTTTTTAGGGTGCTACTTTTGGGATTCGTTCAAAATAATTTCCAGCATCCTTTAGTAGTTCGCATCTAGGTTTGTCTCGAAGCATTTCTTCATTGTCCAAATAATGCAACTCTAAGTTAGTAAGTAAAGTTGGCGACCATAGACGAGGGCGACCCGATGGCTCCCTTTTCAATAGCTTCAACACCGAGGTGTAGGTGAAGGCGCTACTCCATTCCTTGGATTGCTCCACTTTATCGTTGATACGTACCTTATATTGCTGAGTCTTAAGCAAGGAGGTATCAAGTACCATCTTTAAAGTCTTTGGTATGATGCGACTTGGGGTTGAACCCACGTCTCCCGGACCATTGGCGAACACTCTACCCATCGGGCCACCACAGCGTGGAATAATTTTTTCAGAGATTGGATTTCCATATGATTATTTACCTGTCATGAGCTATCCACATGTCTCAGAAGCGTTTGTTGATATAACTTTCAGTTGATGAGATATTATTGACAAGGGATGTGAACTTGTCTTCTTATTTTAAATCTTAATTTTAAAGGCTTGCAATGGGAAGATGACCCAGTCTTGTTTAAAAGTCATGAATTCACTTTAAAATAGAAACTAATGCTTCTTGCTGCCTGCACCAAGTTATACAGCAGAGATATGGCTTGGGATGGGGCATTTAAACGAAGGAAAATTACCAATAATAAAGATGTAGAAAGAATATTCCAAGAAGCTGCTTGTAAATCGTTTTAATAACACCGATAAACCTATAAAAAATATGTAATGGGTAAATTGATATCAATTGAAACTTTGCGGAGGGTGAACTTCATGCAGTTCTGATAACAATTAGAAGCAGAAAAAACTTCAAACCTCTTCGAAATACCCTTTGAAATATGGAAGACAAGGAAACTTAAACGTTTACTTCTTCGATTGTTCAAAGCTGTTTAATTAAGTAATTGATGAAAGCCACATCATTCTCTTTCTAAGAAAGCTGATTTCGGAATCATAGCAGACAAACGAGTCATAACTTTTATCACTATATATGCAAAGCATGGACAGCTATCAAGAGGCTATCGATTATATGGAAATCAGACCTAACCGATAAAATGAAACGCAGTTTCTTCCAGACAGCGGTTGTGTCGATACTGCTATATGGATGCACTACATGGACGCTAACAAAACGGCTGGAGAAGAAGCTAGACGGCAATTACACAAGAATGCTACGTGCAATCTTGAACAAGTCCTGGCGGCAACACCCCACAAGACACCAACTGTACGGCCACCTGCCCCCTATCACGAAAACTATTCAAGTTAGACAAACCAGACATGCAGGACACTGCTGGAGAAGCAGGGACGAACTCATAAGAGATGTACTCTTATGGACCCCAACACATGGCCGTGCAAAAGCAGGACGACTAGCACGAACATACATTCAGCAGCTATGTGAGGATACGAGATGTTGTCCTGAAAACCTACCTAGGGCGATGAACGATAGGGAGGAGTGGAGAGAGAGGGTCAGGGATATCCGTGCTACCAGCGCGACATGATGATGATGATGATACGACTTGAAGTTGAGAAAATCCTTTGCAAAAATCTAAACGGCTTTCGGTTTACTGGCATATTAAGCTTTTTAGGATATTTATAGACAAAAACATCCTTATCAAGAAATTGTGGAGATATTATGTAACCAGTTGCTCCGGGTATAAAGGGTATTAAGTTCTTTTCCCACTAGCATTTGATAAAAAGTGAACTTGAGTCCAAACCCACTTACTTCGACTTGGTAATCCAGCTCTTTAACCATAGCGCCACAGAAGACTCACAAAGAATGTTTTTGTAGAAATCGCTTCAAAATATCACAGATTGTGGTATTTTATTTAAATATCGGTGTTGATGCTAAAAATCTAAAAAAAACCCACATTTGTTTGTAGATATATTCAGAGCATTTGACTCTGTGAAAAAGATGGAACATATGACGATTGCAAATAAGTCTCCCCCCCCACCAATAGTAACCTTTATAACAAAGCTCTGCAAAAACACGAAAACAATGGTTCACTTACTCGACGTTGACCCTGATTTCTTCGATATTTCACTGGAATTCTACTAGGAGATACATTAGTTCTATTTCTTTTCATATGGAAATCAGACCTAACCGATAAAATGAAACGCAGTTTCTCCCAGGCAGCGGTTGTGTCGATACTGCTATATGGATGCACTACATGGACGCTAACAAAACGGCTGGAGAAGAAACTAGACGGAAATTACACAAGAATGTTGAGAGCAGTATTGAATAAGTCCTGGAGACAACACTCCACGAGACACCAACTATACGGACACTTGCCCTCCATCACGAAAACTATACAAGTAAGACGAACCAGACATGCAGGACACTGCTGGAGAAGCAAGGACGAGCTCATAAGTGATTTACTCTTATGGACCCCCACACATGGCCGTGCAAAAGCAGGTCGACTAGCTCGAACTTACATACAACAACTATGAGAGGACACAGGATGTAACCCTGAAAACCTACCGGAGGCGATGAATGATAGGGAGAAGTGGCGAGAGAGGGTCAGGGATATCCGTGCTGGCGGCACAACATGATGATGATGATGATGATGATTTCTTTCGAACGTCAATAGATATAATGAAATTTAATAGTTTCACATGTACAAATGACAAACTTCTATTTATATACATGTAAATGTATCCACACTGACACACACACACACACACACACACACATATATATACATATATATATATATATATATATATATATATAGTGTTCATAAACAACAAAATTTTCTTTTAATCGGACAACATGAATATAGAAATTGTTAAAACCCCCCACCCCCCAAAAAACAAAAATCTATCGTTTCATGCACTTTCAGTTGTGTCTCCTGTCATTTTTAAGAATAGTACAATTTATCTTTCTAGAACTTTCAGTTTACTTGTTGAAAGGCTTCCGAGACAAGTTTAAAATAAATCATTTTTTTCAAATATTTTTCAGTATTTTAAGTTGCAATTTTATTTACCTAACAATTATTGTCACATTTTTAACTTCCTTGCTGCATTGTATAAATGGCAGGGAGTAGACGATATCCAGCAGAAACTACTACAAATACTGACTTCACAGATGATCTACTACTTCTTGAAAATGCACCTGTTGAAGCCGAAACTCTGCTTCATAGCCTGGAGGCATTGTTTGCTATGTGAACTCAAATATAATAGAATACGTGCGTTGTAAACAAGATGGTACCATCTCCTCATTAAATGGCAATCCTTTAAAATTATTAGACCAGTTCAAATACCTCGGTAGCAATATCTCATCTACTGAGAGCAATATCAACATACCCAAAAGAAAAGCACTCACTACTACTGATAGGTTATTGACCATATTGAAATCTTACCCTTCTTTACAATAAAATGGAAAATCTACCAAGCTGTAGCCGTGTCAGAACTCTTATATGATTGTACCACTCGAACTCTCAAGAAACTCCTGGAAAAAAGTTTAATGTGAATTTAAAAAGAATGTTCCTTGATGTTTTGAAAAAATTCTGGAAACCAAATCTCTCATAAAACCATCTCTTAAGCCATTAAACTCCGACCTATCAAACCATCCAAGGAAGACGAGAAAAACATGCAAAACACTGCAACAAAAAGTATGGACGAACCCATAAACAATACTCACCTAAGGGAACCTACAAATAGAAACCCTATTATTAGCTGACCATTTATAAGCTCTGAGGGGTCACTAGCGCCAAGTATACGACCTATCAAATGTAACGGCTGGTAAGGATGAATGGGGTGAAAGAGAGGTTTGTTTAGTTTGATTTGGTTTGGTTTTAGAGCATATCAACCATTGTAGGTGTCTTGCGCAGGAACTATCAAACAAAACCCATCCCTCTCCCGGTTCACAACTGGTCTGAAATCAGTGGTTCTCTTATCGTAGAATGGTCGCAATTCCAAAGTTCAAGTCTGTTCACCTAGTGCGGAGAATAGTTGCAATAAACCTTTCGATACGGTCGGTAATCTGTCAGTTGCAGTCGGTGCTTTTCATATGGCTGGCGTGGGCAAACTGGGGCCCGCAGGCCACATGCAGCCCGTTGCAATGTTCTGTGCGACCTGTTGGAAGTTCTAAAAAAGTAAAAAATAAACACTTGGACTTGCACGACAATTTTTGGGAATATTCATTTGATTTTAAAAGATGCAGCCCTTTGATAATTCATAACCGAGTGATGTGGCCATCCCACAAAAAGCTTTCCCACCCCTGACCTATGGGTATATTGAAATTGCTCTCAGTAGGTGAGATATTGCTAATGGGGTATGTGAAATGCAAACAAACTCAATTAGAATTTGAATTCGGGTAGCTAAGTCCACTTCCAATGATGCCAACCTTTATATCAGGAGCACTTTCTTTGTGCAACGTGGGCCTCCTTGTGTGTTTGGGTGAAGCGAAATCCCAAAATGATGATGAACAAAATCTCTGCTGTGAAACCTCGCGTTTTATGTGTGTGAGGTGTTAAAATAAGCACCCCCTGCGGCACCAATTTTACCCCTATGTTTTTAAAGGAAAATCTTGAAGTTAGTTCCATAGGCCGTGCAAAATTATGCTGTTTTAAGTTTGGTTAAATTCAATTAATTCCAAGAATTGTTGAATGATGAATTGAACTGAAAATGAATGTTGAGCTGAGATGATGCGAACAAAACGTTTCAAAAATATGTTCGACGTTTCCCCACCTTATCTTCTGATTTGATAAAAACATTTTTCAAAGTTTTAAAAATGGCGACTGAGAATATTTTGTCCGCTTTCATTTTTTCTGATATTCTTTTTATTTATTTATTTATTTCTTTATTTATTTTAGTATTGGTTCCTTCCTCTCCAATTTTGGTACCTTAGCTTCTTCTAGTTCGTTTGTTCATTCGTTTTTTATCATTTGTTTAAACCTCCCCCTTCTTTCACACTAAAAATATCTAATAGTGTGAAGAAAGGATATTACGACTTCGCTCAATATTCTAACATGATCTTAAAAAATCAACACGCAAATAAAAAAATATAACTAAATAAATTGGGGCATTTTCGACAAAACTTGAAGCAAAAGAAAAAAAGAAAATGCATCCTATTAAACTGGATATGACGAAAATCCGTAAAGGGAACCATGGTATTCATCGAACGTATTTTCAATTTTAGAATCTTTACACCTACAGACACACTGCCACACACACACACACACACACACACACACACACATATATATATATATATATATATATATATATATATATATATATGTATATTAAGGAAAATGTTTTGCTTCTTACCACTTATTAGTTTATTCAGTACTGACTGAAAACAAATAAGTGAACATTCTTCAAAGTATGCTACTCCATAATTTTTCCAGGTATGGTATATATATATATATATATATATATATATATATATATATATATATATATATTAACTTTCGGAATAATAACTTGTGAATTTACCAGTCGACAGCATTTTTGCAGTGAGGTAAGACTCCCCCAACGAATGTCCTGTTTGACGACACTAAACAATCTGATGGAGAGGTACCAGTCATTTTGGAGCTTAGGGTAATGCGGAGTATCAATTTATTGCCATTGCTTTCAGGTTAACTCTGGTCCGGAGTGGTAGCAACTGATACGGCCCTATTTGAGAGTCAAATAGAACTGTGTACTTATGCTAAACTGAATTGTTTGAAATAGAACCGTTTTTACATTTAAACTGCGTATTTATCCAAAACGGAATTGTTTGAAATGGAACTGTTTATATATATAAAAATGGATTTTACATTAAATAACATACAAGTGTTTTTATGCCATAAAACCAAACCAAGCCCAACCAAACCAAACATTGTGAAAAGGATAAACAAGTTTCCACCCCCAAGCTGCGAGCTAAATAGAACTCATTTCCGTTCTGCAAGGATGCCTCTGTCCTAAAATAACTTTCGATGGTCTATATGCCATTAAACAACGAATCTTGCCCCCCCCCCTCTCTCTCTCTCTCTCTCTCTCTCCTGCTATCGTTCTCTATAATCCATCGCTCCCGGCAGGTCTTCTTGATTCCATCCCCACTGAGCATATGATTACAAATTGTTGCTGGTCGCCCAACACTGATTGTTTTATGTGTATGGATTCCATAAAAGAACGTCGCGTTTGTGCTCTTCCTTGCTTTTTCATGTCTTGCTCGTATTATTCGGATGGTTTGCGAGATGGAAGAATTTCTGTATAGCAAGAGATTTCTGAGGTGTTACTTCCAGGATTTGATCAAAACAGTACTGGGTGAAACGATAAAATTGTCGTCCTAAAGAAAACAACACTACAGCTTTATTTTAAAACTTTTATTGAAAAAATCAATTCAGGTAACTTGGTTATGTAGTAGAGCTGACATCTACTCAATGTAGCCGCCTTCAGCCTCAATCACTGCCTCGATACGGATCCGGAACTGGAAGCATGCCTTTTCTACAAGCGCCGGCGAGAGCTCGGGGAATACTCAGCCGATGGCGACGATCAGGCTGGCTTTGGTGTTGTGTGAGGTCATGTTGGTGATGTTCTTGACGTATGACGAAACGAAGTAGTCCTGCGGGTTCAGGTCGGGGGAGGAGGGGGCCAGTGAGGAAGGGTACACAGTCGTAGTACTCCTTCTGAAGCAAAACTTGGGTCTCTTTGGACTTATGGTCTGGTGCCGAGTCCTGCTGCCACACCCAGGGTCTGCCACCGGCCACCTGATTGCACCAGGGGATCACCACACTCTTCAGCACATCCAGGTACACTTTGGTGTTGATTTTCAAGCCGACTTCGAAGATGTTAGGTGGCATTATGTGGCCCTCACATAAAAAGAAACCACACCGAAGACCATAACCGTAGCCGGAAACTTTGTTTTCATCACCCTGGGCACGTCCCTGTTATTCGTGGCAATCCAGCGATGGTTCTGGCTGTCATAACTTGGATCGGTAGAGAACATGAGTTGTTCAAAATAGTACTTACCATCGTTATGTATTTCCTCTCTAGTTTTTTCTCAGTATGTTTTGTAAGCATGTAGGAGGTGTATCTATGCAGTAGTACTGACAAAACCATTGCTTGGAAGAAAACCTGTGTTATTTTATCAGTGATATCAGATATTCATATGATCATAAACATATCTATTGCAGTCTACGCCTTCGCTAGTAATATATTGAACCCTATTTCAAAAAGAATATATATATAATAACACTATTGTTTGTTAGTAAATTTAATTGTAGGTGTGATTTACACCCTGTCATATTCTCAAATTAGTAAAGAGGAATATTAGTTTCAAAATTTCCTAGACGAAGCTTGATGATTTTTATCATTAACGGTTTTTGGACTGTTGTCTTCATCTTCATTGCTATTTCTATAACGTTTCGGATGATACGTCCTCCGGTTTTCTTCAGGAGTTTGTTGAACTCGGGAACCTTCACGGAACTTCGAACTTTATTGAATCCACGGGAGTCGACTGTTCTGATTCCGTTTAACATAACTGGTTACCAGTGTTAATTATTCCTGTATTGTTACTCGCCTGCAGTCAGGATTGAACCTGCAACCTCCAGATGATTGTCTCCTTAGAAGTTTAGGGAACTAACGCCTATAACCTTTACGCTGACCTGCTCGACATTTCAGAGTGAATTTTTGGGACTTACAAACTTAATGTTCCTACTTGACTAGGATCACTACGATTATGCATGATTTTTTACCTGTGCTCATATTCAGATTTTTTTAATTAAAAAGACTAGATGAAAAAAAAAACAAACATCTGAAGAAGGCCGGAGGACATATCGGCCGAAACGTTGTGGAAATAACAATAAAGATGAAAACCCTTATTGATAAAAACAAAGAGGAAAAACAAAAAGAAAGAAAGAAAGAAAGAAAGAAAGAAAGAAAGAAAGAAAGAAAGAAAGAAAGAAAGAAAGAAAGTGGGGAAAAAAATAAAGTAAGAAAGAAAGTGAAAAAGGGAAGAACGAAAGTAAAAATTGACAGAAAGAATGAATGAATAAATGAAAGAAAGCAAAGAGTGAAAGACAGAAAGACAGACAGAAAGAAAATGATGACAAAAAGAAAGATAGGAAAAAAGTGAAGCGTGTAAGAATGAAAGTGAGAGAGAGACAGAGACAGAGAGAGAGAGAGGAAGTGAAGATGAAAAGAAAGAAAGAAGAAATGAAAAGTAAATGAAAAGAAGAAAAAAGAAGCCAAAAATTGACAAAAAAGAAAATGACAGAAATGAAAGCAAGAACTAAAGACATCAATAAAAGAAGAAAAAGAAGTCATTCTATATATCTTTTCAAAAGAAGCTAATTTCTTTTTTCTTCTGAAAACACGCCATCTTTCTTTTGGTTCCCATATGTTCTCTGATCATTATGCATTTCGTTTTCTTTTAAACTTTTGTTGATATTAAAAACGAAAATCAGTCACATATCTAACTAATATTGTCTCTAAAGACTTATATTTTATTCTACAAGAAGAAATAAAGTAAACTGACATTTATTTAGATAAGAAGTAATAGTCTGAAAAAAAAATAGACTTTAAATGAACACATGAATCGTTTTATTTGTATTTCTTTAAATGTCAACAGTCAAGGGAAAAATGAGTTTAAGGAAGATTAATATAGGAAGTTGGGGGAGGTTTATCTATGTCCTCTATTTGATGGGTTTAAAGGTTCATTTAATATATATATATATATATATATATATATATATATATTGTCGGCTGCTCCTGTGCTCAAGACTAAATAAATATGAGATGTATAATACACACACACACACACACACACACACACACACACACATATATATATATATATATATATATATATATATATATGTAATCTGTATATATACAGTGTATCACAAAAGTGAGTTCTTCTCTCACATTTCTGCATATATTTAAGTATATCTCTTCATGGGACAATACTGACAAAATGATACTTAGACACAATGAAAAGTAGTCTGTGTGCAGCTTATATGTCATTTTGTCAGTGTTGTCCCATGAAGAGATATACTTAAATATCTGCAGAAATATGAGGGGTGTACTCACTTTTGTGATACACTGAATATATATTTTTTTTTCTTTTTTTTTTTCATCATACAACGTGTGAAAGCACGTGCGATACCCTAGCCTCATCAGCCGCCAACCAGGTGATAACATAGTTTCGGTAGCTCAAGGCGGTACTGCCACTCCTGGCGCTACCGAGCAACTTTTGCCACCGGATAGGGTATTTAAAAGAAATATATATATCTATCTATACACATATATATATATATATTCGCGGAAGGTTTTAAGTTTTCTTTTGACCACTGTCAGCGTATCCCTTGATTTTTTTCAAGGGTTCGGACGAGGTTGGCCTTCTTTTTCTTTTTTGACCTATAATTTTTTCTTTTTCCCCCGGGCGGTGATTCGAGATACTTTTATCTCCTGTTCCAGGCGGGTTTTTTTTGGGTTTTTTTTCTGGTACCGTGAATGCTGGTAGATATTAGATTAGTAAATATATATATATATATATATATATATATAATCAGATAAATATATATATATACTTATATATATATATATATATATATATATATATATATATATATAAATATGTGATGTATATATATATATATATATATATATATATATATATATATAATTCACAGATTTTTTCAGTGCAGAGCACAAGACCAGCCGACAAAATTTGTGAAACTTTGTCAAAAAATAAACATAAAAAACTTGAATAGATACGTAATTTAATTGAGATCAGACTAAGTATGTTTGCTTGAAATTAATGGATGATTTCTAATCTATTTTGAATAACATTGACCGAGTTATTGGTCGTGCCGGGTACGAGTAGCACTAGTCCCATGTCCGCATCGGATACATATATATATATATATATATATATATATATATATATATATATATATATATTATACTTCATATTTTAAAATAGGAATGTTTTTTGATATCGTATGACAAAAAGAAAATAGAAATCTAATCATATACTTAAGGCAAATTAAACTTTTTTTGGCTTCTGTTTGGGTACCTATCATCTTCATCATTAACATCATCATCATCAACACGCTATGATGTCACACATTCCTTTGACTCTCTCTCTCTTTCTCTCTCTGTCCATTCATCCCTATCGGTTATCGTTATTCACAAATCCTCAAGATGGCAGCTAGTGTCCACATAGAGGTGATTAATGTAATATTTTGCTGGTCGTCTAATTGGGTTTAGAAGAAACGTTTAGTATTCGTTGTCATTTTGTTGGGATAATTCTGAGTTTTATATTTAACACATTTTTCGTCTTCTTACCAAATTCATTTGTTGCCCTCTTTTTCTGGGGGAAGCTGTGAGGACACGAGGAAAGAGACAAGGATAATTTTATACTCAAACTTTATTTTGGGGTTCAGCGACTATTCTGTGGTGTGAAATGATTTCCTGAAACTATAGAAACAGTGGTATTTCTCTGATAAGGCGTGGAAATACATTAGGGTCATCTTCAGTGAAATATACATCAGAAATTCAAAGTATCTTTAATGTTTTTTTTTATTCTGATAAGTCCAGTTAAAAAAAACGATAAATCTAAAGTTTCATGATTAGCTCTGTTAGTCAAACACTTGTTTTTAATTAAATTTCAGGCCCATGTGTGTAAGCTATAAAAGAAACGACAAAGAATCTATGATTTGCTTAACACCGAAACCAATACAAAGTTTCTTTGTCAACCCTATACAAAGTAAAGGATTTTTTTTTACAGAAAAAAGAGCTTTTTAAGGAAAAGGGGGACTTAAGGATTGACGAAAAAGCGAGAAAATAAGGAGGCTTTTTAACTGCTCTCGCTATGGTGGTAAAGAAGAATCCTGTAATGTCAATAAGAAAGCAAGCCAATGAATTAAAAGTTTACAAGAAAACTCTTAGGACAACAATTAAACAAGATATAAGCCAAGTGTACCATACCCATGATACGGATATGTGTGAACCATACATACAATGTTCATAACATATATACATAGAACATAGGAATCCCGAAACACGAAAAACACTTACGACTTCTTAGTTCAGGTACGAAACCTTTGATAACCTTTAAGTTTAAAGGTTCTTTGACATAAGGAGAGAGATACATATTCTTTCTATTCTAGCTTTTCCATCTGCTCCACCAACACGTGTGGCACCCGCCGCAAGGCCACTGGCCTGGCTTCGGCGAGCTAGCGAAAGTCAACCGTCTTTTTCCGAGCCAGGAACTCAACTCAACTGACTTTTTTCAAATCCCCCCAAATTCTCCGCGCACGCTTTCGGTGCATGACGTCATTCACATCCACTGGTCAGCCTCTCTCTGGGATTTTTATTTTGACATCTGTGAACGACACATCCTCCCCACGCGCGCGTCCACACCTGTGCTCAAGTTTGCACCTAACTAACCCATGTGCTGAGCCGAAAGGTTCTCAGCCTAAGTAAACCCAAAGGCAAAATATATAAAATGAAATCCCTCAGACATTATATTACACAAGACCTTAAACACTTTGATTACACTCAATGAGGTGTTTTGGAAAAAAACAAAATAAAACAAATGCCACTTCTTATTCAAATATTGGTTTGCTTAAGACTGCTATTGAGGAGTAATGGAATAAAATATAAGAAGAATTTGTTTTGGAGGTTTCGATGGCGTATTGATATTATAATTGAAAAAAGAATGGTGGTCATAATGAGAAAATTTACTGTTTTTAGCCTATCTCTTATTTTGCTGTCTATTTTTTAAAATCAAAATTCATCTTTTATTAGGGTATAGTCATTTATCACTAAACTAGATTATTCCTACTTTTGATTTGGCACTCTGTAAGGATTTAAATTTCATCATAAATTGACTGAGCACTCCACCGCCACTTCAATATTTGGACGTGTGACAACCTTTGACCCCCGTCACCTCTTGGTCAACAGATCTTGCAGTTCCAGATCAAGTGTGTCATGTTTCAGAAGTGTGTTAATTCTATCAGTCTTTCTTTCGGCTTTTGGTTTTCTTTTGATAAGCCGATACCATTCGACAATATTTCTTTAACTGTTTTTCCTTTAAAATATAAAATTTGCCCGGCCGGCAGGGGCAGTAGAATACACCGACTGCACCTCTGCCGAGGGGTAAGATCCCCCACCCACAACGATTGTCCTGGATATGACACTAAACAATCTGATGGTGATGTTCCAGTGATGTTGGTGCTTTAGGGAATGCGGAGCTCCCGTTCATTGCTATTGCTCCCAGGTCCACTTTTTCCCGAAATGGTAGTACCTGATAGGGCCATATTGATGGGTTAAATTGAACGAAACTACATACTTATGCTAAACTGAATTGTTTGAATTAGAACTGTTTTATTTAACTGAATAGCTTGAAATAGAAATGTTTTTCCCAATTAAACTGTGTACTTACATTTAAACCGCGTACTTATGCTAAACTGAATTGTTTGAATTGTACACAGAATCTATAATTATTCTAAACTGAATTAGAAATGTTTGACTAAACTAAATCGCTTGAAATTGACAATTATACTGTGTACGGATGCTAAACTGAATTGTTTGAAAATGAACATATTATCTGTTTAAAAATGGATTTGGCATTAAAAAATCAAAAAAGCTTGATATGCCGTAAAACCCAAACAACGAACCAAACTAAAATCTAAATTGAAATGCTATTCTTACTCGTTTACCACATAAATGTTCATTTCAGGAGGGGAACAGTCACCCTAGTGTAGGTGTATTATAATGGCCGACGGATTTCGTTTTATATATCTTGCTTTTCGGTTTAGTTAGGCTGAAAACTTTTCGCTAAGCGCATGGGTCAGTTAGGTGCAACATGAGCGCAGGTGTTCGCGCGCGCGCAGGGAGGATGTGTCATTCAGAGATGTCAAAATAAAAATTCCAGATAGGAAATAGAACCGGGGATTGTGCATGACGTCATGCAACGGACGCGTGCGCGGAGAATTTTTGGGATTTGAAAAAAATCAGAGAGTTGAGTTCCTGCCTCCGAACGGAAGAGTTGAGTTTTAGTGTCCGAAGAAGACGGTTGATTTTCGAAGCTCACCGAGGCCTTTCGGCGGGTGCCCCACGTGGAGTGGGGGGTCAGATGGAAAATTTGTCATAGAAAGATTGCGCTTCTCTCTCCCTTATGTCGAAAAACCTTTCAACTCAAAGGTAATAAAAAGTTTCGTACCTGAACTAAGAAGTCGTGAGTGTTTTTTGTTTTTGTGTTTCGGGATTCCTATGTTATCTATATATGAGTTATGAACATTTTATGTAAATTTCATATATTCATGTATGGCAATGTAACATGGAGACGAAATGATAGTGACCGTAATAAGTTATTTGTTTTTTTCGAATATTAACACGTCTAACTTTATTTTAAGTCAAGATGTCCAAGAATCGAGTTGATTATACTGTAGCGTAGGCATAGGTAAAAGTAGCTAGCAGGGACAGGTATACCACATTTTCGCTCGACAGATTAATAATTTATATCTAAAAGGGCACGGCATCTCTTGCGACGAAACTTAGATCCGATTTCTCTCCTTGCCGTTCAAACGCGGTTCGTCCTCTTGTCGTGTTGGAGAGAGGAACATATCCGTTTCCGGCGGTTCCACACATGAGCAGAAGATTTGGAACCCCCCTTTTCTTCTGGTTATTTTTAATTACCGTAGTCATTTATCCGGTACTGGTTCACCTACAATGAGTGCTTTGGCCTAAAGCATTCAGCGGTCAACTGGCCGCTCCTAGGCTGTCTGATTTTTCTTCTTATTATTTTTTAATTTCATTATTCTATGAGCCGTTATTAGAACCCACATTTGAGAAGATACTGAGGAAGAACCAAAACGGCTTTCGGAGAAATCGATCCACATTACAATTTTGACTATACATCGAATTGTAGGTGTAAGTGCAAAAAATCTCGACGCAACAATATCATTTGTCCACTTCTTCAAGGTCTTTGACTCCATACACAGAAGATAGATGAAGCAAATAATACTCATCTACAGAATACCCAAAGAAACCGTCGCAGCCATAAGGATGCTATATAGAAATACAAAAGTAAAAGTTCGTTCCCCAAATAAAGATACAGACTCCTTCCTCATTGAAGCAGGCGTGCTGTTTATCATCTGCCTAGACTACCAGCTTAGAACGTCTATTGATATAATGAAAGATAACGGTTTCAATCTGGCAAAAGAAAGGAGCAGAAGATACCCAGCACAAACAATTATCGACATGGATTACGCCGATGACATAGCGCTTCTGGCAAATACTCCTGCCCAAGTTGAAATCCTGCTACATAGTCTGGAATGAGCAGCTGCTAGCATAGGCCTCCATGTCAATGTTGAATAAATTAAATGCATGTGCTTTAATCAAAGAGGCGCCATTTCCACTCTAAATGGTAGTTCTCTGAAACTAGTTGACAAATTCACTAACCTAGGAAGCAGTGTCTCATCAACCGAGCCAGACATCAGTACGTGACTAGCAAAGGCGTGGATAGCTATCGATAGTCTATCGTTCATATGGAAGTCAGACCTGACTGATAAAATGAAATGCAGTGTCTTCCAAGCAGTGATCGTGTCGATACTGCTATATGGATGCACTAAATGGATCCTAACTAAACGTGTGGAGAAAAAGCTTGACTGCATCTACACGAAAATGCTGCCAGCAATATTGAACAAGACCTCGAGCAACACCCCACAAAACAGCAGTCCTATGGGCAACCAACCACGCATCATGAAAACTATCAAAATTAGACGAACCTTAAATGGGGGACACTGCTGGAGAGGTAAGGACGAACTCATAAGCGACATATGCTTGTGGACCCCGTCACATGGATGAGCAAAGGCAGGACGACCAGCTTGAATCAATATACAATAGCTCTGTGCCGATACAGGATATAGCCTTGAAGACCGCAGTGGAGCTATGGACGATAGAGACGGGTGGCGAGAGGGGATCCGGGATATCCGTGCTGGCAGCGCGACATGATGATGATGATGATGATGAGTACCCGTCCAATTCCGTTACAGTACGTTCATATTTAGATAAATAATGTAGTTTTTTAAAGTTTCTTTTTGTACACAGACCTGTCGAATTCGAATACTTTTGAAACACACCAATTTTACCTATTGATAGGAAGGGAATAGAAGCTACTGTTGTATAGCCATAATCATGATTTACGAACTTCAGTAAACGAATGAACACACTTCTTTATAAAGATATATATCTCTCACACTTTATTCTCGAAAGGGTTGATATTTCTGTTTTGTGTGAAAGGTTGATGGAGTACATATACGGATAGAAAGGACTTCTTTTCCCCATATCTTCTTCCAGAAGCCAGAAGGCGCCAACGCCTGCACCCCCTTGCAAGCTCGCCAGAAACGCCTCTGATCGGCTGCGTGTCCCTCGCTTGACTGTATTCTCTGCACTCTGTCTAAATCTGACCGCGTGGTTCTCATCACGTGTTCTCCTTCCGATTACACACCAGTTGTACCCAACTGCCCTAATCGTGCTGCCCTGTTAACTAATCACAACGTGCCTGCTTGTCATAGCACATGGGGGTCACTAGGAACGAACCGAAAATACATGGCATATGTTATATAACACTACCACTCCGTGTCAGAGTGGATTGGGGAATGATGATATCAAAAAAGTAATCCACACTCCCCAGACCTCCAGAAATGGAGGCTCACGGTCAGATGCAGTTTACTGTTCCCGACACACCTTTTTGGTTTGGACTTAACTCGCTTCAAGGGATACAGACATTGTATTGTAAGTACCGTTGACAGGATGAGGGGATTGGGGAGATATTCTAAACAAAAGACGCGGAGTGAGATTTCACTAAAACTAAAGTTTGATTTAACCTAATGTATGATTTTCAGTAATCATTTTTCTTTGTTTAATAATCGATTTTATTTATTTTCAAGTATGATATATATTAGATAAGTTTTAAGCATGAAGTGTCTCTAAGCGCAAACGCCAAATCGATTTAACATCAAACTAAATAGCCATCATGGTGCAGCTTTCAAAATGGATAGACAGATTTTCGGCAGCACAAAAGAGCTGAATAAGCTAACCAATCAATTACGAGTAATTTGAAACACTGGCAGACCATGCTAGATGTGTATCTCACGAATGGAAAACCCAGTATCAGGTGTCATACAGCATATACATAAAGGCAGTTGAAGACGCTTGGAGAGCAAAAAATAGTTTTTATTTTACGAATAGATGTGCTTCATTAAAAGTTCCTCTCTCCACACCCATCTTATATTTTATATCAGCCATTTCAAAAATTATTTTAAAAAAACCCTACTAAAACTAGTTTGTATTTACATTTAATTGATATGGATGTACGTGAATATATGTGAATGCACCCCCACCACAATCACACCAACAAACAAACCGACTCACAAAGTACGCACTTTTATATACATACATAAAAATATAAACATGTGTGAGATTTTCACGGTCAGTTAACTACGATAAGACATTCACAAACAAATCCAAAAAATAAAAAGAACACAACCCTAGCAAAACAATCTTTACCATAAAATTACAAAGAATACCCTAACCGATATCGATCTTCTGAGGAAGATCATAACGTCTGAAACACTTGTAAAACACAAATTTATGAAATAACAGAAACCTATAATATTAAATTCTAAATCCTTTGCGGACCTATACATTTAAAGCATATGTTCTTCTCTCTTGCTGAATCAACATAAATGTATTTATATATATATATATATATAATCATCCACAGACAGACTGTTTAGTTGTATTACAACTCTTCAGTGTAGCTAGATTCCCAAAGCTGGGATCGAAAGCCGGTTGGCTCAAACGCCATTCCGAGATTCTACAACTCAGCCACGAGGAAACAAGCGAAAGTGGCGGAATTTAAACGCTTATGTATCACATTTGTTTTGTTTACATATATCCGCTAGACGGCTACCGAGAGCTTAATTCATTTGATGAATATATATATATATATATATATATATATATATATAGTCATCCACAGACAGATATGTTTTGTTCTATCAGAACTCATCAGTGTGGCTAGACATATTAGCTTCTCGTAGCTGGGATCCAAACCCGGTTGACTCAAACGCCAATCCATGCTTCTCACCTTTCAGCCACGATGAGCTAGTAGCAGCGAAGTCAATTTTAAACGGTTATGAATCATATATATTTGAATATCAAAACTCCTCAAAAGAAATGTTATATTCATCTTTAATCACTGGGGTTAAATTCTAAAAAAAATGATTTTGTTCACTGGTTCAACAAGCCGTATATAATTATTTATGGTGGTCATATAATATAGTGAATATTGCCAAGGAAGTTGTCAATGAAAATGGCTTTACTGTTGCACTTTTTTCAAAGAAATCATTTGGTATGGGGACTCTTATATCCCAGACGCCTGCCAGCACGACCTTCTTTTGTGACCACAGGAATATATTTTCGTTACTGGAAGATCTGTGTGTTTCCACACCATGGACTATCTTCTTGACTCAGACTCGTATTTTCATATCCATTTTTAGCTGTTATGTATAAAAATTCTTTCTGAAACATGCACCTGTGTTCACTTTAAATATTCTTTTGTAAATCTCACACAGCAAATCTAAGCCACAAAAACTTTGATGGCAGAATTCTATTCAAGAACTTTTTGATTTGATAGCATTTTGAATAGCGTAAAAGCAAATAGTTCTGCAAAATTAAAATAATTCTTGCTATACACTAATTACAAACTATGCAGTGTTTATATTTATGAAAATAATAGTAAAATTTTATAATAAAGGAGCATGTTGCAAAAAACTTCTCTAGGATTTGGTTAGATGCATCATCACTGATGTCCTTAGTTCATTGGGATTTTCGTATCTTTTCAACATCTTATCTCATCAATAAAGTGAAAACGCAAAAAAGATCATATCTCAACCTGAATATAAAATCGTAGTTTATCAGCACATTCGGCGTTGGCACAAGCCAATTTTGAATGACTTCGGGATTCATTATTTGTCAATATGTTATTTGATGAATGGGTTACTACTTCCGGTTTTCTAAGATAGTAAAATTCCCTATGAATAAGTTGTAATATTTTATTATCTTTCGTGTCATTTTCAGGTATATACAATTTAAGATATGCATCTACGTCATAATGTATAAAAAGATGTTAATGTATTTACAATTATTGTATCACAGGTACCCACACAACCGATACAGATATGTATATCATATATTCAATATTTACTAACGCACATAGATCGATAGATTTAGAGATCGGTTCCCAGATGCATTTAGAAATGGTAATACAAAAATGCTTACTTGACATGTTCGTTTCATAAGGTACGGTTGTCTGGGCAAAATTGCAACAAAAGATTATCGGTCGTTTTCCTTCAGATAATCCACTCTGTCTATCTGTTGTCTGTCTCTCACTCTCTCTGCTATTTACCAACCCCTCCGCTCGGGCAGGATATGACACAAGGTCAATTTTTAAGTGGAGTTTAACAGGTTTGAATACACAGTTTTCCTTCTCCTAGACTAGTTGCCTCACCAATGCTGAAGAACCTAGTCTGTCCTACTATTTAGCCATTGCTGGAGGGAGAATTATTGGATTCATACCTTTCCCAAGGGTATTAGTGCTATGTGAAATGCAATCGGTCTCGTCCAGGATTTGAATTCGAGTCGCCGTGTCCATTTCCTACGACGATAACCATTACACCACAGGCACATCTCACTCTCTCTAAATCTCAATATATAAGTATATATGGTGAGAAATTGAAAAACAAACTAACCCAAAGTGACGAATTTATTGTGAAAGAAATTCGATGCAATAACGTTTCGGTTTTAATAAACTCTCATTTTCGCCTATGGCCCTGAAGACCAGGGTTTAATTCCAGATCGAATCATACCGAAGTCTCAAAAATGGCTCTTGATGCTTCATTGCTTAACACTATAAATTATAAGGTAAAATGAAAAAGAAGTCTTCGGGTCACCCTTGACAACTTTGCTCCTAGGTGACTCTGACCTGGAGTGGTAGCACCTGATAGAATCCTCTCTCTAGGTCAAATAGAACAAACTATATGTGTAAACAGTTGACTGATGTTAAATTGTGACTGTTATATAGCAATACTTCAAACCATTTAACTGTGTAGAAAAAACGAGCACAGGCTCGTTTAAAAATGTTGATTACAAAATGTGTTTACAAATGATATATATTTAATATATATGCATAATGAAGATTTGGCATTAAATTACCTACCATGGTTTATATGCCATAAAACCCAAAACCAAAAGAAATCATATATATTCAATGTATTTGTATAAACATGATTTGGTAATAAATAATCCACAATGGTTGATATGCCATAAAACCCAACCAAACGAAATCAATTATATTTAATATATATGTATAAACAAGATTCGGCATTAAATAACCTGAAATGGTTGATATGCCATAAAACCAAACCAAACCAAACCAAATCGTGTATATTTAATATATAAGTATAAACAGGATGTGGCAATAAATAACCCACAATTGTTGATATGCCATAAAACCCAACCAAACCAAATCAAATTTTAACTGCATGTTTAAAAACATATCAAGATTCTAAGTTAACTTTTTAAAGGCCTTTTCTCGACCACTAAGTCGTATTTCCTATATCTTAAAAGAAATAATATTAAATATAAAATGTCTTATTGTTTCTCCGTATTCAGTTAAAATAATTTGAGATCATTTCAAGGAAAATTGGTCGAATAATAACTTGACCAATTCTTGTTCAAATAATCTCAAATTTGAAATATCAAGAAATGATATCATCTTTTCTTAAATATCTTGTACATCTCAAATGATAAGACTTTTTCAAATCTAGTATTTACGTATATATAGAGTAATACCAACAAATAAATGAATTCGATTATTTTTTTCTCGAAAAATGAGTTTCCTAAACCATAGATATCAGGGTCTTATTTTCGATAACAGAACATTATATAATCAAAACTGAGAGCATTACGAATTGTTTTTCACAAAACTCTGCAGTATTGAAACACTGGCGCCAAAACCATGGACATGTACAGCTCCAAGCACGTGCTGAATGTAATTAACTGTAAAAAAAAAACAACAAAAAAACCACCAGCATAGAATATACAATGGAAGACTGCATAAAGTCGAAAGAGAACGCTATGGTTTGGTAATGAATGATAATTAATTACATAATTCATAATTTTTAATTGTATATATATATATATATATATATGTATATAATGAAATATGATAAGATAAATAGGAATATTTCTTTTATGCCGTTTATTCTTTGATAGTTTTCAGAAAGAATAAAAGCCAGCAAAGCAAAACCCGGCCGCTTTTATCTGCAACCCAAAATTAATAAAATAACAACCCTGAAAGAGCAATGACTTGATTAACTGTCACACAGCCAATTTCTCCAAATACAGAGATGACAACATTTCTTTCTTTCTTTTTTGTTTTATTAATGGTATATCAACCTTTGCAGGTTATTTAATGCCAAAGCCATCCTTCTAAAAGAACAGTAGTTTTACTATTTAACCCATACCAAGGAGGGTAATATTTTACCAAGGGTATTTGTCCGAAATTGAACGTAATAGTACGACTGGAGTTCGGAGTCACTCACTACGATTCCGCAATCCATTGCTTTAACCATTTCACCACGAGGTCACCCCCTCCGTAGATGACAGCATACAATTACATGGTATGAAAGTAATGTCCTACATACATGATACGGCCGACTTTCTATTGAATAGCCACGTACATATACATATACAAATATAAGCAGAAACATAATCAAACATAATATACGAACTTTAATGAACGAACGAACACACTTCTTTATAAAAATATATCTCTTACACTTTATTCTCGACTGCGTTGATGATGGTTGTGTGTGAGAGATGAGTTGGAGACGGGGACAGACTGTTATTTTGACCCCAAGTTCTTCTCGCGACCATAGCAGCATTTCTTTCTCATCTTGGCTGGGTTGCTCAACCGTTGGTCACTGAGGACCCAAAGCCCTCTGTCTGCCCGTGGCTCTCAATTCGGCATCTTGTCTCCAACTGACTCCAACTGGCTCGAACCACCCCGGGCACATGGTTATATAATTGTCTTCCGCTGTTCTTTTGCTTATTTACACAAGTGCATCTCTTGATTGACGGTTCGGTCATGGGTCAATATGTTACATTTCTATACAAAATTACCGGCATCAAAACAATAATAAAAGATGTGATACAAGTCACGATTGATGTCAGTTCTCTCTACTTCAATATCAAACATAAGGAAAGAATTTTAGCTTTTGGGAACACATAAAAACGCCCTCTCACAAACTTAATGCTACAAATCATCATCATCATGTCGCGCCATCAGCATCTTTGACTCTTTCTTGCAATCCTTCTCTATCGTCCATTGCTTCCGGCTGGTCTTCAGGGATACATCCTTATTGACATAGAGCTGCTGTATGTAGGTTCTAGCTGGTCATCCTGCCTTTGCTCGTCCATGTGAAGGGGCCCACAGGGGTACATCACTTATGAGTACGTCCTTACTTCTCAAGCAGTGTGCCGCATGTCTGGTTGGATAGTTTTCGTGATGGGTTGTAGGTGGCCGTACAGCTGCTACTTTGTGGAGTGCTGCTTCCAGGACTTGTTCAATATCGCTTGTAGTTGCTGTCAAGCTTTTTCTCCATACGTCTAGTTAGCGTCCATGTAGTGCATCCAAAAAGCAGTATCGACACGACTGATGATCGGAAGAAACTGCGTTTTGTTTTATGAGTCTGACTTCCATATGACCGATTGCCTATCGATAACTGTCCACGCCTTTTCTAGTCATGTGTTGATGTCCGTCTCGGTTGATGAGTCACTGCTTCCAAGGTAGGTGAACTTGTCTACTTGTTTCAGTGAGCTACCATTTAGTGTGGAGATGTAGCCTGTTTGATTAAAGTACATATATTCCGACTTGTGTGCATTCATATGGACGCCTATGTCAGCTGCCTCTCGTTCGAGACTCTGTAGCAGAGTTTTGACTTGGGCGGGTGCATTTTCCAGAAACGCTATGTCATCGGCGTAGTCGGCGTCGGTAATTGTTTGTGCGGAGTACTTTCCGTTTCTTTCCTTTGTAAGCTTGAAACTGTTTTCTTTGATTTTGTCAAAAGATATTCTAAGCACATAGTCTAGGCAGACGGTAAAGAGGTATGGGCCTAATGTGTCTCCTTGCAGTACACCTGCTACAATGTCAAAGTAGTCTGTATCTCCATCCGGAGAACAGACCTTTACTTTCCTGATTCAATATAGCATCATTATGGCTGCAACGGTTTCTTTTGGTATGCCGTTGGCGAGTAGAATTTGCTCCATCTTTCCTCTGTGTATGGAGTCAAAGGCCTTGGTAATGACGACATATAATAGTGTTGCCTCTAGGTTTTTTGCACGTACACCTTCTAGAATTTGATGGATACTCAAAATTTGTGATGCCATGGATCTATTCCTCCAGAAGCCATTGGATGCAACAGATAATAACATTAGATAAGTTTAATATTTAGGTTGACATTTCATATAAGCAAAAGGATACGCAATGGACACAGTTGCCGGCTCTTCACTCGTAATCATCTCTGCAGAAAATTGGAAAACATCTACATTTACCTGACTATTAAGAAATGCAGTCCCTTTTGTACAAGATGCATCGCTGGCATATTCATCATATACCCAGGTGGAAAGGCAAAAATAAAAATAATGCACAATTCAATCAAATTTGACTACGTAAAGTCTATGCATTTAATTGCATTTTAGATACCCTAAAATATGTTGATAAAAACAGACAACTAGAGACAAGGGTACACACAACAATCCCCATAACAGACCTTCTCACCCCATATATATAAAAGACAACCTCCCTACTCTTCAGCAAATAGTCAAGGAAGCATTTGCCCAGATGATAATGAATTAAAAAGATAAAGAGATCGATTTAAACAGTTCTTAGCTATCCCTAGATATCCCTATACGTTAATGGAAAACCATACAACCAAAGCCATATTTTCCCTTGGCAGGACTAAGACAAAAACAAACACCAAATGTGCAGATGAATCGCATCAGTTTTATGACATTCAACAACACTCTTCCACCACAAGCCCAGATAATCAAGAACCGTCGAGAAAATTTTAAAATAAAACCCCAAGGGAAAATATATTTTTCAGGAACCAGGCATATTAACATATCGTCGACCAAACAACCTCAGAGAAATGATAGGAAGCAAAAACATTCTAAACAATAAAGCAATCCATGAGAAAACTACCTTGAAATCAACCAAATTTTCCAACCATGAAATATGAAGAACGACTTGTGCTGTGAGCGTCTCAAATCAACCAGTTTTACAACTTAAAAGAATTTGAAATTTTACTATCAATCAACCTGCAAAACCAAAAATGCTATATATTTACGGAAATATACATACTGCCAAAAACAATATTTTAGAAATTCAGCATGGATGTTATATCTTAGATAAAATAACTTCAGATATTGGATCAAAACTTTAGATCAGAACAATGTAATATTAATCAAACTATACTTCTGCACAAACGGACACGATTTAAACAGAGATGCTGAATTCACATCTGTTGAAAGAATTGAAAAAAAAATGCTAACATGAAATCTGTAATTGAAAAATAAAAAAGACGAATAAACAAAAAGTCTGAAAACTTATGTGCCGTTTAGATTTAATATGAAACTTAATCATACAACCTGGAACGAAATCGGGATTTATAAAGCTATTTGCTTCGATGTGGCATAAGGCCGAATAAATGGGGCGCCTTATGAGACTCACCTGGAACGAAATAAACTCGACGATAAGTCGCAACTGAATTAAATGGCTGTTCCTGTGAAAAAATCCATAGAGAGAGAGAGCGAGGGAGAGAGTGAGAGAGAGAGAGAGAGACTCACACAAAGATCTAAAACACTTTCATCAGAAAACATTTTTGACCAATAGATATGCTACGCCCACACTACATTATATATATATATATATATATGTATATATATATAAGTAAAGTTGGCGACCATAGTCGAGGGTAACCCGAAGGCTCCCTTTTCGATAGCTGCTACACCAAGGTGTAAGGGAGGGCGCTACTCCTTCCCTGGATTGCTCTATTTTACCCTTGATCCGTACCTTATAATGCTGAGTGTTAAGCAAGGAGGCATCAAGTACCATTTTTTGAGTCTTTGGTATGACTCGACCTGGGATTGAACCGAGGTCTCCCAGGCCATTGGCGAACACTCTAACCGCTAGGCCAATGTCCGGTGTATATATACCCCTTATGATTTGAAATAACATATGTAATAAGATAGAGAAATTACCAAGGATGTTCTGCCTATCATCGTAGGATTTAACGAGTTGAGTTTAAGTCCTGTGAGGAGGCTGTTTTTGTTTCACATCACGCTAATGCTATTGGGATTATCATTAATCTATCTACCCACTCTTGCAATAAATGGACGATTCCCTGTAGGCTAATCGTTAATGTGTGGAAAAATGTCCCTTATTATTTGATTTATGCAGAATTATGCTCAATACTATGTATAAACGTTTGACGTCGTTATAAGAATACCTAAATATATAGACAAATAGAAATATTACCTCTTCTTTTTTCAAATTTTTTCACCCACATTCTCCCTCTGTCTCTTGTTCTCTCTGCATATATATATATATATATATATAACACCGAATTCAATCCAATATCTATGAGAATATAGATTATAGAATATTGTAGTTGTTGGCAAGGCAAGGTACTCCAATGTGTGACGATTTGTCGTCGAAACTGTAAAATTATTTCTTCTATCTATCTATCTATCTATGTTCTTGTCTGTCTGTCAGTCTATCTTTCCGTTTGTCTCTCTCGACATCATAGTAAGTGAGTTCGAACTCTCGTCATGCTAATACGTTCATTTTCGGATTAATTCCTTGAAAAAGGCATGAACTCCTGAGTCCCCTTGCTATGGATTAAATAGTACTACTCATTTTTTGGTTTCTTTGTTTCATGGCATATCAAACTTCTTGAGAAAGAATAGGAGTGATGTTACTTAATCCATAGCTGGGGTAAATGAAGGAAATAATCTCTCCTCTGCCGTTCTTCTATAAAACTAGCTTTGGCATTAAGTATCCCACGAAGATTGTCATGCCATTAAGAGAAAGATTTAAAAAAAAAACTAGCAATAAACAAATCGTTGGGCAGAATGAGCGACATAGCCTTAGTATGGCAACTGTTCGAGAAAAAGGGAAAATATTCGTATAGGATAAACAAATACAAAGAACAAGTTTTTATTTCTTTACAATTTTTTCTTTTTAATTATTAAATGTTCTCGACAAGGTCGAGGGAAAAGTTTTTTATGATATTTTAAAGAAGGGCAACGTCAGTTGTAATATGGATTGACGTACACGGAAGATGTGAGAATGTTCGAGAGGGAGCTAGAAAGTTCCAGTTGCCATCAAGACATGAACGGCCTAGTTGCTTATAGGGGTGTCCTCGTGGTGTAACGGTTAAAGCGATGAACTGCGGAATCGTAGTACGCGAGTTCGTACTCCAGTCGCGCTATTACGTTCCCTTTCGGGCAAATACCCTTGGGAAAGGTATGAACCCCCTTATTCTCCCTCCAGCTATGGGTAAATAGTAGGACGGACTAGGTTCTTCAGCCTTGGTGAGGCAACTAGTCTAGGAGAAGGAAAACTCTGAATTCAAAACCTGTTAAACTCCGCTTAAAAATTGACCTTGTGTCATATCCTGCCCGAGCGGAGGGGTTGGTAAATAGTGCCTAGTTGCTTATAAAAACCTGAACCCCACTTCGCTGTCACGTATACCGATCACTGTTTATATCATCATCATTATGATGTCGTCCCGCTAGCACGGATATCCCTGACCCTCTCTCGCCACTTTTGCCGATCGTTCATCGCCTCTGGCAGGTCTTCATGGCTACATCCCGCATCCTCACAAAGCTGCTGAATGTATGTTCGTGCTGGTCCTCCTGCTTTTGCACGGCCATATATGGGGGTCCATTGGAGTACATTACTTATGAGTTCGTCTCTGCTTCTCCAGCAGTGTCCTGCATGTCTGGTTCGTCTAACTTGGATAGTTTTCGTGGTGGGAGGCAGGTGGCCGTATAGTTGATGCCTTGTGGGGTGTTGCCGCCAGGACTTGTTCAATATTGCTCGCAGCATTCTTGTGTAATTGCCGTCTAGCTTCTTCTCCAGCCGTTTAGTTAGCGTCCATGTAGTGCATCCATACAGCAGTATCGATACGACAGTTGCCTAGAAGAAACTGCGTTTCATTTTATCGGTTAGGTCTGATTTCCATAATTTACCCATTTCACTCCAAACATGTATTTCTCATTGATACATGACGCAGATATGACTTTGTTCAAACTCTTAGTATAAATTCGTACCTTAAGTGTTGTGAAATCACAATCTTTTTGCACAGCTGTCGGAATAGTGGAATGTTTACAATTCAAAACAGTCTGGATGGCACAGTTTCCGTCATTGATAGTCAAACTTGATAAATCTTAAAGTGTTGTGATTCTTCTTACCTAAGAAACATTTTTGTTTACACATTCTATAATCTATACTAATCACTTCTGGTGACGGATAATCCAGTCCTATCCTGGAAGAATAATAATAACAGTCTGGATGGCACAGTTTCCGTCATTGATAGTCAAACTTGATAAATCTTAAAGTGTTGTGATTCTTCTTACCTAAGAAACATTTTTGTTTACACATTCTATAATCTATACTAATCACTTCTGGTGACGGATAATCCAGTCCTATCCTGGAAGAATAATAATAACAGTCTGGATGGCACAGTTTCCGTCATTGATAGTCAAACTTGATAAATCTTAAAGTGTTGTGATTCTTCTTACCTAAGAAACATTTTTGTTTACACATTCTATAATCTATACTAATCACTTCTGGTGACGGATAATCCAGTCCTATCCTGGAAGAATAATAATAACAGTCTGGATGGCACAGTTTCCGTCATTGATAGTCAAACTTGATAAATCTTAAAGTGTTGTGATTCTTCTTACCTAAGAAACGTTTTTGTTTACACATTCTATAATCTATACTAATCACTTCTGGTGACGGATAATCCAGTCCTATCCTGGAAGAATAATCACACAAGTCGATTGAATATAAGCAGTTTAAAAATATCATATCAAGTGAAAAAAATTAACTATCTGATGACATCTTCATTTATAAAAAGTTGCCAAGTCGACTGGGGCTGTAGAATACACCGACTGCTTTTCTGCAGTGGGGTAAGACCATCCCAAAGTGTGTATTGAATATGACACTAAACAATCACATGGTGAGGTTCCAGTAATGCTGGAGCTTTAAAAATGCGGAGTACCCGTTCATTCTATCGTTTCTCTGGCCTAGAGTAGTAGCACCAAATAGAGTCCTATCTATCGATCAAATAGCACCAAACCGTTTGCTCATACTAAACTGAAATGTTTGAAATAGAACTGTTTTGTTAGTTTGAAATAGAAGTAAACTGTGTATTTATGCTAAATTGAATTGTTTAAAAGGAATTGTTTTTGTATGCTAAACAGAATTGTTTGCAACAGAACTGTTTTCGACTTTGAAATTGTACTTACACTAAACTGTATTGTTCGAAATAGAGCTGCTTGACTAAAATGAATTGCTTGAAACAGAAATGTTTTAACAACTAAAATGTGTACTTATGCTATACTGATTTGTTTGAAACAGAACTGTTTATTTGTATTAAAATGGATTTGGTATTAAATAACCTACAAAGGGTGATGAACAATGAAACCCAAACAAACAAACAACCAAGCAAACAAATTAATAAACCCTGATACTGTACAGAATACAACGTCGGTTTGAAGTTAACTTTACTAACTTCGTGAAATGCCTCAGTTATTTACTTATGAATGCGTAAGTATGTGAGTTATCTGTTTGCCCCTGTGCGTAAACAAAGCTCTGATGTCTAATTGTTAGTTAAATAGCAATACTTGGAATTATTTGACTGCGTTGAATAAAATAATTAGTGTTAAATAGCAATACTTGAAACCACTTCGTTGAATGCAAGCAAATTATTAATATTAAATAGAATTATAAGTGTTTGGTAGCAATACCATTTAACTGTTTGTAAAAAAACATGAGCTCAGACTCTTTTGAAAGTGTTATAAAAATGTGATTACAAATTATATATTTTAAATATCTATGTGTAAACAGGGTATAGCATTAAATAACTTACAATGGTTGATGTGTCATAAACACTACTAAAGCAAACCATATATATCTAATATATGTGGGGATTTAGGAATTAACTGTAAAACTCCCAACCGGATTTTGACTCGTCAGCTGCCAGATACAAAATGTATAAACCCGTCGCCACGCATAAGGCTCCACGCATCCATCCGGTTAAAAATCAGAAAAAAGAAAAATAATGAAAAGCAACGTAGCCATTGGCAAGCGGTCGCGCCAAAATTAGAAGGATTTTGGAGTAGTGAATTTGGAACCGGTGTAGAGAGATAAATACTCAGGTTTTCTGTGAACCGATCTCTTTTTCGGGTAGTGACGTCTAACCAACAACATCATTTTGCTGTCTGGTGTTTTAGGCACCACGCTACGTCTTGGGACATAGCGTTGGTTAGTCCATTTACCAAGTAAATAAAGGAAAGTATGGAAGAAATGTTTTCGTCTCTTATCTGTTTCTATCTTTTCTTTTTGCATATTTCTTTTAGAATTTCTTTAGGCAAGGCATTGCGCCAGCCAGTCAACGTAGGGCAAAATAATATAACCAAAATATGGAGTCAGATATCTTACGGCAACACAGTCTTGCCCTTAGCCCCTGACCTCATAAAAACCTTCAAACCCCCACATATATTTGTATAATTATGATTTGGCTTTAAATAATCTACAATGGTTGATATACCATAAAACTCAACCAAATCAAACTAATCTGTGCCTCAATACGAATCGAGCAATTCTTGCTGCAGTCCAAACACTGACAAACTTGTGATGTCAAACACCGGTCATAATATGCACATCTCGTCATAATCTAATCTATTCTCACGTGGCTTACATCTCAAAAAAGCAATTATTCAAGTTAACTTCGAAGGTCACTTCCATTGCGAACAAGGATTCTATTCCATAACCTAGGTGTTCTTAACTAACCCAAAATAATATTTCCAATATTGTCAACCCATTGCCGAGTGCCATCTATTGCCAGCTTCGAAATCAACTAGATTTGATCTCTCGCTCGACGGGGTCACAGCTGTGTCTCTCAATAATCAACTTGTTTTCTAGAAAAATTATAAAACTCTGAATTTTTCATATTAACCCAAGCCAGACAGCCATGAAGAAAATTATTACAACGATATTCTAAAAAACAAGTTAACATTGATATATTGCAATCAGTTTACTTCGTTAGAAGAGGGCTTAATAAGACAGATATTTCTGTAAAGATACGAGGATCATTAAATAAGTTTCCTGACTTTTTTTCGTATGGGCACTTTTATTGATAGTACACACATGAAAATCAAGTCCCCTTCGAAGTAATCTCCTCCGGCTGCAAATCCACTTGTTTTGCCGTTCCAACAACTTCTGGAAGGCCCCATGGAAGTCATTTTCTGTGAGCGTTTCAATGACCTTCGTCACAGCCTCTTTCATCTCCTCAATTATCTCATAACCACAGCCTCTGAGCTTAGGGAATAACCAAAAGTCACAAGGAGCAAGGTCTGGACTATAGGGAGGGTGAAGAACTGTCTTGATACCAATCTTGGTCAAATCGTTTGTGACTAGGATGGAGCTGTTGACTGGTGTATTGTGCTAGTGGAAATGCCACTGACCCGATTTGAAGAGTGCTGGCGTTTCGCAAGGAATCTCTTCCCGAACTCGCTTAAAACCTCAACATAATAACCCTATCCCTAAACCTTTGGGCAATCAACACTGGTCTATTGACTTCCTTACTCCTCGCACACCTCTGATCATCCATCACAGACTCCTAGCCTTCCTTGAATCTCTTATGCCACTCAAAAACTGATGCTTGATTCATATAAGATGCTCCAAAAGCAGTCTGAGGCATTCCATACGTTTCTGTGGCATTTTTTCCAAGTTTAAAACATAATTTTATTGCATATCGTTCTTCTAAAGTGTCCTCACGTCCAGATTGCATTTTTGAAATTCACCAGCTGTGACAATCAGGTTTTAGTAGGGTGTATTCCAATTACTGCTGTAGCTGTTCATTTGAACCTCAAATCATAGAAATTGGTTGGTCATCTCATAAGATGTATAGCAATAAAATACTGAATTTTCAAGAGTCTACGAAAATTTTAAATGCCTGTACAGAAAAAGTCTGGAATATTATTGAATACACTGCGTATTATGTTTTTTCGAATACAGTATTTATCCAAATCAACTTGCTGTTTTTGGTTACTATTTGAATATTTAAATTTTTTATTTCTTTCATCATTTTAATTTTTTCTACAGTACCTTTTTATCACAGTTACCTGCAAGACGCCAGAGCAAAAATATTGCCAATCGGCTGGGGCTGTAGAATACACCCTCTGCCCTTCTGCAGAGGGTAACGATCCCCCAAAGAGTGTCCTGGATATGGCACTAAACAATCTGATGGTGAGGTTCGAGTGATACTGGAGTTTTGGGGAATGCAGAGTACCTCTTCTTTGCCATCGCTCCCAGGTCTACACTGGTCCGGAATGGTAGCACCTGATAGGGCCCAGTCTATTGATCAAATAGAACTAAAATGAGTACTTATGCAAAACTCAATTGCTTAAAATAGAACTGTTTTGAGATATAAATTGCAAACTTATGCTAAAATGAATTGTTTTAAATAGACCTGTTTTGACATGTAACTATGTGTAAACCAAAACTCTTCTAATACTAAACTAAATTGTTTGAATCAGAATTGTTTAACTAAAAGCCTCAATAGCTTGAAATAGAAATTAAGCTGTGTTCTTATGTTAAACTGAATTGTTAGAAATAGAACTGTTTTTTGCATAAACATTGATTTAGCATTAAATAACCTACAAAGGGTGATATGCAATAAAACACAAACAAACAAACAAACAAACAAATCAGCTAAAATAGCAGAATACATATTATTACAAGAGCTTCTTGCACTGATTGTTTCACACTAAGCTTTTGTAATACATCAATACAAATGTGTATAAAGATGATAGACAAATTTAAAAGAAATTTTCTCTTATCTTTCAAAGTATAATGATTACTTTTCATTAGGTAATAAAATATAGTTATTTAGAAATTTTTGCAGAGTTGTTAAACAAGGTCGTATGTATAGGCCCCCCTGTGAGACTCTAAATCTCAAGTAATAATAAACTTACTGGTTTAGTTTGGCAACCACTACACCAAGTGAAGCGTCTATTAGGTAATGATATACAATAAAGACATTTCATATATCTATTGATATTTTATTATATAAATGCGCTAAAAAAATTGGCGTGTCAACGTGGGGCTTTTCAAAATTATGTACTTCGTGGGTGAATTATAATATCATTCTATTTGTCTTCCGTAAAAAGTAAATCTCTCTTATTCACTTTACACCATAAAGTTTTCAGATATAAAAAACTGAGTAGGAGAGGTGAGTTCAGTGACCCTACTGGTTGCAGATGATATTAGATATTTTCTGCAGAGAATGTCAAGGTTTTTTTTTTAGTTTTAATAATGCAATAGCCACCCCACCACCACCACCACCACTTGCAACAGCAGCAACAAAACCCATCAGAAATCAAGCAGAAATGTACTGGCGTGATTGACTGATGACATGTCAGATTTCAATCTACTACAGTTTCAACAGTGAGAAGAGTATTAGTAATCAATTCATTTGAAGAAACAGCTTTCAAAAAGACTTTGATAGATTAAAAAGTTAGCAACAGCTGAGTGACTGGTTGACTTTAATAACATATCCATCTTTCTAGGGTTATTTCATGCCAAAAGGTGAGAGAAGCGCATTCATTTTAAGTTCACGTTTAAATTTTGTGTGTAAATTTTTCTCAAAATATTTTCTCTTTTGCACACGATCTATCGATTATAAATTCTCTTTTAGCAGATCTAGTAGACACTAAGATTAGATCCTAACAGGTACTATCGTCTGAGTGATCCTGGGAGTGATCCAAGAGAGAGTTACTCAACACTCCCCAGGAACGGTTACCGATCATGTCGAAAGTTGTCAAGAATGCAATAAAAATCGACTTTATTAATTCCTGATGCGAAAATGTATTGCACCTACTGTTTTCACTGTACAGGGTGAAACGATAAGATTGTCGTCCTAAAGAAAACAACATTACAGCTTTATTTTAAAACATTTATTGAAAAAATCAATTCAGGTAAATTATGTAGTAGAGCTGACATATATTCAATGTAGCCGCCTTCAGCCTCAATCAGCACCTCGATACGGATCCGGAACTGGAAGCATGCCTTTTCCACAAGTGCCGGCGGGAGCTCGGCGAATACTCGGCGGATGGCAGCGATCAAGCTGGCTTTGGTGTTGTGGGAGGTCATGTTGGTAATGTTCTCGACGTATGACCAAACGAAGTAGTCCATCGGGTTAAGGTCGGAGGAGGTGGAGCTGACGGACTTGATTAGCCTGAGGTTCATTGTCTTCCCAGTCAAGATCTGGCTTGTCTGGCGCCTGTAGGACCTACACTTCAACTCCTCCTTCACATATGCATTCACAGTTGTGTGTGAGACGCCTAAATCTCTGGCAATCTGCCGAATAGGCCACAGGGGAGATTCATCAATGATTTCCTGGACCTTTTCTATGAACTCCTTGGTCCGGGTCTTCCTGGCGGTGTCCTTCCGCTCCACCACTCTGATGCATTGAGCTGTGCCCCCAAGCGTTGAACCGTCCGGATTTGCATTTTGAGGGTGCTGGCAATGGTCCTGTTGTCATAACTTGGACCGATAGAGCGCATGGTTGTACAGTGGTGCATCTCCGATCTCGCTCGTTGAACATTGTGCCACTTTCAGACATGAGAGAAGCCTCTTATCGCTCTTGGGATTTGTACACAACTGGCCAACTTGGGCGACAATTTTATCGTTCCAGCCTGTAGTCTTTGCGAAACGAGAGAGAGATAGAAACATTGATAAACTTGAGCTTATTAGATAGAAACTTTAACTTGTGGTAGGCGAAACAGACAACCACAGATATCAAACGGGGCTGCCCGACACAACAGTGACTATCACTTCTCTAACTCCAACTTCTGAACTCAACTTCAACTGCAGCTTCAACTGACTTTGCGTTGTAGAAATCTTATATATCTTATTTGAATTATTATCTTAACTAATGTCTTAATTACACGTAATCACAAAAACTTTTTCGTGCCACTTTATTCTTAATATCAGTTGATATGTACTAAGAAGTTTATTTAAATATATTGCTTACAGCTGATTTCAAAAAACAAACCTGTCAACTCTTTTTTTTTTTGACAAGAACTGACACGCTTATGTAAAATAATGTCTCCGCAAATCCAGACATTTAAAAATAAAAACTTATGACTACGAGGTCAAACTTTTTAGCTACTACACAATTTATTACTAAAATAAAATGATCAATTAAAATAATTCATTCATGAATTCATTAATTCATGAAAATCTACAATTATATTACACCCAAAACTCTAGAACAAGAGCCGTACTATCAGATGCCTTTAAATGTGATACTCAGATGAACTTTTTTTTGGTGGGAGTCATATACCTCTGCAGAGGATACAGTCAGTGTACTCGAATTGAAAACTGAAAACCAGATAAACAAACCAAAAGAAAAAAAAAGAGTTTGTTTGGATTTAAACAAAATCAACCCAAGCCAAAGTGGGGATAATAATTTCTAAATGTAAATGAAATTCTTTTCATCAATGACTGAAAACCCACCTCATATTTTATATGGTTTGACTTTATTGTTAAATACATATCAACCTCATCTAAAGAATAAATACTCGGGCTCTGCGCCTCGTTAGATATTCGGTACCCTTTCTCAAGTGGACCAGAGATGAACTTAAACAAATGGATCAAAGAACAAGAAAACTAATGACCATGCATAAGGCATTACATTCCAAAGACGACGTTGACAGACTATATATATCTAGTAAAGAGGGTGGAAGAGGACTTACCAGCATCGAAGACAGTTTTGATGCATCGATACAACGGCTCGAAGATTACATAGAAAAACAAGAACTAGGACTTATTACAACCATTAGAAACGATACGGACAACACGATAGACGAAAGAATGACAACAAATAGGAAACAAAAATGGGAAAAATACAACTCTGTGTCCGCTTTAAACGACTAATAAACAACATTTTACTCCAGAAAACCTGGACCTGGCCAAGAAAAGGAAACCTTAAAAGAGAAACGGAATCTCTCCTAATAGCAGCACAGGACAACGCCATAAGGACCTATCATATCAAAGCGAGAATAGGTAAGAAGTAACAAAATAGTAAATGTAGGCTATGTGGTGACAGAGACGAAACGATCAATCACATAATAAGCGAATGCAGCAAATTAGCGTAGAAGGAATATAAGACTAGACACGATTGGGTCGGCAAGGTGATCCACTGGGAAATGTGCAAGAAATTTAAATTTGACCATACGAAGAAATGGTATATGCCCAACCCAGCACTTTCTCCTAGAAAATGACACACATAAACTCCTATGGAACTTTAATATACAAACTGATCATCTAATCCCGGCCAGAAGACCAGACCTTATAATAATCAACAAAAAAAGAATTTGCCAAATTGTCGACTTTGCTGTCCTGGCGGACCACAGAATAAATCTGAAGGAATGTGAGAAGAAAGATAAGTCCTTCGACCATGCTAGATAACTGAAATTGCTGTGGAACATGAAAGTGACGATTGTACCAATTGTGATTGGTACTTTTGGCACAATAACTAAAGGATTATTAAAAGGCTTGGAGGACTTGGAAGTTGGCGGATAGGTAGAGACTATCCAAATGACAGCATTACTGAGAACGGTCAGAATACTGAGACGAGTCGTGGAGACTTCAGGAGACTTGCTGTCACTCACACTCCTGTGAAAAACCATCAGATGTCGCATGTGAAAAACTCTAAAGGAGTAAATAATAATAATAACTTAAAGAATGTGAAAAGAAGGTTAAGTACCTCGGCTTTGCAAGGGGATTGAAAAAAAACTATGGAACATGAAGGTGACAATTACACCAATTGTGATTGGTGCTTTTCTGACAGTAACTAAAGGATTTTTAAAGGGACTGGAGGATATGGAAGTTGGCGGACAAATGGAGACCATCAAAACTACAGCATTATTGAGAACGGCCAGAAAACCGAGAAGAGTCCTGCAGACTAGAGGAGACTTGCTGTCACTCAAACTCCAGTGAAATACCTTCAGCTAACGCTGATCCGAAAACTCTAATGAATAAATGATAATGATATTTTTTTTTTTATATTTTTCTCAGATGAAAAAGGTTATCAATAATGTAGAGTTTTGATTTATACATATTCTAAAGATCTTTCAATAAGGAAGCTTATTCCGTTTTTGAAACTGTTGTTTGCTTTTAGGGGCGTCTTCTTTTAATTAAAAGATGATAAGAGAAGTATTCTTGTGATTTTCTTGTCTTTTTTTTTTTTTTTTTTTTTTTTTTTTTTTGCTTTATTCGGTTTCGTGAGCTTCTGTTATTAGAAAAACAGAAAAAAAATTACATCATTCTTTTTTTAGGAGTTTTAGAAATTTTTAAAACGAAAATCGTTAAAAAATTGATTCATATTATATTAAGTGTGTGATATCAATTTATTAATTATTAGCGTTCGTTTTTCAATTTTGTGGTTTTCCAAAGATGAATATACTCGTTAAAGATGTCCAAACGAGAAGCAATTATTATTTCGAAGAGAATCCTTCATAATTGACATATGCTGACAGCAAAATAACTTTATGGGTGTGAATTTCTTCTCCAAGAATATTTTCTCCCTTTTTATTTCAGTGTATCAGATACAGCAGAAAATGTCAAAAGGTAATATCTTGAAATTAATTTTCTTAATTATTATCTTCTTTCTGCTTTTCTTTTAATTTCACAATTTGATGTACTTTTCAGTAGTTGATTCGCTTTGGTTTGGTTTGGTTTGGTTTTATGGCGTATCAACCTTTGTAGGTTATATAACACCAAATCCATTTTTATGGAAATAATCAATTCTATTTTAAACAATTCAGTTTAGCATGAGTACACAGTTAGTCAAAAACATTTCTGTTTCAAACCACTCAGTTTATTCAAGCAGTTATATATAACAATTCAGTTTAGTGTAAGTACAGTTTCAATGTTAAAAAACAGTTCCATTTCAAATAATTCAGTTTAGCATAAGCACGCAGTTAAAATCTAAGTACAGTTTAATAGTCAAAAGCATTTCTATTTCAAGCAATTCAGTTTTATCAAACAATTCAGTTTAGCATAAGTATGCCGTTAGTTCTATTTAACCCATAGATAGGGCCCTATCAGGTGCTACCTAGCCGGGCCAGAGTGAACCTGGGAGCAATGGCAGTAAAGGTGTGCTCTGTAATCCCCAAGAACCCCAACATTACTGGGACCTCACCACCAGACTATTTAGCGTCATATACAGGAGACTCATTGGGGGCGGGGTTTACCCCTCTGAAGAGGTGCAGTCAGTGTATTCTACAGCCCCAGCCAATTGGGCGATTTCAGTAGTTGAGTTAAATTTGTAGAAAAAAAAATAGAAGTTCAATGTTTTTTTTTAAAATGTTTGAATGAAAACCTGCATCTTTCAAAGTATCTTTTTATATTACTAAATTTAATTCCAACAATGTTGATGATAGTTAACTTAGCGTTCGCCTTGATTTTTGTGAAAAATATTTAAAGAAAATTTGAAAGATAAATTTTGATGGAATAAAATTTCTTATGAAGAGAATGACACTAAAGCCAAGTTTAGTATTTAACCGGGTAATGTTTTCAGGGGGCTATAATGTATACTCTTAACTGTAAATTCAAGCGGTAAGTTCAGCAGCTTTCTAGTTCGGATACTGATTCAAAAAGATAACACAGAAAATAAAGTTTTTTAAAGGTAATTTTATACAAAAGAAACCAGAAAGAAAGGGATAGAAAACATAAAGTATTGCAAATTTTAGTGCAATTTGTCCTGGAAACAAAGTTCTTTGAATATTTTTCTTTTCTTTTTTTGTTTTGTCGATATGTTTCAGGGTTCATTTAATTGCTAGAGTTCTTTAAAGTACCTTTCTGCTGAATTCCCGGTTGAATTTTCTTTCAGTCGTTTAACTTGGTAGAATTTCAGTCGTCGATTTCATTTAATTTCACATTTCATTCTTGGGAAGCTTCAGCAATTCAAGAAGCGAGTGACGAAACCCAACTGCTGGCAAATTTTTCTTGCCTCAGATTAGTCCCCAAATTCGTACTGATGGTCTCAATAGTAGTTCTCGATAAAAAGAGGAGGTAGCTTTTTGGTTCTGTATTTTCTAGCATTTCTTCTCTCTTTTCCACTCAGGCCAAATCAAGTGTCTCACGTGGTCAGCTTTATTTTTTCTCAGAAATAAATTTTTATATACCAGTTGGAATATATTGTTTATTTTTCATCGGAATAACACAGTGGCATGGAAGTGCCCGTGTTGTTATGGTTATCGTCGAAGGAAATGGACACGACGATACGAGTTCAGATCCTGGACGAGACTGATTGCATTTCACATAGCACTAATACCCTTGGGAAAGGTATGAATCCAATTATTCTCCAGGTATGGGTAAATAGTAGGGGAGACTAGGTTCTTCATCCTTGGTGAGGCAACTAGTCTAGGAGAAGGAAAACTCTGAATTCAAACCTGTTAAACCCCACTTAAAAATTGACCTTGTGTCATATCCTGCCCGAGCGGAGGGGTTGGTAAAGAGGAATAACACAGTGGCATGATTTTCTTTTTAATAATCACAATTTTTTGAATAATGAAAAAAGAAAAAGTTGTGCCAGGTATTTTATGTTTAAATAAAATTCATTGAAAATTAAATCGCTTCGATACTGTTACCCTCATATCATTGAAAAATATAGGATGAATTATCTGCCCTTGGCAGTAAAGGAGCCAATCATCGCACTGCCGTGGATTGACATCGATTTAATTCCTTTCTATTTAAAACACTTGTCTGCTGGAGGCGAAATTATGTGGATGTCAATTCAAATACTCTAATCCCAAGATGTCCCTGAGCAGATAAATCTGGCCGCAAAGCAATCAAGATTAAAATCCACCTTTTGTATCTTTTAAATATATGTTTGTTCAGTTATGCTGTTTTGTGTTCTTCTTCATCCAAACTTAATACCTATCGATGCATTTTTGGGTATATCTATGGGTCACAGCAAAAATGACCCATAATATTGGAAGGAAAATAATTTAAAAGTGAAATACATGAAAACAAATAAACAAAGACAAACATACAAAATAATAAACAAACAAAACAGAACAAAACAAAATAGAAACAAACAATTAGACTAGAATAAACAGAAAAAAATACCTCGTCTTCTCCAGAAAATTGATTTCTATGTATTTTCTTCTGGTTTTTCAGAAATCTTACTTGAAATGCAAGGAGATTGCTTTGTAGGTAGGAATATTATACATTTGTTTATTATACATTTGTTTAGTATCATATGGCACTGGTAGCACGGATATCCCTGACCCTCTCTCGGCACTTTTCCCGATCGTTCATCGCCCTAGGTAGGTCTTCAGGACAGCATCCCGTATCCTCACATAGCTGCTGAATGTATGTTCGTGCTGGTCGTCCTGCTTTTGCACGGCCATGTGTGGAGGTCCATAAGAGTACATCTCTTATGAGTTCGTCCCTGCTTCTCCAGCAGTGTCCTGCATGTCTGGTTCGTCTAACTTGAATAGTTTTTGTGATAGGGGGCAGGTGGCCGTACAGTTGGTGTCTTGTGGGGTGTTGCCGCCAGGACTTAAACAAAGAAAATACGAAATTTGATGGAAATCGAGATTGTATTTGTAGTAGTAGTAGTAGTAGCAGTATGTTGGTTGTTTGTTTGGGGTTTATGGCATATCAACATTTGTAGGTTATTTAACACCAAATCCATTTTTCTGCAAATGGTCAGTTCTATTTCAAACAATTCAGTTTAGCATGAGTTCACAGTTTAATTGTCCAAAACATTTCTATTTCAAACTATTCAGTTTATTCAAGCAGTTTTAATTCAGCTAATTCAGTTTAGTATAATTACAGATTTTGTTTATACGCAGTAAAATGGCAAAACAGTTCTATATATAACAATACAGTTTCAATGTTAAAAACTGATCGATTTCCAACAATTCAGTTTACCAATAACCACCCAGTTTAAATGTAATCACAGTTTAACATTTCTCTTTCAAGCTATTCAGTTTAGTGAAATAGTTCTAATTCAAACATTTCAATTCAGCATAAATATGCATTTAGTTCTATTTAACCCATAGTTAGCTTATTGTCATATCCAGGACACTCATTGAGGGGGTCGTACCCCTCTGCAGAGGTGCAGTCGGTGTATTCTACAACCACAGCTGACTGGACAATACACAGTGTTAAATGTCAAAACAGTTTTATTTCAGATAATTCAGTTTATCATAAGTACACCATTTAGACGTCAAAACAGTTCTAATTTTAACTAATTCAGTTAAACATAAATATGCAGTTTAAATGCAAAAAACAGTAAACTTAAGAAACCGGGGTTTAGTTCTATTTAACCCATAGATAGAACCCTTATCGGGTGCTACAACTCCAAGGCAGAGTGGACCCGGAAGCGAAGGCAATGAAGGTGAACTCTGCATTCCCCAAAGGTCACTGGAACCTCACCATCAGATTGTTTAGTGTCATATATCAGGACACTCGTTGGGGGATCGTACCCCTTTGCAGAGAAGCAGTTGGTGTATTCTAAAGCCCCAGCCTAGAAGTAGTAATTATAACCCTTATAAATGTTATAGTAGGTGCAGACGAAGAAGATTATACTCTCAGTAAATATGAGATAAGGGCAGATTATTCGAATAAAGATTTATTTTTATAATTTCAATATATTCTAATAAATTACTTTCTCTGCTAAACTAATGTAAATTCAGAAAATTTGTAAATATTCATAAAATTCTATATGAAATTCAATTTGAATATTTGCTTCAATCATTTTCGAATTTCGATTTGAAATTTGATACTTACCTTATATTAAAGATTTATAAAAAAGTTTTAGTAAACTCTTGTTATTTATGAACAAATGAAATACATTTGATATTGGAAAGGGAAATTTTATGAACCAAGAAATTTTGATACGTAACGCAAATTATTATGCCCTTAGGTTACCATACTTCAATTCACCACGCCCACTTTCGTGCATTTATTGATGTTTTGCTGCAGATAACGCTTTTAAAACAAATCCAGTGAGGCTTGATATTCGATGTTTCTTTATTTTACACCGGAATTTGTTGACTTATATTCTATTAAAAAGAAGGAAAATCCAAATGCATATTCACATGATTTTCGATTCTTGCATCGTCTTGTATATATATATATATATATATATATACATATAAACTGTGTGGTAATGGTTATGGTAATAGGAAATGGAAATGGCGGTCTGAGATCAAGTCTAGGACGAGGTTGTAAGATTTTCATATATCAGTAAAGGAATAAAATATGAATCTAACTATTTTCCCTCCAGCTTAGGATAAAAAGTAAGAAAGACTGGCTCTTAAATTTTGGTTGGGGAACCTGTCTTGAAGAAGGCAACGTTTAATTTCAAACTTGTTAAGAAACCCCAACTAAAGCGGATAGAGGAAAAGAATGAGAGAAATCTGTGAAGACTGCACTAGATTTCATACAACAAGCCAAAGACTCACTGACGAAGTTAGGATGATAAAGAAAGGTTTGTTTTCTGACCTTAAAATATTAGAAATTTACCAAATAAATGAGGAATCAAAGCAACAAGACCCTTATACAATAATCGATACTCCAAATGCTCATTAAAAAAAGGAAAGTTTAACTGAATTTATTCACAATTTAAAAAGAATAGAAACACCACACATTTAAAGCACACAGAACAAGCACGAACATAAGAAGAAAAAATGAATACAAAGATTATAAAGAGAATAATTTCCGAAAAGTAGCATCACTGTGAAGCCAGGACTGGAAAACAGTTAAGGCAGAAACTAAAAATATACGAATTATTAACACGTATCTCAAAGAACAACACGTAATTAGACAAACTAATCTATGCAAGAGCGACATTTGTATGTGATAAAATCGGTGTTTTTCTAATGAAACTGAACAGAAACTCAAAACCTGAATGAGAAATTTGACTGGAAACGCCGATAAAAGATCTACGACATCAAGCAAACAAAACACAGCAGAAGAGAGACGCTGGAATGTGTTGGTGGGGGAAAGAAAAAAAAAACTCAACATAACAAGTAAAAAAATACAATACAATGCGGAGAAATAAACCAGTAGGTATTGGCGAAAATTGGAAGACTAAAAAGATATCGAGACAGGATAAAACAATTAAAACAAAGCAGGACATTCCAAAACAACAAAAAAAGTTCTACAAGCAAATAGGGGGAAAAGCACAAAGACATACAATCAACCAGATAGCAAGGAAACAAAAGAATTTGGAGCAAAATATGGGAACGAAGAGAAGATAACCGAAAAGCCGAATGAATAAACAACATGGAAAAAGAATTAGAAGGACTTAAAGAAGGGGGGAAGGTGAAAAGACACCTCTACTAACTCGGAGTAACCCTCAAAAAAGTACTAACAATCAAGATGAAGAGATACATACAAGAAACAGACATCAGGAATGCATGACTAAAGGAAAAACCATCCTGATCCAAAAAGATCCCAAAAAGGAACAAGTACATAGAGTCTCTACAGATGATATGGAAAATACTAAGGAGGAACAGAAATTATGCTGCAAGGTAATGAGAGGAACATATCCACTATACATAAAGCTACACATCCCCAAGGACTGCAAACCATGACGAAAAATGTAGTTATGACGTGGATTGTCGACACAAAGGAATATGATATGGTCCTGCATAGATAATAGACGGTCTCAAAATGTACAGATATCAGACGAATTCATAGAGTTTATCAAAATACCATGGAAAATTAGAGAGTGGAATTGACAGAAAGATGAAAAAGCTGAGCTGAGGGGAAAATCCAGAGAGGTATCTTCCAGGGTGATGCACTATCACCATTACTATTTGTAATAGCGATGATGCCACTCAATCACATATTTCGGAAATGAACAGGACGATACAAACTTCATAAATCGCAATAAAGAATTAACCACCTAATGTACATGGATGACATCAAAGAGTTTGCGAAAGTGAAAAAAGAAAGAACTGGAAACCCTAATACAAGCAGTGAGGATCTACAGCGACGATATAGGGATAGCATTTGTCATAGAAAAATGTACCGTGATAACAAGGAAAAGCATAAAACGAGAAATAACAGAAGGAATAGTGTTGTGAGACCGAAACTTACCTGCATGATGGACTCTTCCAGTACTATATTACTAGCGTAGTAAAATCCTAAGACGGAAGTAGTATCGTAACACCGTAGCAGTTGTACAGTGGTACTAGAAGTACGACTACCAGTATTGGACACTATCCGTTGTAACTTTTGTTAATATATCTTTCTCAACGTGTTCGTGTTTTCCTTCTGTGTACCGACTTTGGGTCCGAATCAATTAGAACTGCTAAATCAATGAACAATAAGAAAGATCGAAGAGTAGGAAACACACTAATAGTTGGGAATATTAGAAACGGAAACAATCAAATACACGGAGATGAAAGAAAAAAATAAAAGACTACAGGAGAATGGAAAAACTACTTGAAACTGAACTACATAGCAGAAATCTTATCAAAGGAATGAACATCTTGGCTGTCCTCCACGTAAGATACTTGGAACCGTTCTTAAACTAGAGAGAAGTACAGACAACAAGAAAACTCATGACGTTGACATTGTATGTGTATAGAAAATAATGAGAAGAGGACCGATCAACATTCAAGATAGCGCCGACGCATCGCAACAACGACTCGAGGACTTTATAAAAATGTACCCAGGAAGACTGATTACAGCGACCAGAAACAAATGTGACAGCAAAAGCACCAGATGAGCTAAAATAACCAGATAAGAAAAATGGCAAGACAAACAACTCTTTGCGCCTTTCAAGCGACAAACAGGTGAAATGTCAACTTAGAAAACCTTAAGAGAGAAATTGAATCTCTTCTGGTAGCAGCACAAAAAACGCCATAGGGACCAACTATTTCAAATCAAGAACAGACAAGATGCAACAAAATCCGTCATTGAAAATAACCCACAAAATTCTCTGGGTTTTGAGATATAAGCAGTCAATATAATCCCAGACCTACAGATAATCAATAAAGAAATAGAAAACTTGCCAAATAATGGACACTGCCTTTCCGGCTGATTACAATGTAGAACTGAAAGAAAGCAGAAGAAAAGATAAGTTCCCTAACCTTGCAAAAGAACTGAAAAAAAAAATAAGGAACACGAAAGTGACGGTGATACCAATTGTAATAGGCACACTCGTTCGAAAAACCAAAAGATTGGTACATGGACAGGAGGATTTGAAAATAACAGGACAAATGGAGACCATAAAAACTACAGAATTATTTAGATCTGCCAGAATACTGAAAAGAGTCGTGGCCAGCTTACATTGGTCTTCATTTCCCAGCAGTGTCAAGTATGTCTTGTTCACCTTGGATGTTTTGTGAGATGGGAGGCAAGTAACTATGCTTTTTTTGTGGGATGTTGCTTCCAGCATTTCATCAAACCCTACGCAGCATACATGTGAGGCTCGCATCGAACCTTTTCTCCAAGCACTTTGTTAAAATCCAGTCGGTGCAAAAATTACAATAGCACTGATAACGTTACAGCTGGCAGAATTCTCAATTCCCGTTGCATATATATATATATATAGATACAAATTTAGTTGAATATAATAGACATTTTCTTTCTGCATATTTTCTTGATCCTTTCATATTGCCGTATTAATTTCAAAGTATTCGGCGGTAATTGATTGATATATTTTCCATAATGGCTTATTCCCCAAGTACTTTCTGCCCGACTTTGGGCCATTATCAGGATAGGATGTATAACAAAAGCGATGCATCTTTTGTATGTACACAACTACTTTGTGAGAAGAGCATCTGGGCCTTTAGGAGATTGTATCTCCAAAAATAATAATATATATATTGTTTTAACCTCAACGACCTTGTTGAGGAGACTTATAATGCACTTTCCCTCTACAAGTTCCATAGCACAGCATTTAAAAAAAAAACGTTCACGCCCAACAACAGAAATGCGGAAAATTTCTACCGAAAACACAACAATATTAGAACATAAAAAAAAAAGTGTAGATTCTCGAAGCACTATATATGAGAAACATGCAACCCAAAATTAAGAGAATTAATTTTCCAACCAGTACTACTGTACTTAAATTTCTTTAGCTACAGACACTAATTATAGATCAAATTTGTAAGTAAACGCTACACACTGCAACGGCCCAGATGCTCTTCTTACAAGGTAGTAGTGTGCATACAAAAGTTGCATCGCTTTTGTAATACATCCTCCCCTGATGATGGCCCAAAGTCGGGCAGAAAGTACTTGGGAAAAAAACAATTATTGAAAATATATGAATCAATTCCCGCTGAATACAATAAGATCAATACGGCAATATGAAATGATCAAAAAAAAAATATGTAGACAGAAAATATCTATCATATTCAACGAAATTTGTATAAATGAAGAAATGCTGCCAATATATATATATATATATATATATATATATATATATACTAATCTAATATCTACCAGCATTCACGGTACATGAAAGAAGCAAGCAGGAATATGAGGAGGCTTTGAAGAATGACGGATATAGGATCAATTTAGAATATCGGGGTAGGGAGGAAAGTAATACGCAAAAAAGGAGAAATAGACCTTGGAAAATTTCATGGTTTAATCCCCCTTATTACATGGAGGTAGTCAATAACTTAGGGAAAGAATTCTTTAAGTTATTAAAAAGAAATTTCCCTACTGGGAGCCCGTTACATAAGATATTTAATAAGAATTGTGTTAAATTACGTTATAGTTGCATACCAAACATCAATGGCATAATAAATAAGAGTAATATAGCTAAATTAAGTAAGGATAACAATAAGGTGATTGCTAAATGTAATTGTAAGGATAAGGTTAAATGTCCGCTCGAAGGCAAATGTAAGCAAGAATGTGTAGTGTATAAAGTGGAAGTATATTGTGATCCGAATTATAAGAGAAAGAAAAAGATATATTTTGGGTCGACGCAAGGGGATTTTAAGACTAGGTACTATAACCATAAAACGAGTTTCTCACACGAGAAGTATAGGCGTAGTACTACGTTATCTAGTCATGTCTGGGAGCTCAAGGATAACAAAGGGATAGATCCTATAATGAAATGGGAAGTAATAAAGAAATGCCGTAAATACAGAGCTAGGGATAGATGTTGTTTGCTTTGTATGGAGGAAAAAATAGCAATAGCATCTGGTAAAAGTAGGGATATGTTAAACCAAAGATCGGAGGTGTTAAATAGTTGTACACACAAAAGGGCGTGGTTGCTCTATAATTAGGGATAGGTTTCAGAGATTTTTTTTTTAAATAAAAGTAAGGTTTTTTATTTTTTAATTTAAAAATTTTTTTTTAAATTTAAATTTTAATTTTTTAAAATTTTATCTTATATTTTTTTGTTATGTAAATTCTAAGCTAGGTGGTTTTTTGGTGAATATAAGACGGCGCTTTCTTCTTTAGCATTAGTTGGAGTTAGGCTTCCTGATGATCTGATAAGGTGAAACTTTAGTCGAATATTTCCGACTCGCTATTTAAGTTAATTTTATATATATATATATATATATATATATATATATATATATATATATTTAATATGCTAAAACTGTCTAAATCTTACCTTCTCAAAGTTATTCCTAAATTAGAAGTTTAACATATTTTCTTTGAAATAGAAAACGTAAGCAACGTATGATAAAGAAAAGACTGAATTTAAAACCTTCTTTACTTCCCTTAAAATTAGCTAATGCCACATCCTCATCGTGGCGGAACTGTTGTATGAATCCACGAAAACCTCACGTGGTATAATGTTGAGTTGGTTAGATTAGCACGCCATTGCTAGTGAGTTATATTCTTACTGGGTGACACATACTTATTTTCTTGTCATATAACTAAGCTAAATTCGGTAAATAACTTCGTTGGAAATCTGTAGAGTGTTCATTATCGAATAATGCAGAGTAAATTCTTAAGAGTCAATCTCATCTTGTGATCCAAGACGTGAAACTCAAGGTCATGAGTAATAAACTGATATATATTTGGACTATTATTACATACATATATATATATATATATATAAGAGAGAGAGAGAGAGAGAGAGAGAGAGAGAGGTGGAGAGAGTGTCATATATATATATATATATATATATATATACCTACCCTTTCCCACCAGTAGGAATATATAAAGAGTCGAGAAAGCACTGAAATACACTTGAACTTCCACACATGCATATATATATATATATATATGTGTGTGTGTGTGTGTGTGTGTGTGTGTGTGTGTGTGTTTCTTTCCTTCTTTCTTTCTTCGTTTAATGGCATATCAAACTTTTTAGGTTATTTGATGCCAAATCCATTCACATAGAAGAACAGTCGTGGTACTATTTAACCCATACCTGGGAGGATAAGGGGGTTCATACCTTCATGTGTGTGTGTGTGTGTGTGTGTGTTTGAGTATTTCTTAAAAGTTTTTGTCGGATTACCGAAGAAAATTAGTTCCCAAAATCATTCTTTATTTTCCTGGTGGAATGATTTCGTGTGATTTGTGAATTGCCGATTATATTTGGAGAAAACGCTTATCAGGTGGGCATGTTCATTATCCCTTTACATATCTTTTCGAATTTTTAGCAAAGTCTAATGGGTTTGCATTCGGAATTTTCTTCTAGCTCACTCACCATACGAAGGTTGAAGAGTACAGTCTCCCCTACTATTTACGTATAGCTGGAAGTAAAAGAATCGGATCCATACCTTTCCTAAGCGTATTAGCACTATGAGAAATGCAAACAGCCTCAACAAGGTTTGAACTCGAGTCACCGTGTCCATTCCTTACGATGGTAACCATTACAGCATGAATAATGGTTTTGAATGAGATGTGTATTTAATCGGAAGAATTGCCCTCAGAATTTTCAAAATAAGTGAAAACGCATTTGACTGTAAAATGAATAAATACATTTATTTGAAAAAAATTAACAAATAAAGACCCGACTAAAATATCTCTTGTGAATCTGGGATAAAAAAACATTCAATATTCAATGAATCAAAAATAAGAGAACATGTCATTAAGCGAGATAAGTATTTCATATTGAACCTAGATATAGGGTCACTCAAAATAAATATAATACAGTTATATGATTACGATTCATTACTGAGACAATTGCATCTGCCCTCAAACTTTTTACTGGAAAATGAATCAATAATGAAATACATGGATAAATAAAATATATGATGAGGTAACAAGATATAGGTTACCTTTTTGTTCAATGAGGTAACAAGATATAGGTTACCTTTTTGTTCAATGAGGAAACAAGATATAGTTATCTTTTTGTTCAAAGAGGTAACAAGATATAGGTTACCTTTTTGTTCAAAGAGGTAACAAGATATAGTTACCTTTTTCTTCAAAGAGGTAACAAGATATAGGTTACCTTTTTGTTCGATGAAGTAACAAGATATAGTTACCTTTTTGTTCAATGAGGTAACAAGATATAGGTTAAATTTTTGTTTGATGAGGTAACAAAGTAGAGAATACCTTTTTGTTTGATGTGGTAACAAGGTAGAGAATACCTTTTTGTTTGATGAGGTAAGAAGGTATAGGTTACCTTTTTGTTCGGTGAGGTAACTGGGTATAGGTTACCTTTTTGTTCTATAAGGTAACAAGGTTTAGAATACTTTTTTTCGATGAGGTAACATGGTAGAGAATACCTTTTTGTTTGATGAGGTAACAAGGTATAGGTTACCTTTTTGTTCGTTGAGGTAACAAGATATAGGTTACCTTTTAGTTTGATGATGTAACAAGTTAGAGAATACCTTTTTGTTTGATGAGGTAACAAGGTATAGGTTACCTTTTTGTTCGGTGAGGTAACTGGGTATAGGTTACCTTTTTGTTCGATTAGGTAACAAGTTAGAGAATACCTTTTTGTTTGATGAGGTAACAAGGTATAGGTTACCTTTCTGTTCGTAAAGTCTATATGCTTGCCTATGAAAACTGTGTTTCAAAACAATCACTTTTTCCTATCTCAAAGAAGTTTTGTATAATTCTCTCTCCAAATAAATATTGACACAAGATATTTTCTCTTTTCTCCAAGCCATTGTGATCGAATGATTAATAGTTATTAAATAATGTTATTTTCAAATCTAAAACAAAAAAGAACCCAACATTATTATCAGAATTGTTATTAGCAGTCATATGGATGCCATGTATATTGTGACACCCTGTATTTTAGAACAGCAAAGGATTTCTCTCCGGTGGTTAGCTTATCCCACGTTGGATTTAAACAAGGTAATAGATTATTTTGTTCACACACACACACACACACACACACACACACACACACACACATATATATATATATATATATATATATATATATATATACGCAACATTTTCATTTCTAAACATGTTTGATTCAAGAGGAGAAACATATCGCTTCTGCGTATTTCAAAACTGATCCGTTTATGTTTTTGTATGTGTCGTATGTCATTGCTCTTAAATGAATTCAAAAAGACGCCAAATTTTCTCCAAGTATTGTCGCCTCAAGCAGGGTCCATTTTCGGAGGAACGAACAATGATTTGTAATTGTTTTTGTCATTTTACTGTTCGTTACCTTGAAGATTGCTCCTGTTGGGGCCTAAAGTACTTGGGGAAAAATTTGACGTCTCTTTGAATTCATTCAGTCTAGATGTCAAACGAATCATGCGAATACTTGAACGGGCCAACTTTAAAATAGAATGACGCAATGACGCTGCTCTATGTAATCAAGTATATATATATGTGTGTGTGTGTGTGTGTGAGAGAGAGAGAGAGACAGACAGACAGACAGACAGATAGAGAGAGAAAGAGTGTATATATGTGAATGTAGGTGTGTGGGGGAAAATGAACAAACGAACAATACTTTGTTGAAAATGCTTTCCACTAAAAAAAGCAAAGTGCTCAAATATTTGCCTGTAGAGAAAGATAAAACCTGAAATAAATAAATGATCTCTACAATAATGAAGTCTGTCTCACGACTTAGTGTTTTAGTTGGATTGTACCATAGCTATAATATGGCTATATGTGAAACGTACATCGAATGTCCATAAAGATAGAACATAGGAATCTCGAAATTCGAAAAACACACGACTTCTTTGTTCAGGTACGAAACTTTTTATTACCTATGAGTTTAAAGGTTTTCGATATCAGGAGAGAGACGCACAATCTTTCTATTCTGGCTTTTTCATCTACACCCCGTCCCCCCATACGTGTGGCAACCGCCACAAAGGTCTCCGTGAGCAAGCGAAAGCCAACCATCTCGTTCGGTGTCTTGTCTCAACTCTCCTCACTTTCTTCAAATTCCCAAAATCCTCCACGCGCTTCCGGTGCGTGACGTCATTCGCACTCACTAAACCCCGTTTCTCATCTCGGGCTATTGTGACATCTCTGAGTGACTCTTCCGCTCTCTCCGCGCGTGAGTGAACACCTGTGTTAATGTTGCACCTAACTAACCCATGTGCTGAGCCGAAAGGTTCTCAGCCTAACTAAACTTAAAGGCAAAAACCGAAATCCCTCGGCCATTATATTACAGGATCCCCCCGTGGTGTAATGGTTAAAGCACTGGACTGCAGACTTGTAGTTAGCAAGTTCAAACTTCAGTCATGTTCACTAAGGAAAAATATGAACCGCCTTATCCTCTTTGCTATCGGTTAAATGGTACCACTATGTTTTTAGCGTTTGCCAATTGTCGAGGACACCTGGGTTCAATCCCAGCTTACATCATACCAAAGACTTAAAAATGGTACTTGATACCTCCTTGCTTAACACTCAATATAAGGTACGTATCAAGGGTAAAGTGGAGCAATCCAGGGAAAGGAGTAGAGCCTTCCCCTACACCTCGGTGTAGTAGCTATTGAAAAGGGTTCAATCCCAGGTTACGTCATACCAAAGACTTTAATAATGGAACTTGATACCTCCTTATTTAACACTCAGCAATATAAGGTACGTATCAAGGGTAAAGTGGAGCAATCCAGTGAAAGGAGTAGCGCCTTCCCCTACACCTCGGTGTAGTAGCTATTTAAAAGGGAACCTTATGGTCACCCTGGACTACGGTCGCTAACTTTACTTTTACTTACTGTTCTTCTCGAAGGGTGGATTATACATTTGAAAAAAAAAATATATATATATATATATTTGTAAA
>OY757932.1:69732421-69757421 GCA_963585895.1 Sepioteuthis lessoniana | reverse complement strand
ACATCTCTGAGTGACACGTCCGCCCCGCGCGTGCGTCACATCTGTGCTCAAGGTTGCACCTAACTAATCCATGAGCTGAGCGGAAAGGTTCTCAGCCTAACTAAACTCAAAGGCATGAACCGAAATCCCTCGGCCATTATATTACACGTGGAGCTCAAATGCATCTTAAAACAATAATGAAAAACAGAAAATATTACAGGAGTGAAAAAACTGTGAATAAAAGCGTTTTTGCAAGTCACCAACTCTCTTTTCATGAAATGATTCATTTTATACTATAGGCTTGAGAGGAACATGATGCTGCTGAAGACTTTTGTACCAGAGTATTCACGAGATTCCACACTTTCCTAAACGGATGTGGACATAACGAAGGCAACAGTTTGAGTATCTCAATGATTAAAGCTGTGCTCGAATTTCATCTATATGCAAATTAATTTGCTTGTATAATAAGTTGAGTATTGTACATATGCCCGTTGTGTAATGGTTATTGTCGTGGGAAATGGGTACGACAACACGAGTTCAAATCCTGGATGAGACCGATTGCATTTCACATAGCACTAATACCCTTAGGTAAGGTATGAATCCAATTATTTTCCCTCCAGCTATGGGTAAATAGTAGGACAGACTAGGTTCTTCAGCCTTGGTGAGGCAACTAGTCTAGGAGAAGGAAAACTGTGAATTCAAACCTGTTAAACCCCACTTAAAAAATTAACCTTGTGTCATATCCTGCCCGAGCGGAGGGGTTGGGTAAATAAGAATTGTACATATTTTCTTTTTTCATAACCGTGACCCTACCTTTTCACTCCCTTGTGTGTGGGTATGCATTAGTCTGTGATGTAAATGTATTTTTGATTGTTCGACTGTTGTAATTCATTGTAAATAATGTATATTATTGGGGCTATTATTTTAAACTAATTAACAAGATGTTGGGCAATCGATTTTTATTTGATGATTGTGATCTTGGTGCTTAGTCTATCAGATTTATTTTCAAATTTCCAAATTTAAAAAAGATATTTACAGAGCTGTTCGTTTAATAGCGTCACCATAATTGTAAACCAAACGTTTAACTTTTTTCTCTATGGTAAGCTAAAACAAATCTTTATTTCTTTAGGCTGGGTTTTGTTTCGTAACATATAAACCATTGTAGGTTATTTAATGCTAAATCCTGTTTTTACATATATTGCAATATGTATGATTTAGTTCGGCTTGGATTTGTGGCTTATCAACCATTGTTGGTTATTTAATGCCAGATCCTCTTTTTACCTATATATTAAAAATATTTGTTGGTTATTTCCTGCCAAATCCTTGATTTTACATGTATTGTAATATATATATGATTAAGTTCGGCTTGGATTTGTGCCTTATCAACCGTTGTTGGTTATTTAATGCCAGATCCTCCTTTTACAGATTTTATTAAAAATATATTTTTTAGTTTGGTTGGGTTTCGTGGCATATCAACCATTGGAGGTTAGTTAATCCCAGATCCTGTTTTTACATATATATTAAAAATATATGATTTAGTTTGATTGGGTTTTGTGGCATATAAACCATTGTAAGTTATTTAATGCCAGATTCTCTTTTTACAGTTATATTAAAAATATATGATTTAGTTTGGAAGGTGTTCGTGGCAAATCAACCATTGGTGGTTATTAAATGCCAAATTCTGTTTATACATACATATTAAATATATATGATTTCTAAACACATTTTGTAGATAACATTTTTAAACGAGCTTGAGCCTCTTTTTTCAACACACTTAAACGGTTTCAAGTATTTCTAAGACGAATATTCCTATTTACTATTAATCATTGGTTTGCACATAGTGAAATGGTTTCAAGTAATACTCTATCAGCAGTCATTTCTCGGCATACATTTAAATAGATATATACATGATTTGTAAAGGAAAAATTTGCAGGTAATTTTATTTTTGAAAGAGTTCAAACTAATTTATTTTCACACTAGTGTTAGTATCATTTATTTACAGTTAAATGGTTCGAATTATTGCTACCCAACGATAATTCTTCTATTCAACACTATTCATTCATTTGCATACAGTTAAAAGGTTCCAAGTATTGCTATATAACACTAACAATTAATTTAGACTGCACAATGGCTTGGGCTGTAGAATACATTGACTACATATCTGCCGAAGAGTAAGACGACCTCCCAAACGAAGGTCCATGATATGACATTAAACAGTTTGATTGTTAGGCTCCAATTATACTGGAGCTTTGGGGAATATGGAGTACCGTTTCATTGCCATCACCTCCACGTCAATCTGACTCGAAGTAGTCGCATCTGAAAGATTCTCATCTATGGATCAACTAGAACCGCTTGACATTTAAACTGGGTGCAAACGTACGCCTTATGCTAAACTGAATTGTTTAAAACATAACTGTGGGTAAACGAATGGCTGATGCTTAATTAAATTGTTAGGGATGCATAGCAATATTCGGAACAAATCAAATATATCTAATATATATGTAAATAATTGGCACTGTGGGAAATGGAAAAGCAGGTCTAGGCTTACATCCACAGCCTTGGTGGTCAAAAGAATCCTCGACAAACAGAAGAAAAATGGTATCGGAAGAAATCCATCATCTTGAGGAAGTTAGGCGTTTTGTTACAGTTGTAGGACAAAGGAAACAGGTCGCACGGACTAAGTGGGAGAATGCAAAGAACAGAGCTGTCACATGGAGAGACCTCAAGCACATGGAACCAAAGGAATTAAGTTTCCTCAGAAAAGCAGTCTCTAACGTCTTACCAACACCAGTCAACCTTCATGCTTGGGGGTTAACTACATCCGACCGATACAGAGCATGGGGGAAAACTGCGAGCCTCAAACTTATTCTCGCTGGATGTGAGTACGCTCTAAGAAGCTATACTTGGAGATATAACGAATTCCTGGAGATTTTTTCTGAGGTTTCAAAAACAAGTTGTGAAACTGCCAATAAAGCTCTAAATATTATCAACAACAGAGCAATTCAGTTCGTTAAAGAAGGACATATTTCGAAAACTGCACATGAAAATATGCGTAAACCATCATTGCTTGAGGGCTGCAAGGACTGGCACGTCGCAACCGATTTAAAACATAACTTCATATTTCCAACTGAAATAGCGTCAACAGCAAAGCGTCCAGATATAGTCATCTGGTCCGTTAAAGCAAAACAGTTTTCGTTATTGGGGGTGTCCTCGTGGTGTAATGGTTAAAGCGATGGATTGCGGAATCGTAATACGCGAGTTCGTACACAAGTCGCGTTATTACGTTCACTTTCGGGCAAATACCCTTGGGAAAGGTATGAACCCCCTTATCCTCCCAGCTATGGGTTAAATAGTACCTCTACTGTTCTTCTAGGAAAATGGCTTTGGCATTAAATAACCTTAAAAGAGTTTATATGCCATTAAACAAAGAAACCAAACCAATCGGTTTTCGTTATTGCGTTAACGGCCCCTGTTGAAGAAAATTTCGACTGGGCACATCAGCGTAAGTTGGAAAAATATGAAGATCTACGAGAACAATGTGTCAGAAATGGCTGGATAACAAATGTTTTTCCTATCGAAGTCGGATGCAGAGGTTATATTGCCAACTCAACATCCGTATTCTTAACTAATCTTGGACTTCCTCCATTGGACAAGAGAAAATACATGGAAAAGATCCCAGATAAGGCTCTAACTGCATCACCGTGTATCTGGCAATACCACAGAGAGACAATAATCTGACAAAGTCTGGTGGTGTCGTGAGATACTGCTGGGGCGCTCTGGGCAAGTGGTAATGATGCTTCGGCCCCGAAACCATGCCAGAACCCAGAGTCATCATCTGATGAAGGCTTTGTTAGAAGCAATGTTGTATAAACATCAGTTATTGTATGATACCTACTGTATATACCCGATTTGGCATTAAATAAACTACAATGGTTGATAGGCCTTAAATCCAAACTAAGCAAAACTAAATAATTTTGGCAATCATTTCTTTACTCACATTAGTTTCCACTCAGTTTAAATGCTAAACACTTCTATTTGACCCATAGATAAGACCCTATCAGGTGCTACAATTTCAGGTCAGTGTTGACTTTGGAGCCATGGCAATGAAGGGGTACTCAACATTCCTCAACCCCACAAGGCCGGAGCCTCGCCATCAGATTGTTTAGTGTCGTAAACAGGACACTCATTGCGAGAGTCTTGCTCCTCTGAAAAGATTCAGTCAATGTATTCTACAGCCCCAGCCAACTGGGCAATTTATTTCTTTGTTTAATCGAATAAATATCTACCTAATAAGCAAAGTGCTGATTTTTCGATAAGTTTTTTTCTAGTTTACAATCATTTTTATTTCTAGCTCCGAAAAATAAAGCGATAAAACATATTTGTTCTAAGAGTTATTTAAAAAAAAGAAATTAAAAATTTATGGCGGACTTTTTGTCCTCATCTTGGTAGTTTTTTTTTTTGTTGTTTCTTCTCACTACGTTTCGGCCAAATTTCATCTCTGGCCTTCTTCAGGTGATTAACCGCGACCTCGGATAGGAATGCTGAGTCTCGTAACCGTATCCCCAGTAATTACTGCCTTCCATAGTTGTTGTCTGTCGCACCACGTTTTTTGTTTTAATTTACATTACACACATTTACTTATCAGGAAGTGTTAACAGTAACAGTTGATTGACATTCATTAACTTTTATGTCTTCACAAAGTATAGTTCTGTGATTAGAGCTCAAAATACCTCATGTGCTTCAGGTGTTTCGAGAGTCTGAATAAATAAAATCACTTTAACATTGTTTTTGATTATAAAAAAAAAGTGTTCATTGTCTTAGAAACAAATTATCACGTTTTTTAATATTTTTAGTTAAACATTAAACTAACAAAACACATTTTTATGTATTATCTATCACGATCTCCTTAGTAATGGCTCAGTAAGGAAGAAAAAAGAATATGTGTGAGTCCAAAGACAAATGCATTCTTTAAACACACACACACACACACACACACACACACACACACACACACACACACACACACACACACACAGAGGCTTATATATATATATATATATATATATATATATATGCAAATTTCATTAAACATAATAGACATTTTATGTCTACATATGTTCTTCTGGATCCGTTCGAATTCCCGTATTACTTTTATCGTATTCGGGGGGAATTGAGTTATGTATTGTTCATAGTTGTATGTATCCCTAGTGGATGTTATTCTTACAGAGTGTAATTTGTCTCTTCACGAGATCACGTCTGTATTCCAAAGTGCTGTTATATTTATGAGCTGCAAGATCATGGAGTTTAAAATATGTATATTTAGGCAGCATTTCTTCGTTAATGCAAATTTCATTAAACATAATAGACATTTTATGCCTAAATGTTTTCTTCTGGATCCGTTCGAATTCCCGTGTTACTTTTATCGTATTCGGGGGAAATTGATTTATGTATTGTCCATAGTTTTATGTATCCCTAGTGGTGCCTTCAATAAGTTTCCAGACTTTTTGTACACGCATTTTAAAATTGTCGTAGACTCTGGAAAATTCGGTATGTTATTACTATACATGTTATGAGATGACGGACTAATTTTTATGATTTCAGCTTCAAATAAACAGCTACAGCAGCAATTGGAATACACGCGACAAAAGCCTGATTGTCTCTGCTGGTGAAGTTTAAAAATACAATGTGGATGTGAGGTCACTTTCGAAGAACGATATGCAATAGAATTCTGTTTTAAACTCGGAAAAACTGCCACAGAAACGTATGAAATGCCTCAGACTGCTTTTCGACCATCTTGCCTGAATCGAGTATCGGTTTTTGAGTGATATATGAGATTCAAGGAAGCCAGGAAGTCTGTGAGGGATGGTGAGAGGTGTGGGAGGTGTAAGGAAGTCAATACACCAGAGTTGATTGGCCAAAGGGTTAGGATTAGGGTTATTATGTTGTGGTTTTACGGGAGTTCACGAAGAGATTACGTCGGAAGAGGCCAACACTCTTCAAATCGGCTTAGTGGCATTTCCACCAGGACAATGCACCAGTCCGCAACTCCATCCTTATCACAGACTATTAGAGCAAGATGGGCATCAAGACAGTTGCTCACCCTCCCTAATGTCCAGACCTGGCTCCCTGGGACTTTTGGTTATTCCCCTAGCTCAGCTGTCGTTATGAGACAGTTGTGGAGATAAAAGAGGCTGTGATGAAGGTCATTGACACGCTCACACAAGAAGACTTCCCTGGGGCGTTCCTGAATTTGTTGGAACGGTACAAGTGCATTGCAACTGGAGGAGATTACTTCGAATGGGACTAGAGTTTCATGTGTGTACTATCAATAAAAGTGCCCATACGTAAAAAGTCTAGAAACTTGTCGTATGCACCTCGTAAGTGTGAGACATGTCTGCAGACATTTCTGAGTCACTGGTGAGGGAAACGTGGAACAGATTAATGGCAAGAAATCTACTTGTAGTGTGAATCATTGAAACACCACTTCTGAAAGCACTGCAGGATGAGTACATATCACATTCCTGTATTCAGTCGTTGAAAGTGTTGTTTTCTCCAATGCTTATCTTAATGAGAAAATGATTGGCTACATTTTTGGCCAAACAAAATTGGGAGGGAGAAGAAAAAAGAGAAATAGAGTAAGAAGAGAGAGAGAGAGAGAGATATGAAATGTAGAGAAAGTGAGAGGGGATAAAACATTGGTTGGTTTGGTTTCTTTGTTTTAATGGCATATAAACTCTTTTTAGGTTATTTAATGCCTAAGCCATTCTCCTAGAAGGACAGTAGTGGTACTATTTAACCCATAGCTGGGAAGATAAGGGTGTTCATACCTTTCCCAAGGGTATTTGTCCGAAAGTGAACGTAATAGTGCGACTGAAGTACGAACTCGCTCACTAGGATTCCGCAGACCATCGCTTTAACCATTACACCACGAGGACACCCCCCCAGAATAAGTGAGTAAGTTAGAGAAAATAACGATAGATTGAGAGAGAAGGACGACAGAGAAAGTGAAAAGAACGAAAGAGAGAGAGAGAGAAGAGGGGGGAAAAGAATATGACCGATAAGATAGATAGAAATAGAGAGAAATTAGTGAGATAGAAAAAATGAGAGGATAGTCAAAACGAAATTGAAGACAAAGACTGAGAGAAGAGATAGAGAGAAGGAGAGAGAGAGAAGGAGAGAGAGAAGTACAGATAAATTGAGAGGAAAAGGGTGATAGAAAATGGGAGAGAAAAAGCAAGTGAGAAAAAGATAGATACAGAGAGAGAGAGAGAAAGAGAGAGGGGGGAGAGAGAGAAAAAAGTGAGAAAGATATAAAAGTGAGAGAGAAGTATAGGTATGTGAAAAACAGTAAAAATAGACAGAGGGAAAACAACAGAAAAATGGAGTGAACATAAGAGAGAGAGAAAGAGAGAGAGAGAGAGAGAAATAGAGATGAAGAGACATAGAGAGAGAGAGAGAGGGTGGGAGAATGAGAGATTAAAAAAAAATGAAAGAGTGCGTGATAAAACAGAAAAAGCTGAAAGAGACAATAAAACAATAGGGAAGAGAGAAAATTTCACCGGAAAACAGAGAGAGAGAGAGAGAGAGCATTTTTTCAGTGAGACAGAGGAGATAAGTGTGCGGATCAGAAAGAGAGAGAGGGAGAGTAACGTTGAGAGAGAGAGAAAGAGAGAGAGAAAGAGGGGGTATAGTCACTCAGAGAAAAAGAGTGAGAAAAGTGAGCTGAAGAGAGACAAAGAAATAGACAGAAAGATAGATAGACAGATATATATAAAAAAAGATAGAATGAGAGAGAGAAAGAGAGAGAGTGAGAAAAAAACTGATGTTTAGCCAAAAAAGGAAAGGAGGAGTTGTGAAAGTGAGAGAAGAAAAATAAAACTTAAGTAAAACTGGGAAAGAAAGAAAGAAATTAACAAAGAAACAAAGAAAGAAAGTTGAATATAAAAATAACAGGGAGAAATACATTGAAAGTTCAAAAGAAAGAGAGAGAGAGAGAGAGAGAGAGAGAGAGAGAGAGAGAGAGAGAGAGAGAGAAAGATAGAGAGACTCAGAGAGAGAATGTAAAGTTTGGATATATAGCGATAGAGAGAGAAAAGGAAGAGAAACAGAGAGAAGCAGTTCGACATTGGAGATATGAATCTGGGAAAGATAGTTAATGAGGGGAAAGAGAGAGAGGGAGAGAAAGAGAGAGAGAGAGAGAGAATGAAATATAGAAATAAACAGAGAGAAATTACCTTGAAAGTGAGACAGACTGAGAAACAGTTTAACCGATAACGAGGAGTGGAATTTGAAATTGAGATATAGCGCACACTTTCTCTCTCTAATCTCTCTCTCTCTCTTTTTTTTCTCTCTCTCTCTCTTGAGTGTGTGTATGTGTGTGTGTGCGTGTGTGTGTGTGTGTGTGTGTGTGTGAGAGAGAGAGAGAGAGAGAGAGAGAGAGAGAGAGAGAGAGAATTTGTACTTGTGGTACACAGAGGAGCATAGAAATTTAAATAGCAAAAAAGTGTTGTGTACATGGTTGAAAGATGTGAAGATGGAAAAATACAAAGAAAAACCTCGAGGTATGTATGTGTGTGTGTGTGTGTGTGTGTGAGAGAGAGAGAGAGAGAGAGAGAGAGAGAGAGAGAGAGAGAGAGAGAGAGAGAGAATTTGTACTTGAGGTACACATAGGAGCATAGAAATTTAAATAACCAAAAAGTGTTATATACATGGCTGAAAGATGTGAAGATGGAAAAATACAAAGAAAAACCTTAAGGTGTGTGTGTGTGTGTGCGTGTGTTTGTGTGTGTGTGTGTGTGTGAGAGAGAGAGAGAGAGAGATAGAGAGAGAGAGATAGAGAGAGAGAGAGAGATAGTGAGACTGACAGACTGACAGATAAACAGACAGACAGACAAACAGAGAGACAGAGGCAGAGGCAAGATAAAAAAAGACTTTGAGAGGGCGTTAACAAATAATATCTTCTAAACTGACTTCTGTTTGATGGCGTTTGATGCTATTCTGAAGTAAAATATGGAGGCAGTGACGATTTGGTCTGCTATAATTTTCGAGATACCGCCAGGAAAAAGCGAGCCTATTATCAGACAAATTATAGGCGACTTTCAACGGATAATAACAACTTGTTGGCTTTTTGCCCACATCCCCACCGGCATCTTGTGCAAATATAACTAACAAAACGACATCATCCATATACACGAATGCTCTACTCAGCGGTATCCTCTCTGCGTGTACTTGTCAGCTCTACATCCTCCCGATACACACGCACACACATAAACAAACACACACACACGTATATATATATATATATATATATATATATATATATATGAAGGTAAATCTTCCCGATAATACTGATATCAATCTGGTGATCATGAAGCTCAATTTGCATGAAACTCACAGTCACAATCTGTATTTAGTATTGTGAAAATTTTAAGATTATTAATTGCTTCTGCTTGATATGAGCATCAAACAAAAGGAAACGTGTTATCACATATTTTTAACCAACTCTCTTACAACGTTTACAATACTGAACATCACACACACACACAAACACACACACACACATATATATATATATATATATATATATATATACCTATATATATATATATATCGTAAGTTGACTGAAAGTTGTTGAAGGTGACCCGAAGTTTACCTTTTCCATAGCTACAATACAGGGTGTATGAGAGGGTGCTGCACTTTTCCCAAGATTACTCAGCTTACTCTTGATCCAAACCTTATCATGCTGAGTCTTAAGCAAGGAGGCATCAAGTTCTTATATATATATATATATATATATGTGTGTGTGTGTGTGTGTGTGTGTGTGTGCGTCTTGACACACTGAAGATACTAAGAAACAGTCTGTCTCTGGATGTCGGTGGTTGAGCACTTAGGTGAAGGAATTAACAGTTGTCACTTGTGTTGTGCAAAGCTTTTCGAACAAATTGAGCCCTTTGGTCTTCAATAGCGTAAAATATTAAAAAAAATAGAAGTTAATACATTTACGTTAAATTCCTTTGCTTATGTTAGCTCTGTTGCTGGCTGTGAAATTACGTTATTGGGCACATATAAATCTAACCAAATTTCTGTCCCATCTTGAAGCAATTCGCGTGCGTAGCCTCATTGAAGAGTTGTAATATAACGAAACAGAGGTGTCCGTGGTGTAATGGGTATCGTCGTAGGAAATTAACTTGGCAACACGAGTTCAAATCCTGGACAAGGCGAATTGCATTTCACATAGCAATAATACCCTTGGGAAAGGTATGAATCTAATTATTCTCTCTCCAGCAATTGGTAAATTGTAGGAATGACTAGGTTCTTCAGCCTTGGTGAAGTAACTAGTCTAGGAGAAGGAAAACTGTGAATTCAAACGTGTCAAACCCCGCTTAAAAATTACCTTGTGGCATATCTTGCCCGAGCGGAGGGGTTGGTAATTATGGTGATATAACGAAACAGTCTGTCTGTGGTTGACAATGTATATAAGATCAAATGAAATTTAAACTTCAGTCTTGATTTTTTTTAATATTGCTATGCTAGGAGATTATTATTGTGGGTTTGACACTCATTGGGGGATCAATGACTTTTCACTTTCATTAGATTTTCAAAGAGTCGTAGGTAATCATGAAAGTTGTTGTGGGAGCCTTACGCATCTCGCCATGATGAACTCTTCTCACTGTTATTAGTACTGAGAGATTTCACAGCATGAAAGGCAGATCAATCTCGGTTTGAACCTCTCCAGTAGCCGGGTAGCACTTCGGCCAACCGTGTTATCTGCGGCACGGATCTGGCCGAGTGTGTCTCGGTACCTGGAGATTTCCTACTGCCTCAGGGGGCCTCTCCACCAGGCTTTTACCCATTTCAGGGAGGGGGTCATCGCCCGGCAACTGAGGCTCCCTTAATAAGGGGAATGCCGACGGGGCCGTAGGCATTTTGCGCTCGGACCGACCAAAAAAAAGGCCTTGTGCCATACATGCTTGTTGGGTGGGGTGGTCATCAAATACCGCAGATCAATATCGGTGTTATCCGAACAGTACGAGACTTCATACCTTTTCTATGTAACGCTAGCTTTCTTGTGTAATATAATCGGTTATCTAATATCCGTGTTTGCGTTTTCATTAGTGACCCTTTCCGAAGCCACCACATAAGTCTAGTATATGCTCTGGAATAGTGAGAAGTAAATTGATTTAAACATTCAATTATAAACTCGTACGAAAACAACCTACAAAACTAAAACAAAATAAATGTCAATATATAGTCGGATAAATAAGTGTAGTGCCGGATGAGATATTTAGTTTTTTATTCTATGATTTAATTCATATGTAGTCTACTAATTCTATAATAATGAATATAGAACGTATAAGGACATAGCATGATGGTTAGAGTGTCGCCGATGGCCCGGGAGACCAGGGTTCGATCCAAGGTCGAGTCATACCAAAGACTCAAAAAATGGTACTTGATGCCTCCTTGCTTAACAATAAGCATTATAAGGTAGGGATCAAGGGTAAAGTGAAGCAATCTAGGGAAAGGGGTAGCGCCCTCTTCTACACCTTGGTGTAGTAGCTAACTAAAAGGGATCCTTCAGGTCACCCTCAACTACGGTTGCCAACTTACCAACAAGGACATACAATGTAAACATAGGTAACAATAGCATAAAATGTTTGTTTGTTTAGGTTTTATGGCATATCAACCTTTGTAGTTTATTTAATGCCAAATCCATTTTTATACATATAAACATTTCTATTTCAAACCGTTCAGTTTTGTATAATTAAGTTTTGTATAAGTACACAGTTTAATTGTCCAAAACATCTTAATTTCAAGGTTTTAATCGTCATTAAAATAACTTTCAAGTAATATTTATAAAAAATGTTGTACCATATAATTACGGTAATAATGCCAATCTGTGTATATTCAATAAGCTGTCAGAATATGTCATTAAACGGACCATATTCCAGTTGTGTATGGGGTTCGTAAGTTGTCTCTGAAATCAATTACATAAGCCATATATCGTAAGTTTGTATTATATTTGCCGAGGGTTTTTTTTATATTATCATTTTTCGTTTTATATTTCACGCCTTTCGGTTTAGTTAGGCTGAGAACCTTTCGCTTAGTGCATGGGTTAGTTAGTGCATGGGTTAGTTGAGTGCAGGTGTTCACGCGCGTGCGGGGCGGATGTGACAATCAGAGATGTCACAATAAAAAACTCAGATAGGAAATGCGACCGGGGACGTGAATGACGTCATGCCCGGAAGCGCTGAAGATTTTGGGGATTTGAAAAAAAGCAGTTAGTTGAGTTTTTGCCGCCGAACGAGAGATCTGAAATTCAGACCTGGGGGAGGCCAGACAAGTTTTGTTGGTTACCGGCGCCGCGCGTTGGTTGGGTTGAGAGCTGACGATGTAAAAGCAGTCAGCATAGAAAGATTGTGTGTCTCTCTCTCTCTCTCCTCATGTCAAAAAACCTTTAAACTTAAAAAGGTGAATAAAAGTTTCGGACCTGAACCAATTTCGTGTTTTTAGGATTCCTATATGTTTATGAGTATTTTATGAACATTATGCCTATTTCACGTATTCATATTTTGGTTGTATTTTTGAATATTTTTGGACGTGGATATGTAACAAGTTGGCCAACTGAAGTCGAGGGAGGCCCAAAGGCTCTCTTTTCAACAGCTACTGGACCGTGATGTAAGAGAGGATGCTAATCCTTCTCCTGAATTTCTCCATTTTCCCTTGATCCGTACCTTATAATGCTGATTGTTAAGCAAGGAGACATCAATTACCATTTTTCTCTCTGGTAATACTCGACCTGGGTTTGAACTCCGGCTTACCGGACCATTGTCGAAGACTCTACCCACAATACCAATGGATCGATAAAACATATATAAAATATGCAAATCTTTCACGTCATAGCTTATATTCATATGAATTTTGAATCTATAAAACTATCATGAAATTAAATACCGTTGTTGTTTGGCTGGCCGCTTGGGTGCTGTAAGGCTTCACTTAGTTTACAGTCAGCTTATTAACAGTGATATAACATTAATATGATTCTTAAGTCAAAGAACAATTATTATTTTATATCAATATGTGTAATAGTTTATTTACTGTGTCCACCAAACACTAGTTTATTGTAAATGTGTGTGATAGTCTGCTTTAGTTAAGTAAGCGTTGTACATCGATAGTTTTTTGTACTGTACTAATAGTAACGGTTTGGATTTTAGCCCTGTCTTATAAGTCGACCTTTAGTTAGCTACAGATATTTTCAGGCTTAAAAAGTCGACTTGTGCGCCACAATTTCCGGTAAATCATTTTAAATTGACTGAATATTTGAATATAATTCATCTTCTGTCTTTACATGATCCTTTGACCGACTCACATCGTTAAATAAGTGGCTACTTTGTGAGGCCACACGAGTTCAAATTCTGGACGAGACTGATTGCATTTCATATAGCACTAATACCCTTGGAAAAGGTATGAATCTGATTATTCTCCTTCCTGCTATGGGTAAATAGTAGGACAGACTGTGTTCTTCAGCCTTGGTGAGGCAACTAGTCTAGGAGAAGGAAAACTCTGAATTCAAACCTGTTAAACTCCGCCTAAAAATTGACCTTGTGTCATATCCTGCCCGAGCGGAGGGGTAAGGTAAATATGATAAGTGGCTACATTTTATAATATACAACTGGTCTTTAAACTATTCTATTCTTCATGCTGAATAATGTTGAACTTTTTTTTCTCAATGGCAAGAACACTGGGTACCGAGTTAAGACAATTAATGGCTAATAAGCTGAAAGCAAGAAATACACGTGAAAAGATATCTACGAATCTGGGAGTCGATCATACACGAAAACAGAATAATGTCTATCGAATTAGATCCTCGGCGAATTTCTTACTCATTAGAAAGGTCTCATGGTGCTATTCTTTGAGTAACTTGGTTTGTTAAGTAAAATTGGTTGAAGTAGTTGAGATATGAAAGCATCGTCAGATGACAAGTGGCAAAAAACATGTATATTTACGTTCTCTCCGTTAACTTGATGCCATTGTACTTAACTCACTTATAAATACCAATTACGCTAAATAACGATACTAAGAAAATAAGAAGTGAAATTATTTACCTGTAAAGAAATGTTTTTGCTGTCTGAAAAAGCTAGCTAACAAACCAAACCAAATTTTCTTGCAAGAACATTAGTGTTTGCACACAGATACAAATAATAATCATTTTTGATATACAATTAAATTTATTTATACCGGACATTGGCCTAGGGGTTAGAGTGTTCGCCAATCGCCCGAGTCATACCAAAGACTCAAAAAATGGTACTTGATGCCTCCTTGCTTAACACTCAGCATTATAAGGTACGGATCAAGGGTAAAGTAGAGCAATCCAGGGAAGGAGTAGCGCCCTCCCCTACACCTTGGTGTAGTAGCTATCGAAAAGGGAACCTTCGGGTTACCCTCAACTATAGTCCCCAACTTTACTTACTTTTATATATAGTGGCAGTACCGCCTTGATCTACTTTGTTATCACCCTAGTTGGCGGCTGATGAGGCTAGGGTATCGCACTTGCTTTCACACGTTGTATGATGAAAAAAAAATATATTGTCATCCATAGGCCTAATGTATGGAGCGTTCGCCAATGGTCTGGAAGAGGACGCTTAAATCCCAGGTCGAGTCATACCAAAGTCTCAAAAATAGGTACTTGATGCCGCTTGCTTAAAACTCACATTATCAGGTAAGGATCAAGAGTAAAGTGGGGCAATCCGGGGGAAGGAGTAACACCCTCACCTACACCTCAGTGTAGTAGCTATTGAAAAGGGGTCCTTCGGTTCACCCTCGACTAAATCACCAACATTACTTACCAATATATATATATATATATATATATATATATGTGTGTGTGTGTGAGTGCGTTTGTTTTGTTTTATGGCATATGAAACATTGTAGGTTATTTAATGCTAAATCCAGATTATAGATATATACTAAATATATTTTGTAAACAAATTCTTGAATGATTCTGAGCTTCTTGGCTCAAAGTTAAATGATTTCAAGGTTCCTTTTTTTAATGGCATATCAACCTTTCCATGTTATTTAATGCCATAAGCCATTCTCCTAGAAGAATTATAGTGGTACTATTTAACTCATAGCTGGGAGGATAAAGAGGTACACACCTTTCCCAAAGGTATTTGTCCGAAAATAAACGTAATAGCGCGACTGGAGTTCGAACTCGCTTACTATGATTCTCCAGTCCATCGCGTTAACTATTACACCATGAATTCTACTAACTATTAAGCATTTGTGTTCACACATTTGAATGGATATGTACATGTGATTTGTAAGGGAAAAAATTGGAGGTAGTTTCATTTTTAAATCAGAACGAATTTTTGGCTGGCGAGTATTGGTATTGTTTCTACACAGATAAATGATTTCAATTATTGCTATATAACACTATAATCATTTTCAATATCAATCATTTATTTGCACACTGTGAAGTGGTTACACGCATTGCTATTTAACACCAATTATTCTATTCAACGCTTCATTCATTTGCACACTGTGAAATGGTTCCTAAGATTACAACGTAATAACAATAATTGAATTTTAAACACACAGTAAAAAAATCCAAATATTACAATTTAACTCTAATAATTGCATTCAACATTTTTTATTCTTTCAGTTAAATGGTAAAAAGTTTTTTGATGTATCAGTAACAATTCAATAAGAAAGTTTTACGAAACTTCTACGACTGGTTTACGGTCAGTCAAGGTGACAAGCTTTTAGTCTCGACCCTTTTATCTACGCCAATCGCCCGGACAACGCCAAGTTTATTGCAGACAATATTTTATTTCGGATGTCATTCAAGCACAAGCGAACAAGGAAAACTATGACACGGATATTTTCGAACAAACTGAAAATGAAGACAACAGGAAATGCATTATGTAGACTACAAATTATTTTATAATCAACCACATGAAAAAAAGGCATGCTTGTAAAGTAAAATTGTCCGAGTGACAAAAATTAAAAGGTTTATATTTTAACCATTTGGGGACAGTTCCCCTAGAAGTTTTTCTTATAATGATGTGTTTGGTTTGGTTTGGTTTCTTTGTAGGTTATAACCTTTGTAGGTTTTTTAATGCCAAAGCCATTCTCATAGAAGAACAGTTGTGGTAATATATAACCCAAAGCTGAGAGGACAAGGGGGTTCATACCTTTACCAAGGGTATTTGCCCGAAAGTGAACGTAATAGCGCGACTGGAGTACGAACTCGCGTACTCCGATTCCACAGTCCATCGCTTTAACTATTACACCACGAGGACACTCCCCTGTGATGATGTGTGCAAACAATTTTTTGATGTGTTTTGTGTACGGCAGTGTGTTAGTTTTTATGCATATATGTCTCCTCCTTTCTTTTTTTCTGGTGTCATGTTTCATCGACGGTTAAGTGCATCAAATCGTTTCTCGTTCTCTGTCTCTTCTCGTGGTCAATCGACGAACAAAATAGTCACGCAGTTCTTATCCTTTTTCTGACGGCATTTTAATCTTCCCATATGAGCTGACTAGGGGAATATCGTTTACTCTTTGCATCACAGACACATCTGCCTGTTTGGGGATTATTCTTCCAACTCACTTGTTTGATTTTTCCTCTTTATGGATTTGACATTCCCGCTGCCTCGTAACACGTAGGTTTCTGGGCCAATCAGCATTCAATCTTCAAATAGGTCGCTTGCTGATAGGGGATTCTTGCCAGTTTATACGCCCATATTAGGGAAACTTGACCGTCCGTCGGGCAGTATGCACCGTTGACCCGAATTCAACTCTTCAGACTTCTCGTCAACTTCTCCTAGTTTGAGAAGGAAACAGAGAGAGAGAGAGAGAGAGAGAGAGAGAGAGAGAGAGAGAGAGAGAGAGAGAGAGAGAGAGAGTCTATATTTATGAGTAAAGTATAAATTTGACTGTCCCTAATGTCCAAATTCATAACATCTCCTCACCCAAAAGATAAAATAACGGATTAGATTTCTCTTTCTTTTTCATTTGAAAGATTTAATTCCATCAACATCTAGATAATGTATCAGCTACTACATTTTCTTGGCCTCTGATGTGTCTTATCTCTAGGTTCTATTCTTGCAGGGCCAGTCTCCACCCATGCAATCTTCTCGTTTTATTTCGCATCGTATTCAAGAAAGTTAACGGGTTATGGTCCGTACATACAACTGTTGGTGCTAATGAAGAAGTAATGTCGACCTCGAAGTGCTGTATGTTCAGTAATAAAGCTAAGGCTTCTTTCTCTATTGTTGAGTATGACTTTTGAAACCTGCTGAGATTTTTATTCAATGGCAAGTCTTTTTTTTAATCAGCACTTGGCATTAAGTAACACAGAATCGTATCTCTTCAAATACGAATAAATCTATTGAATATTATTAATTTGTTCGTAAACACTGATATGAATTCAAGTATTGCTATTTATCACGAATAGTTCTTTTTGATATTGACATAACTCAATGGTTACAAGTATGGCTATCAAACACAAAGGATTCCATTAATATTAATCAATTATGGCTCATTGGCTAAGTGGGTAGAGTGTCCGACAATGGTCTGAGAGACCTGCGTTCAATCCCAGGTCGCGTCATGCCAAAGACTTTTAAAATGGTGCCTGATACCTCCTTGCTTAACACTTAGCAATATAAGGTACCTATCAAGGGTAAAGTGGAGCAATCTAGGGAAAGGAGTAGCGCCCTCCCTTAAAACTCGGTGTAGTAGCTATAGAAAAGGGAGCCTTCTGGTCACCATCGACTACGGTCGCCAACTTTACTTTACTTACATAATTGCAAATATTCCTACCAAACAGTAATTCATTTTCATATTAATCATTTGTTCACACTCATTGAAATCTCTATAAGCAACTAATAATAAACCTTTAGCAAATGATTGAACTGTTCTATTGTAAATTGAATTACCATGACCAGAAAATCCGGCAAAGACCTGCGTGTGACATGCGGAACCAGTGGACGGCTGTTTCGACCTTATTAGGTCTCATCAGCAGTGAATACCGTGACCCCCGCTCTGGAGATCAAACCAACGACCACAAAATGCAGAGCCGAAACTCTGCCACTGAGCCACATCGCACATAAGCGATGCCAAATTAACAAGTCATAGAACAGTTCTAATTCATTCAAAGTTGGGATCCAAACAGTTACGATCAATCAGGATAAAACAACATGGAAGTAATAAAAATTAAGGAATAGTCTGCATTCCCCAAAACTCCAAGGCTGGAGCTTAATCATTAGTTGATATAATGTTGTATACGGGACACTCGTTAGGAGTCTGACTCTTCTCTTCCTAAGATGCAGTTGAATTCTTCTCTTGCAACCGACTAGATAATTGTTGAAGGAGGAACGTTATACAAGTATCACCTAATGACTGGAGACACTAAGCAAATATATATGTTTTTATTCCATCTAATAATTTGATCTATATGTACTTCACTGCGTTCCTGATAGTAAACACAATAATAAACAACAGAAAATAAGAATTTAATTTATTTATTATTAAAGAAACGATTTTACTTTCTGAGCTGGCAAAGAACGAGACAAAGTCGTATTTGCTACAAGAATATAAGGAGATATTACAATTTGATCTACACGTCTGTCGACCAACTCGATCATGTGAATGGTTTTATGATGCCCTTCTTCGAGCATTCGAGTTTTTAAAAGATGATTTTGTAGGAAAAGTATGCAAATGTCGTCCGATGACAGTTTACACAATGTAAACAAATATGTTTATATTTAATTAATTTAGACGAAGAATACAAAACCTGAGAGCCGGAATGGCAAACCTTCGTCCGTCAAAAGGTATGGCTGGAAAAGACTCAAATACGCATGTAGAGGCTAGGGATTTTGATCAATATATAGGAGAGTAAAATCAATGTTGTCTGTTGACAGTTTACATGAAGGAAACACGTTTACATTTCAACCAATAACTTGCTCTTCTAAGTTCACAATAACAGATGCAATTCATAATGATACTGAGAAAATAACTGGCTCCATTATTAGAATAACCCTTTTACAGCTGGTAAATCGAAAAATTCCAGATGTCTCTGCGATGATGAGTACAAACAACCACGATTCGACAGAATATTTAAACTGGTTTCCCCTTCAATATTTTCGTAATCATCATCATTGTCATCATCATCATGTGGCGCTGCTGACCATCTTTCGGCATCCGTCTCTATCGTTCATCGCTGTCTGGAGGTCATCCTGTATCGGCAGAGAGCTGTTGTATATAGGTCCTAGCTAGTCGTCCAACATTTGCCCGTCCGTGTAAAGGGATCCACTGGAGTATGTCGCTTATGAGTTCGTCCTTACATCTCCAGCAGTGTCCCGCATGTCTGGTTTGTCTAAGTTTGATAGTTTCCGTGATGGGAGGAAGGTGTCCGTATAGCTGCTGCTTTGTAGGGTGTTGACTTGTTTAATATAGCTCGCAGCATTCTTGCTGTCAAGCTCTTTCTTTATACATTCAGTTAGCGTCCATGTAGTGCATCCATATAGCAGTATCGACACGACTTCTATATGACCGATAGCCTATCGATAACTGCCTATACCTTTGCTAGTCGCTTGTTGATGTCCGTCTTGGTTGATGAGACACTATATCCTAGGTAGGCGAACTTGTCCACTTATTTCAGAGGATCACCTTTTAGTATGGAGATGTCCTCTCTCTGATTAAGAATTTTGGTAAACTTGACATATTGTGGAGTATATGTTCACATGCGATACCGTATCAGACCACACCTATAAAGGAAGAAAGATAGTCCAATATAGCTTTATAAGAAAGAATGCACTAAGGCCAGGGATGCCAACATTACAATTAAATTACAATTTACGTATAGTATAAGTGACAATAATCAAAACCAAACTGCTCGGTAATTACGAGTCATACCAAAAACTTAAATAATGGTACTTGATACCTCCTTGCTTAACACTCAGCATTATAAAGTACGTATCAAGGGTAAAATGGAGCAATCCAGGGAAAGAAGTAGTGCCCTCCCCTACACCTCGGTGTAGTAGTTATTGAAAAGGAAGCATTCCGGTCGCACTCGACTACGGTCCAACTTTACTTTTTATAAACATTTCGAAATACAATGTCGCTTGTCAATCAGGTGATATTATCCCGCCTTTTCTCTGATATAAACCCGTGTTTTGTAAATGGATTGTAGCATTATTATATAATACATGTTTAAAGAGACAATGATTGTTGATGTTGTTGATCTGATATTTGTTTGTTGTATTTTATGGCATATCAACTTTTGTAGGTTATTTAATGCCAAATCCATTTTTATACAAATAAACAGTTCTATTTTTAAAAATCATGTTTAGGATAAGTACACAGTTTAATTGTCAAAAATATTATATGTCAAGCTATTCAGTTTAGTCAAACAGTTCTATTGCTAACAATTCAGTGTGGCATACGAAAACAGTTCCTTTTCAAACAATTAAGTCAAGCAGTTTAAATGTCAAAACTCCCATTTCAACCAACACAGTTTTGTTCTACTACACCAAGAGATAAGACCCTATCAAGTGCTACCAGTCCAGGCCAGAGTGAACCTGGAAGTGATTGCAATGAAGGGGTTTTGTGCATTCCCCAACGCTCCACTATTACTGAGACCTCACCATCAGATTGTTTAATATCATGCTCGTTGGGAAGGACCTACCTCTCTATAGAGATGGAGTCGGTGTATACAGCCCCAGCCTACAGTGCAATGTTGATTTGAAGCCCTTTTTTTATGACAATCACTTCTGCCAACGTAACTGATTGGATTCTAACTGGAACTCTTGATTTATTTTCATAGCTCTTTAAGAGGGCCAGGAGTATGTAGCAAGTCATACCGACATTCTCTAATTTAATATTTAAAGATCAAAACAAATATGATATTCTCTCAATTTAAATTTGATACTGACAGAGACCTAGGAAATTGGAGAAAAAATATTATTTAGTCACGGAATGTGAGGCGTAGATGGATAGAAATATTCACTAAAAAAACAAAAACGCGCGGAAAGTAAATTGAGAAAATTCACGAATCTAATTGAAAATATAAGAAAATTATAATGCATAAATAATGGGAATCCTTTCTTGTGAAATGAAACGAGACGTGACATCGAAAAAAAAAATGAAAGCAAAGTGAAAGTGAAAGTAGAATATTAACAAGACAGGACCACAGAAGGAAAAAAATACTTAATGACATGTTTCTTTCTTCATTATGACTAAATAATCATAGACAAACATAAAATAAAACTGTAATAATCACAAGGCCTTCTTTTGAACGAAAATGTTCACAGATATTATCGGGAGAATACGAGCAGTTCAGTAGATTTTCTTAGAATTAGCTGAAGTGATTTGAATGGTTGAGATTGAACAACCAATAAAGCAGGCAATTTTTGAGAAAAAGGGTTTAATGTGGAAGGCTTACGTGCATATGCATTGTATTTATAGTGAAATTTATTGAAGGTTGGTTGGTTGTGTTTAATGGCATATCAACTATTGTTGGCTATTTAACACTAACTCTTGTTTACATATATATATATATATATATATATATATATATATATATATATAAACGAATAACTTGTAGGTAATATTTTTAAGGAGTTAGAGCTAATTTCTTTGAAAACAAATGGTTTCAAGTATGTCAATTTACCCTGGAGTAATAGCAATGATAAGGTAATATACATTTCCCAATGCTCCAAGACTGGAATCTCAATGTCAGACAATTTAGTGTCATATCCAGGATATGTTGCTGCTCTGGAGCGATACAATCGGTGAATTCTACAGCTAGATTTATATAAAGCTATATATTTTTAACTTTCAAACAATAATTCATAGACATTCATAAAATCTGTGAGTTGTGTCCCGTAGTGTACGATATTAACACCTCTATTCTCCAACCCAAACTATGAGTTAAATAGAACCACTCCTTTCTTTCTACAAGAATGCCTTTTTCATGATATAACCTATAATGGTTGATATGTTATTAAAATAAATAAAACTATATAACGTACCACTGCGCTGAACGAACAACTCTGGCATGTATATTACTGAAGCTTTTTACAATTAATTACTATAGTAAAACCATTTCAAATCTATTAATATAGAAAAGCAATACATGGAGGAAAACACTATCGAATTCATTAATAATTCTATATTATGAAATCTAATCTAATCAATTCATATAGTAAATTCCTTTCTTATACGTTCCTATGGTAAAACTCGTTCTAATTCATTCATATAGTAATCACCTATTCAATTGATCCCTATAGGAATGAAATTTCTAATGTATTCCTCTTGTAATACACTTCCCATTTAACCTCTCTAGTAAATTTCTAATAAATTCCTATTGTTAATACCGTTCGATTTTATTTCTATATTAAAATCTTTATACATTTGAGACGCATGAGATACTCAAAAAAATTACATTAAAATTCTAACTTGGTTTTCTGATTATTAATAATAATTAAATCGATTTACCATTGGCATAATGGTTAGAGTGTTCGCCAATGGCCCAGGAGACCTGGGTTCAATCCCAGGTCGAGTCATACCAAAGACTCAAAAAATGGTACTTGATGCTACCTTGCTTAACACTCAGCAATATAAGGTAAGGATCCAGGGTAAAGTGTAGCAATCCAGGGAAAGGTGTAGTCGCAATCGAAAAGGGAGCCTTCGGATTAACCCTGTCTACGGTCACCAACAACAAGAAATCGGTTTGAGTTTTATTACTAATTTTACACGATATTGTTGCAGGAGTACTACAAGGGGACACGCTGGCCCTGTACCTCTTTATCATTTGTCTAGACTACGTACTTAGAACATCGATTGACAAAATCAAAGAGAACGGCTTCGAACTGACGAAGAAAAGAAGCAGAATAAACTGAATAGTTTGAAATAGAAATGTTTTTGAGAATTAAACTGTATACTCATGCTAAACTGAATTGTTTAAATAGAAATGATTATTTACATAAAAATGGATTTGGCGTTAAATAACCTACAAAGGTTGATATGCCATAAAACCCAACCAATCAACCAACCAACATATATATATATATATATATATATATATATGTGTGTGTGTGTGTGTGTGTGTGTGTTAGAGACGATATGGTTTTATTATACGTGAGATTTTCTTGTTATTATACACGTGTAATACAGATGAATTATACACGTGATTTTCTAAAAATAACACACAAGACTATTTTTTTAAATATTATACACGTATAATAGATACGTATACAACAAGAATATAAGCGTATTTCACTCAAGATTTTTTTTTCTGAAATCTTTTTGTACAAAGATTGCAGTGTGTGTTATACATCGGTGCTGCTTTATATACAAATAACAACAGTTATAATTGAGATATTGTATATGACTCAAGGCCTTTTACAACATTAGAAACATCTTCAGTAACTTTTTTTTATAATCTAAAGAAAGCATTTTACTTATATAAAATATATCTTTTTTTCAACTCGGAGAAAAAAAAAAGAAAAAAACCTAAACAAGTTCGGTAGAGAGATGTTTATTCTTTCATTGGCGAACTTAATACTAACTAACGTGATGAGATGATTTTTTTTAAAAAGGGAAAATATTTCTGTTAAACCGTACTTCCTAGTGTGGTACAAGGTTGATTTAACAGGGAGTCATGTTTGTGTATTTATAAGTAACGTTAAAAAAACTCCAAATGTAACATATTGGCCCTTGACCGAGCTGTCAATTAAGAGATGCACCAGTGTAAATAAAAGGTGTATCCGGTCGAAGATATCGGGGTATCACCTTGATCTTCTGTAGATTGTTGAATTCGGTGCAGACGCCCACATGAAGCAGGTGTACGTCAAATAATTATATAACCATGTGCCACAGACGGCTTGAGTTAGTTGGATTTCGAGTTGCAGTTCGAGGCAGTGAGAACCAGCTCCAGACAGAGGGCTTGGGCCCTCAGGACCCCGGTTGAGCAGCCCAGCCCAATGAAGAAGAAATGCAGCTATAGTCAGAGGAACTTGGGATCAATATCTTGCAGTCTCAATCCGTCTCCAACTCACCTCTCACACATAACCAATATCAACCCTTTCGCAACCTTTTCGCAACCCTTTCGAGAATAAAGTGTGAGAGGTATATTTTTCTAAAGAAATGTGTTCGTTCGTCATTATTGTTGATGATGTTTCTGCATGTATACGTATACGTATAGTTGTACAGTGGCTATACAACACAGATTCCCCGACCATTGTCATGCTGATGACGGACTACTCCACTCGTTCCACCTTGTTGCCAATTGGTATCCTTGCGCAAATATCTCTTAAAATTCGTTTATGTTCAATCACTAAGGGAAAAACTTCTCGTTGTAAGGTTGATTCTCTTTTCATGACCAATAATTCTGGCCTTGAATCAAATAAAAAAAGAGTACCATAAATGATTACGTATATGGTAGGTCATACTTAGCGTGAAATAGCATTGTGGTGCGATGACGCTAAAGCAATTGAACAGCGTTCTGTAATAAAATACCAGATTCTTTTTAAGCACACCTTTAGCGAATTGACAGTTTGATGAGCTTCCATTTATTTCTCATATCGGATCTTCTATGGATTCCACTAAATAAGGGCTAATTTCTTTACCAATAGATTCTATTGATCTACCACGCTATTTAACGTGCTCCGCAGGAATGTTCTGGAAAAATCGAATTAAAACGAGGATCATTATCACATTTGGAATTTGCCAACGATGTCCTTTTAGCTATAAAGATAACAAAGGGTTTTAACAGAGTTATTCGTAATTTTAAAGAGAACCGAAAGGTAAGCCTTAAAATCGATGATGCCAAAAGCTTAATTCTAAAAACCAATCGCTCCTAACATAGTAGGAGACTCGCTGATCGGAAAGATGGAATGCTTCTTTTATGTTGATCAAACAATCAATACCAACGAGGATATGAATCGGAAATAAGTTGCATAGTTTTAAACGAAATAAAGTAGATTTTGAAAAGAAATTCAAAGAGCCAAAAACATGATAG
>OY757932.1:69704921-69729921 GCA_963585895.1 Sepioteuthis lessoniana | reverse complement strand
TGAGTATTTGAGGATTTTGAAAAGACGTCAGTTGGATTTTGACCGTTGAGAAGGTCAGTTGGGTATTCTGCCATTGAGGCGAGAGTTGGGTTTTCGACCGGCAGAGATGAATTAAGATCTTAAACATCACAAGATGTGCCACACATTGGGGCAAGGTCAGCATAGTATGGTTAGTATAGACTTTTAAGAATTGTGTCGCTCTCCTCGTGTTGCCATGGACTGAAGTCAAGAAATTAATAAACTGGTCGTACCTGAAACGACAGAGTCCGCTAGTGTTTGTGTATGTATTTTATTACAGTTGTGATTATCATCACTAAATAGTATACAACAATACCACTCGTAGGTGACAACGTGATATAATAATTTCCACTTGAGATGCAGTTCGGATGCCACTTACTAAAGTAAAACAATTTCTAGCTCAACGTTTTCCATTTAATCGACCTGTAGATCTTAACCTTTTTTTTCTATGTCATACATGTGCGCCCCATAAGATAAAAATTTGCACTGGTAAATAAATATTAAGAAGATAACTTTTTTCAAGACACAATTATTTATGTAAGCGGAGACGGAAAATATTTAGCAATTTAAATGAAATATAAATTTCTTGAAAGGTTGCTTTAGTGTAGAATTTCAAAAATATTTACAACAAAAGTAAATATTGCTTAACAAAATTGAAAAAAAATATTTACATTTTACAAACTTTCCCAAATTCATTAAAAAAAACATTTAAAATGAAATGAACGAATAATTTGAAAGAAAACGGATTTTTTTTTTTTTTTGAGAAAATTTAACATTTATTTGCGGAAATTGAAGAGTTCCTTAATTTACGGTTTAGTTATAAAAAATATTTTCAAAATTTATTTTCATTCGATGACGTATTTCAAATAATCACTTTTTATTTTATAACTACTTTTTTACCTTAGTTTTAGCTGCTTTTTAACAGACCCGAATGAAAGTTAGGACAAAAAGTTAAAAGATGAATTTTAATTAAGATGGAATTTCTTTATTGAAACTTTTGAAATTTTTCTCTGCGTAAATTTAAGTACTTTTTATATAGAAAAAGAGAAATGTATCACTCATTTTTTTCTTTAATTAGTCTACCACGCATAAAATATTTCAGGCCGTTCATTAACCTAACTTTTCTCCAAGCTGGTTTTCAAGAAGAAAAAAAAATTAAGAAAGAAAAGGTAAATGGAAACTGTAAACTTCCCCATCCCCACGAACACCATCAAAATTTCATTCATTTAATTTTTTTTTATCCAACTTATTAGGATATTTAATTATATATCAATATTTTTCATTTAGTGAGGATCAAATTTAATTCATTATTCTATTGTAAGCGAATTAATAGAACACGATTGATTCTCTCAAGCAGTGATCACACAAATCAGTTTGATTCGTCAGAAACTTTTTAACAGGGTATTTATTTTCCTTTCTTTATTTTTTGAGGAGACGCTACTTTTTAATTCTCTTGCTTTATGATGATTTGTTAAAAGGAATAAGAACTAACATTATTCATGTTAATAAGTTTTCTTATTTCTTTTCAATTGTTCTTCATTCTTCGGATTCCGAGAACGAGGGTTAAACAAGAAGCTGCTTGCTTGAAATAAAATTAATAAAAAATCAAGTTGCAGGTTTTATATCAACACATGTTAGCAGCGTTACATTTTCAACAAAGAAAAATAACGATTCGAAAATATAAGATCTTTGCAATGTTAAATGTAACATAATATGGCAATGACAAAATTTTCCGTTAAAAAATATCTTATTCATAAAGTTTCCTGAATATTCATAGAATTTAAACTCAAAGAAATTTTTGATGATTCCCAAAATATCGTTGCTATATTTCATGATACCCAAAATATCATTGCTATATTTCATGATTCCCAAAATATCATTGATATATTTCATGATTCCCAAAATATCATTGATATATTTCATGATTCCCAAAATATCATTGATATATTTCATGATACCCAAAATATCATTGATATATTTCATGATTCCGAAAATATCATCGATATATTTCATGATTCCGAAAATATCATCGATATATTTCATGATTTCCAAAATATCATTGATATATTTCATGATTACCAAAATATCATCGATATATTTCATGATTCCCAAAATATCATTGATATATTTCAATAAAATGTAAAGTTAAGGAATTAATCCTGATTCAGAAAAAATTTTGAAATAATGATAGAACAATGAAGTTAATATAAGGTTAGCATTATCTGCAGTTAATATTTTTCAATAAATCTAGATAAATAGTTATAAAACGATCAACATCTTTAAAATTTCAACAAAAAAAAAGCGAAAGGATTTAAAGTGGGCGAGTATATAGATAGTTTCATTTTAATTTTTCTTTAAAATAGGAATGATTAAATCAAAGCCTTGTTAAGTAGAAATAGGTGGGGTGAGAAAAAGGTTGATAAATAATAGTAAAGTTGGTGACCTTAGTCAAGGGTGACCCAAAGGCTCCCTTTTATATAGCTACTACACCAAGTTTGTAAGGGAGGGCGCTACTCCATTCCCTGGATTGCTCCACTTTACCCTTACCTTATCGAGCTTAGTGCTAAGCAAGGCGGCATCAAGTACCATTTTTTGAGTCTCAGGTTTGACTACTATCTGGGGCTGAACTCCGGTTTCTACAAATTATTAACAAAGACTCTAACCATTATGCCAATGTATGTTTTTGTCTTATCAAGTGTCGAGACTTGTGTGCTGAAAAGGAATCAAATCTGTCATAAATATTAATAGCGATTCATAAAGCTTCAACGAATAACAATATATGAAAAATATTTCGGAATTTACCCTTACTTTTCATGTAATGGTATGTAGTACTGAAAGTTACTGCTGAATTAATTAGAAGTAATCAAAGTGTGTCTTTTCCAATAAAATTACAATTCTTATTTTTTCAGTTTCCGTTTATTCCTTAAATATATGCTTTTCAACAGTCTGTAATTGTATTTTTACAATTGTTTTACCAAGTCATACTTCACTGAAGATTGCAAAAATATGTTTTTCTCTTATCAAAGCTACTCAAGTAAATATTTTATACTAAATATGTATTTGTATTATGGATGCACTACATGGACGCTAACTAAACGGGTGGAGAAGAAGCTAGACGGCAACTACACAAGAATGTTGCGAGCAATATTGAACAAGTCCTGGCGACCACACCCCACGAGACACCAACTATACGGCCATTTTCCTCCCATCACGAAAACTATACAAGTTAGACGAACCAGACACGCAGGACACTGCTGGAGAAGCAAGGACGAGCTCGTAAGTGGTGTAATCCTATGGACCCCCACATATGACCAAGCAAAAGCAGGACGCCCAGCTCGAACTTACATACAGCAGCTATGTAAAGACACAGGATGTAACTCTGAAGACCTGCGATGAATGATTGGGAGAAGTGGAGAGAGATGGTCAAGGATATCCGTGCTGGCGACACGACATGATGATGATGATGTATTTGTATAGCAATAGCATAAATAATCCCTTAATCTTTTTTACGGGAAATCTGCAAGAAATTTTACTCTTTGTACTGACTTGCCCCTCGTAATTTAAAAACATAGACGGATAGGGTAATTCATAGTTCAAACTATTATTTCACGAAAGAAAATTAATGGCGACCCTGAGCTTCATGTAATTTTGATAACTGAACAGAATTAAATCTCCCCTTTATCAATACAAGGGTGACCCAAAGGCTCCCTTTTATATAGCTACTACACCAAGTTTGTAGGGGAGGGCGCTACTCCATTCTCTGGATTGCTCCACTTCACCCTTACCTTATCGTGCTGAGTGCTAAGCAAGGCGGCATCAAGTACCATTTTTGAGTCTCAGGTTTGACTACTATCTGGGGGTGAACTCCGGTTTCTACGAACTATTAACAAAGACTTTAACCATTATGCCAATGTATGTTTTTGTCTTATCAGGTGTCGAGACTTATGTGCTGAACAGGAATCAAATCTGTCATAAATATTAATAGTGATTCAGAAGGCTTCAACGAATAACAATATATGAAAAATATTTCGGAATGCTATCTATTTCGTAGCTTGGTTATCAATTGTATGATGATGCTGAATCTCCTTTTGACCAAGTATTCTGATAGAAATCAGCATAAATAATTTGTTATGTAATTAAGGAATGATTTTCTTTGATATTAATCATTTTTCGTTAATTATATTTTATCATTCAGTTTGGTAGAGCTTTGAACTATTCGACTATGCCCAGGTGCATAGTCATTTGGTGCCGGTTTTGCGCTTGCGCGGAAAGGATATGACAATCACCATTTGTCATAATAAACCCCTAGACAGTAAATGGGGCTGGGGTGTGGATGACGTCATGCTCAGAAGAGATGATCCGGAGAATTTGTGGATTTTGAAAAGACGTCAGTTGGGTCTTTGACCGTTGAAGAAGAGAGTTGTGTTTTCTACTGTTGCGGCGGCGGTTCAGTTTTTCGGATCTCGACCTGCAGAGATGAATTGATATCTTAAACATCACAAGATCCGCCGCTCGTTGGGATCGGATCAGCATAGAATGGTTAGCATAGACTTTTAAGAATTGTGCCTCTCTCCTCGTGTCGTCATGGACCGAAGTCAGAAGTTAATAAACCCGTTCGTATTTGGAACGAAAGAGTCCGCCTCTGTTTGTATATGTATTTTATCTTTATTTTTTCTCTGCTTTTGTAGAGGCACGAGCGTAGCACGTCGCGATCACGGAGGTGGCTTGGCTCTTTCAGAGTCATGCTGGGGTTACTGTCGGAGCCGATATGATGCAGAAATAACCCGAAATCGGCAATGAAGACAGCGCATCACGAAGACCTCCCTGATGCATCTAAGATGTATGATTGAAATGTATTGTATTACTGTTGTGATTTGTATCATTATGAGTATACAACAAATTTGAGGATATTTATTTTGTTCCTTTGACCAGAATTATTCGTAGCTACCATGAACTTCAATGTCCTTTTGTAAGTCAACGAGTTCTTCCTGTAGCTTTTGTCTCACCATAATTTGCTTCAGCTTGAAATGGGTTTTTAACTAAGTCCGATATTTTCAGTTCATCAAGGTCTTTAAACCTTTTCAACAAATCTTCTTTCTTTGCCTGAAGAGGAGAGGAATAGCGGTACACATGTGCATCTAATAAAAATAAATGATCAAAATTGTTTTCTTCCAGTGCTTGTAAACATGGAAACTGATAAAAGTTCCGTCTTTCTATGCCGTTTTTATAAGTTACTATCTTGTTGATAAATGACATTATACATTCTGCTTTTGGGCACATCTTACCTCTCTGCGGTTTCAATTTAGGAAAGAAATCAGTAAGATATGCTATATCATTTCTCTTTCTTTCAAGATCAATGCAGACCATTCCATCAACTGATTTTAAAAAAAAAATCTCAAATACATCCAAAAAGGCCATTAAAACGTTGCAGACAATATCCTTTAGAAAGTCATCGAACATCAGTGTGTAACAAAAGACGCTGAAATTCTTCTTCATTTTTATAGAAAAAGCTGCCGGGATATACGTACATTGATGGGATGGGCTTTTATCTTATTCACTGCTTTGATTACAACTTCAAAAGAATCATGTAATCTACAGCTGAGATGGTTTCGAGCTAAATGTTGACGATGCATTATGCAGCAGATCATAAAAATGTTCGAAACTGCTTTTTACAAATGGGATAAAAATCTACGATGATGACCAATCATCGAAGGTGCCCAAATCCACTACAATTATGAGGACAATAGTAAAGGAAATGCTACTCTTGCGGAAAAAAAATTCTCAGATGTCTTCAAAATTGTTGAGTCTTTGGTGTTAATTTCCAGCAGTTCAGCAAACAAGAACTTCTCAATAATGACCTGATCTCCATTCAAATTGGAAATACGAGCCATTAATACAGCTGTTCTGCAGCGCAATGTCATTTCATCAACCAGTAAACAAATTTCAGTTGTGTTTAATTCATTTATTATGTCATTCATTCTTGCCAATACGTGGAATTACAATTGATACTTCTGATGTGTCCATCATTCATTTTTTTTTTAATTTTTAAATAGAGGAATTATATGTTATAAATTTGAATTACCATTACCTGAAAATCTGGCAAACGTCAAACGCGATGTACGTAACCACGAGACAATTCTTTCAGCCTTATTAGGTATCATCAGCAGGGTTTACCATGATCTCCTTCACTGAAGATCGAACCAGTGACTATGGAATGTACTGGACAATATCGAACACGAACGATGCCAAATTAACTATTCATGGTAAATGCGCGGCCAATTAACCGGGCAAAACCGGATGAGGTAAAGATGGTATTATATAGCAGGGGAGTGTGGAATGCCCTGTTTTCATCGGCTGTTTACTAAAAGACAGATGTCTATAAGAACGGCCGAAGTCCGGCTTTTTATTTATTTTTTCTTTGCTTTGGTAGAGGCACGAGCGTAGCACGTCGCGATCACGGAGGCGGCTTGGCTCTTTCAGAGTCAAGCCGGGGTTACTGTCGGAGCTGATATGATGCAGAAATAACCCGAAATCGGCTATGAAGACAGCGCATCACTGAAGACCTCCCTGATGCATCTAAGATGTATGATTGAAAGATGTATCTTACAGTTAGATCCGTACTCTCACAGAGGACGCAATTACCACCAGGGCTTCATCTTCCCAAGAGAATTGGAGATAGGTATCCGCGTAATCAAAACCTCTTAGGTATTTTAGTATTAAGAATTTCGTTCTCTGCAGGTAGAATTAGCGTTTCTCTACTATTATGAAGCTATTCAAATTTGGCAATTTGCTTGGACATTTTCTATGAACTTATTGATCCCTTCATGAGGCGGGTTCTTTGTTTTTCAAACATTCTTGTGGGAACAGATGAGTTTTGAAAGTTGTGTTTTAAATTATCGAAATTACTTATATCTTTCTTAGCTTTGTGTGACGTTGCCCCCTCGGCCCCCGGACATATCAACTTCTTCGAACCATTTCGATTTTCTTGGCCGGTGATAATCTAGTGGTCCCGATTGGGGCATCGCACATTTCTTTACTGCTACAAGAAATACAATCGAGGGAGTGGGAGAAAAAGAACAAACGAACCAAACGAACAATACGAGCCTGGGGTTAACTCAAAGTGCAAGACAAGGAGTTATGTAACACTCTGCATTCCTGTGAGCATATATAGACTAACGCTTGCGTGGATTTCTAGCGAAAATTCTACAACCCACGGGGAGTGCTGACTCATCTTGACTCGTCTTCCCTCACTGCTCTGGACCTCATCTCATCCGACTGGCCTCACTGTTGTCCGGTGTCGACTGCCCTGTCCGTCGTCCGTCGCCAACTGCCTTCTTCTCAATCATTTTTTCCAACTCTCTGACTGGCGTTCCCTTCCTACCTCCGGTCACGTCGAGATCTCGAGTCCAAACCATTTGTCTGGTTTCGCCCCAAAACAGACAAAGGGATCGTCTGCTTGGCGGACCACCTACATAGTGTTACATTTGTACTGTTGCTTTGTTTTCAAGTGGTGAATTATTGTTGAAAATTTAATTTCATCATTTGAGTGTTGAATACTCATAACCATAATACATAATACAACTGCACGTGTACATATACAAATATACACTTACATTCGGAAATATTATTAACCAATAATAACGACTTCAATAACGAACGAATACACTTCTTTATAAAAATATAAATCTCTGACACTTTATTCTCGAAAGGGTGATGTTTGTTGTGTGTGAGAAATGAGTGGAGACAAGGACATACTGCTATATTGACCCAAGTTCTTCCTCGCCCATAGCAGCACTTCTTCCTCATCTTCACTGGGGTTGCTTAACCGTGGGTCACTGAGGGCCGCAAAGCCCTCAGTTTGCAAGCTGATTCTTACTTCGGCATCTTGTCTCCAACTGACTCGAACCGTCTGGGCACCTGGTTATAATATTGTCTACCACCTGCTTCCGCTGTTCTTCCGCTTATTTACACAAGTGCATCTCTTGAGTGACGGCTGGGTCAAGGGTCAATATATAACAGTGGTGAATTATTCTTGAAAGTTTTATTTCATCATTTGAGTAATATTTTTATTTATTAAACACTGTGGTAAATATTCGTTATTTATTGATGGATTAACAACATATTTCAAGTATTCACTTAACCCGGCCGTTGGTATAATGGTTAGTGTTTTCGCCAATGATCCGGGAGACCATGGTTCGATCCCAGGTTGAATCATACCAAAGACTCAAAAATGGTACTTGATACCACCTTGCTTATCACTCAGCACTATAAGGTAAGGATCAAGGGTAAAGTGGAGCAATCCAGGGAAAGTAGTGGCACTCTCTCCTACACCTTTGTTAAGTATCTATTGAAAAGGATCTTCTTCGACTATGGTCGCCAACTTTACTAACTTCAGTAATGATGGCATTTTTTTTTATTTGGTCACTCATTCTCGTGGCTGACAAGTGACATAATTACACGTGTAACATAGCCATACGTGAGTATGTGAAACGTACATAGAATGTTCATAATATATATACATAGAACATAGGAATCCCTAAACACGAAAAACACTTACGACTTCTTAGTTCAGGTACGAAACTTTTTATATTACCTTTGAGTTAAAAGGTTTTTCGACATAAGGAGAGAGATACCATCTTTCTATACTGACTTTTCCATCTTCCCACCCCCATCACGTGCGCACCCACCACAAGGCCATTGGTCTGGATTCGGTGAGCAAGCGAAAATCGACCCTTCCCGTTCAGAGTCTAGTTCCCAACTCAACAAACTGACTTTTTCAAAATCCACCGCGCACGCTTCCGGTGCATGACATCATTCACATCCACTGGTTAACCTTTCTATCTGGGATTTTTTATTTTGACATCTGTGAACGACACATCCTACCCGCGCGCGTGTCAACACCTGCGCTCAAGTTTGTACCAAAGTAACCTATGCACTGAGCCGAAAGGTTCTCAGCCTAACTAAACCCAATGGCAAGATATATAAAACGAAATCCCTCCTCCGTTATATTACATACATACTTCCAATGTATATTCTTACGTTTGAAACCTCAAACTTTCTGAAAGAATGAATCTTAAAACGAAACAAAGAGTTAAAATGTTAAAAATGCTGTTGTCAAATATTTGTTGTGTAGTCAAATACTTTAGCTGAATAAGAAGGAAGGGTTGTTGTAAAAAAGAAATAATTTTTAGATACTTCCATGGCTTTCAGAAAGTCGGTAAAGTTCAAAGAAAATTAAGTTTGTCAACTTTCTTTGAAATGGATTTCTTTTGTCTTAAGGAAAAAAAAAAGCTCTGAAGACAACTAAATCCATTTCAGAGAAATATTTTTTTCCTTGCAAACTTTCAATTCTCAATAGCTCCTCAAAACATTTTGTTTTATGTGTTGGTCATCATGACAGGTGTCTTTCTCTTTTCTCTTTTGTTTCATTCTCTTTCTTTAATAATTCACGACGTTAATTGAGATTCCAAACATGGAGAATACATTTCTTTAATTTATCTCTTTCATTTACTCTCTCCACCTTTGCTCTGATAATTGTAACACCCCCCCTCTCTCTCTCTCTCTCTCTCTTTCTCTTTAATCTCTCTCTGTTGTATACGCCTTCTCCTTTTTCTTATACCAATGTATCGAGCCGGATTCTCTGGACTTCTCTTGGGGGACTTCGGGTAATCTTGGGTTTATCTTAGTCTTCTTGTCCACTTTAGTTCTTATGAATGGACAAAGATTTTATATAATTTTTGACGTCTTTATTCGCCGACGTTCCCACTTCAGTGAACGAACGCTCACATGCCCATCATTTAATCCTCTTTTACTTACGGTACCTGGACTGCTCTAATTTATTCTAACTGATCTGTTCTCACGATTGAACCAACTAATCGGAAAACTGCTTAAAAGGTCAGCCAGGGGTCAACTTTTGTCTATTATATCACTGGTTATTTCCCATGACTCTTCTAACGAATTCCAGTTAACTTTTGAATTCATATATGTGAAATTCTACTCTTACTTTACAAAATCAACTGGTGACCAATTAATTATGCACCCCCACCTCTCTCTCTCTCTCTCTCTGTGGGTGTCCTCGTGGTGTCATGGTTAAAGCGATGAACTGCGGAATCGTAGTACGCGAGTTCGTACTCCAGTCGCGCTATTATGTTCACTTTCGGGCAAATACCCTTGGGAAAGGTATGAACCCCCTTATTCTCCCTCCAGCTATGGGTAAATAGTAGGACGGACTAATTCTCCCTCCAGCTATGGGTAAATAGTAGGACGGAATAGTAGGACGGACTAATCAAGAATTTTTGCTATTATACCAAGAGAACTCCCCCTAGCGCTTCAGATATAGATACTTGATAAATTGAGAAACTTGTGTTTAATAACAATGTTTAAAACCATTTAATTGTATGCAGAAAAATGATTAATGTTAAATAAAATTGTTAGTGTTAAATTGAAATACTTGAAACCATTTTAAAAATTGCAAACAAATGAGTTATGGCTCGATTAAATATGTTATCTACCCACTACTCGTGTAAAAATCGTACGTATACGCTCCCCCACTGGGGTTGAACATTCTGTCAAAGGAATCTACGGCTGCCAAACGCATAATGCAAAGCTCTTCGAATGAATTGAGCTCTCTGGTATCCGGTAAGGCAAAAACAAACGAAGGCTACTACATAATGCCTTATAATTCCCGAGCTGACGTGGTTCGCTTATGGGCTGGCCGGTATGATACTTGGTCTAACGTAAAGATGGGCGGGTTTCGATCCCAGCTACAAGCGTCCTACGTGTCTAGCCGAACTGAAGAGTTGAGATATAACAAAACTGTATGACTGTGAATGACAACAGATATATATATACTTTCTTTAAGAAAGACAAAAACAGATCACATTAAGATTATAAATTTATTTCCATCCTGTTATGGGTATTGATATGAATCAATAACACAAAAAATAACAGGACTTCTTCAGATCTAATGGATAAAATAATTACACACAGAATAGACACAGAAAGGAAGGGTGGGAGGGGTAGAAGAGAGGTGAGGAGTTTCCTTCCCATTTCGCCCCTTTCTGGTTTTAGTATTTTTTTTATTTTTATCACCGGTTGGAATAACAGTAAGTTAATTTTTCTTAATTTTTAAAATTTTTAAATTCTAAATAATTTCAACTTAAAACTCCAGAGTTAATAATAATTTAGGGAAGTACAACATTCCTTAATAAACGCACGTAAGGATACAGTAATACTTATCTTAAAATAAATTCAAAATTTTAAATTAAAATTTTAAATTCAGAATTTATATTCGTGCCTATTAATTCAGTTACCCTTCCATTAAAAAGTATGTACACATCACATGGTATCTTCTCATTTTTTTATTTTATTTTATTTTATTCATTTCACCTAAAATCTCAAATTAATCCTATGTTTTGGTTAATGAAACATTATCTATGATAATTTGTCTATAGTTTAAATTTATTCCTATTGCTACATCTAGCTATTAATTCACATCGCTGATTTAATAATTTTTCAGGGTCTGGGTATATCATTATTTGTATTTTTTCTTCTAGGCACAGATTACATCTACTATCAAAGCATTTTGGAGTATTCGACTTTTTCAATATGGACCATTGAATCTCAGGGGTCAAACCTTTATTTTTCAAACTCCAAAAATGCTTACATAGGGCAGTTTAGTTTTTCAGATGTTCATGGGAGAAAGAAAATTCATGATTAGCGTATCTAGACTTCCATTTCGTCGAGGAAATCCCTATAAAGTTTTTCTATCCCTAACATTTTATTTTGGGTAAATGATTCCTTGGTATACAACATTATTTAAGTTACATAATCCATTCATGGGACAATTCATTCGAGTTTTACAATTACATTCGTTTTGTTCACTATGATTATTAATATTATTATTCGTTCGGTCATGAAATCCCTTAATTATCTCTTTACTATGATTATTTGAAAACTAATTAGTAACTAATTTTTAATGTTTTTCTGTTAAATATTTTATGTAGTATATAATTATGTTTAAAGTGCTTAAAGTGCTTATCAATAAATTTATATATATATATTGTCATCCACAGACAGACTGTTTCGTTCTATCAGAACTCTTCAGTGTGGTTAGACCCGCAGGACGCTCGAAGCCGGGATCGAAACCCGTCCAACTTTACGATAGACTAAGGTTTCAGACCACACGGCTACAAGCGGACTACGTTGGCTAAGGGAATTTTAAGGTATTTTATTTTTAGCAACAGCAGCAGCAGCCTTTGTTTACATTTTTAATACCCTATCGGCTACCAGAGTGCTCAATTCTTACGAAGAGCTTTTGCATTACGCTAGGGGCGACAATTCCTTCGCCAGAGTGCTCAACCCCCATGGGGGAGCGTATATATTCACACACCTAAAAACAAAGACACAGACACAGACACACATACACACACACGTTTGATTCAAAAATAAATCTACACAAGATATATTATTATGTTTAAAGTGCTTATCTATCAATTTCTATATATATATATATATATATATATATATTTATATGTATATATTTATATATTCACACACCTAAAAACAAAGACACACACACACACACGCATGTACGTTTGATTAAAAAATTAATCTCCGCTAGAACTTATCGAAATCCTTAAAACCTATAAAACACACAAAGTAATGATATTATCTCCGGACGTGGAAAAATTATTCACAAATATTCCAGTGTACCATTGCTGTATCAGAGACACTTTAGACCCCGTTATGACCAAAAGGTGTAGTGATAAGTGGAAGAAAGCAAAGAAACTCTGTTAAACATACAACAAAGTTAATGATGTGGACCCAAAGTCAGTACATAGAAGAAAAACACGGAACATGGTTTAGAGGTAAGGAATTTATATCAACAAAAGTATCTCTGTTCTCTTCTACTCAGTGATGTCTTCTTTTTTGTTATCTCAGCCTGCCTTAGTATCTCTGTTCCTTTCTATTCAGGTTCCCGACCTCATGTCTTCTTTTTTGTTATCTCAGCCCTCCTTAGTATCTCAGTCCCTTTCTTTTCAGGTTCCCGACCTCATATCTTCTTTTTGTTATCTCAGCCCTCCTTAGTATCTCTGTCTCTTTCTTTTCAGGTTCCCGACCTCATGTCTTCTTTTTTGTTATCTCAGCCCCCCTTAGTATCTCTGTCCCTTTCTTTTCAGGTTCCCGACCTCATGTGTTCTTTTTTGTTATCTCAGCCCTCCTTAGTATCTCTGTCTCTTTCTTTTCAGGTTCCCGACCTCATGTGTTCTTTTTTGTTATCTCAGCCCTCCTTAGTATCTCTGTCTCTTTCTTTTCAGGTTCCCGACCTCATGTCTTTTTTTGTTATCTCGGCCCTCCTTAGTATCTCTGTCCCTTTCTTTTCAGGTTCCCGACCTCATGTTTTCTTTTTTGTTATCTCAGCCCTCCTTAGTATCTCTGTCCCTTTCTTTTCAGGTTCCTGACCTCATGTCTTTTTTGTTATCTCAGCCTGCCTTAGTATCTCTATTCCTTTCTTTTCAGGTTCCCGACCTCATGTCTTCTTTTTTGTTATCTCAGCCCTCCTTAATATCACTGTCTCTTTCTTTTCAGGTTCCCGACCTCATGTCTTCTTTTTTGTTATCTCAGCCCTCCTTAGTATCTCTATTCCTTTTTTTTCAGGTTCCCGACCTCATGTGTTCTTTTTTGTTATCTCAGCCCTCCTTAGTATCTCTGTCCCTTTCTTTTCAGGTTCCCGACCTCATGTCTTCTTTTTTGTTATCTCAGCCCTCCTTAGTATCTCTGTCCCTTTCTTTTCAGGTTCCCGACCTCATGTGTTCTTTTTTGTTATCTCAGCCCTCCTTAGTATCTCTGTCTCTTTCTTTTCAGGTTCCCGACCTCATGTGTTCTTTTTTGTTATCTCAGCCCTCCTTAGTATCTCTGTCCCTTTCTTTTCAGGTTCCCGACCTCATGTCTTCTTTTTTGTTATCTCAGCCCTCCTTAGTATCTCTGTCCCTTTCTTTTCAGGTTCCCGACCTCATGTGTTCTTTTTTGTTATCTCAGCCCTCCTTAGTATCTCTGTCCCTTTCTTTTCAGGTTCCCGACCTCATGTGTTCTTTTTTGTTATCTCAGCCCTCCTTAGTATCTCTGTCCCTTTCTTTTCAGGTTCCCGACCTCATGTTTTCTTTTTTGTTATCTCAGCCCTCCTTAGTATCTCTGTCCCTTTCTTTTCAGGTTCCCGACCTCATGTGTTCTTTTTTGTTATCTCAGCCCTCCTTAGTATCTCTGTCTCTTTCTTTTCAGGTTCCCGACCTCATGTCTTCTTTTTTGTTATCTCAGCCCCCCTTAGTATCTCTGTCCCTTTCTTTTCAGGTTCCCGACCTCATGTCTTCTTTTTTGTTATCTCAGCCCTCCTTAGTATCTCTGTCTCTTTCTTTTCAGGTTCCCGACCTAATGTCTTCTTTTTTGTTATCTCAGCCCTCCTTAGTATCTGTGTTTCTTTCTTTTCAGGTTCCTGACCTCATGTCTTCTTTTTTTGTTATCCCAGAGTGCCTTAGTATCTCTGTCCCTTTCTTTTCAGGTTCACGACCTCATGTCTTCTTTTTTGTTATCTCAGCCCTCCTTAGTATCTCTGTCTCTTTCTTTTCAGGTTCCCGACCTCATGTGTTCTTTTTTGTTATCTCAGCCCTCCTTAGTATCTCTGTCCCTTTCTTTTCAGGTTCCCGACCTCATGTGTTCTTTTTTGTTATCTCAGCCCTCCTTAGTATCTCTGTCTCTTTCTTTTCAGGTTCCCGACCTCATGTGTTCTTTTTTGTTATCTCAGCCCTCCTTAGTATCTCTGTCCCTTTCTTTTCAGGTTCCCGACCTCATGTGTTCTTTTTTGTTATCTCAGCCCTCCTTAGTATCTCTGTCTCTTTCTTTTCAGGTTCCCGACCTCATGTCTTCTTTTTTTGTTATCTCAGCCCTCCTTAGTATCTCTGTCCCTTTCTTTTCAGGTTCCCGACCTCATGTCTTTTTTGTTATCTCAGCCTGCCTTAGTATCTCTATTCCTTTCTTTTCAGGTTCCCGACCTCATGTCTTCTTTTTTGTTATCTCAGCCCTCCTTAATATCTCTGTCTCTTTCTTTTCAGGTTCCCGATTTCATGTCTTCTTTTTTGTTATCTCAGCCCTCCTTAGTATCTTTATTCCTTTTTTTTCAGGTTCCCGACCTCATGTGTTCTTTTTTGTTATCTCAGCCCTCCTTAGTATCTCTGTCCCTTTCTTTTCAGGTTCCCGACCTCATGTCTTCTTTTTTGTTATCTCAGCCCTCCTTAGTATCTCTGTCTCTTTCTTTTCAGGTTCCCGACCTCATGTCTTCTTTTTTTGTTATCTCAGCCCTCCTTAGTATCTCTGTCCCTTTCTTTTCAGGTTCCCGACCTCATGTCTTTTTTGTTATCTCATCCTGCCTTAGTATCTCTATTCCTTTCTTTTCAGGTTTCCGACCTCATGTCTTCTTTTTTGTTATCTCAGCCCTCCTTAATATCTCTGTCTCTTTCTTTTCAGGTTCCCGACCTCATGTCTTCTTTTTTGTTATCTCAGCCCTCCTTAGTATCTCTATTCCTTTTTTTTCAGGTTCCCGACCTCATGTGTTCTTTTTTGTTATCTCAGCCCTCCTTAGTATCTCTGTCCCTTTCTTTTCAGGTTCCCGACCTCATGTCTTCTTTTTTGTTATCTCAGCCCTCCTTAGTATCTCTGTCCCTTTCTTTTCAGGTTCCCGACCTCATGTGTTCTTTTTTGTTATCTCAGCCCTCCTTAGTATCTCTGTCTCTTTCTTTTCAGGTTCCCGATCTCATGTCTTCTTTTTTGTTATCTCAGCCCTCCTTAGTATATCTGTCCCTTTCTTTTCAGGTTCCCGACCTCATGTCTTCTTTTTTGTTATCTCAGCCCTCCTTAGTATCTCTGTCCCTTTCTTTTCAGGTTCCCGACTTCATGTCTTCTTTTTTGTTATCTCAGCCCCCCTTAGTATCTCTATTCCTTTCTTTTCAGGTTCCCGACCTCATGTGTTCTTTTTTGTTATCTCAGCCCTCCTTAGTATCTCTGTCCCTTTCTTTTCAGGTTCCCGACCTCATGTCTTCTTTTTTGTTATCTCAGCCCTCCTTAGTATCTCTGTCCCTTTCTTTTCAGGTTCCCGACCTCATGTGTTCTTTTTTGTTATCTCAGCCCTCCTTAGTATCTCTGTCTCTTTCTTTTCAGGTTCCCGACCTCATGTGTTCTTTTTTGTTATCTCAGCCCTCCTTAGTATCTCTGTCCCTTTCTTTTCAGGTTCCCGACCTCATGTCTTCTTTTTTGTTATCTCAGCCCTCCTTAGTATCTCTGTCCCTTTCTTTTCAGGTTCCCGACCTCATGTGTTCTTTTTTGTTATCTCAGCCCTCCTTAGTATCTCTGTCCCTTTCTTTTCAGGTTCCCGACCTCATGTGTTCTTTTTTGTTATCTCAGCCCTCCTTAGTATCTCTGTCCCTTTCTTTTCAGGTTCCCGACCTCATGTTTTCTTTTTTGTTATCTCAGCCCTCCTTAGTATCTCTGTCCCTTTCTTTTCAGGTTCCCGACCTCATGTGTTCTTTTTTGTTATCTCAGCCCTCCTTAGTATCTCTGTCTCTTTCTTTTCAGGTTCCCGACCTCATGTCTTCTTTTTTGTTATCTCAGCCCCCCTTAGTATCTCTGTCCCTTTCTTTTCAGGTTCCCGACCTCATGTCTTCTTTTTTGTTATCTCAGCCCTCCTTAGTATCTCTGTCTCTTTCTTTTCAGGTTCCCGACCTAATGTCTTCTTTTTTGTTATCTCAGCCCTCCTTAGTATCTGTGTTTCTTTCTTTTCAGGTTCCTGACCTCATGTCTTCTTTTTTTGTTATCCCAGAGTGCCTTAGTATCTCTGTCCCTTTCTTTTCAGGTTCACGACCTCATGTCTTCTTTTTTGTTATCTCAGCCCTCCTTAGTATCTCTGTCTCTTTCTTTTCAGGTTCCCGACCTCATGTCTTTTTTTTTGTTATCTCAGCCCTCCTTAGTATCTCTGTCCCTTTCTTTTCAGGTTCCCGACCTCATGTGTTCTTTTTTGTTATCTCAGCCCTCCTTAGTATCTCTGTCTCTTTCTTTTCAGGTTCCCGACCTCATGTGTTCTTTTTTGTTATCTCAGCCCTCCTTAGTATCTCTGTCCCTTTCTTTTCAGGTTCCCGACCTCATGTGTTCTTTTTTGTTATCTCAGCCCTCCTTAGTATCTCTGTCTCTTTCTTTTCAGGTTCCCGACCTCATGTGTTCTTTTTTGTTATCTCAGCCCTCCTTAGTATCTCTGTCCCTTTCTTTTCAGGTTCCCGACCTCATGTGTTCTTTTTTGTTATCTCAGCCCTCCTTAGTATCTCTGTCTCTTTCTTTTCAGGTTCCCGACCTCATGTCTTCTTTTTTTGTTATCTCAGCCCTCCTTAGTATCTCTGTCCCTTTCTTTTCAGGTTCCCGACCTCATGTCTTTTTTGTTATCTCAGCCTGCCTTAGTATCTCTATTCCTTTCTTTTCAGGTTCCCGACCTCATGTCTTCTTTTTTGTTATCTCAGCCCTCCTTAATATCTCTGTCTCTTTCTTTTCAGGTTCCCGATTTCATGTCTTCTTTTTTGTTATCTCAGCCCTCCTTAGTATCTTTATTCCTTTTTTTTCAGGTTCCCGACCTCATGTGTTCTTTTTTGTTATCTCAGCCCTCCTTAGTATCTCTGTCCCTTTCTTTTCAGGTTCCCGACCTCATGTCTTCTTTTTTGTTATCTCAGCCCTCCTTAGTATCTCTGTCCCTTTCTTTTCAGGTTCCCGATCTCATGTCTTCTTTTTTGTTATCTCAGCCCTCCTTAGTATATCTGTCCCTTTCTTTTCAGGTTCCCGACCTCATGTCTTCTTTTTTGTTATCTCAGCCCTCCTTAGTATCTCTGTCCCTTTCTTTTCAGGTTCCCGACCTCATGTCTTCTTTTTTGTTATCTCAGCCCTCCTTAGTATCTCTGTCCCTTTCTTTTCAGGTTCCCGATCTCATGTGTTCTTTTTTGTTATCTCAGCCCTCCTTAGTATCTCTGTCTCTTTCTTTTCAGGTTCCCGACCTCATGTGTTCTTTTTTGTTATCTCAGCCCTCCTTAGTATCTCTGTCCCTTTCTTTTCAGGTTCCCGACCTCATGTGTTCTTTTTTGTTATCTCAGCCCTCCTTAGTATCTCTGTCTCTTTCTTTTCAGGTTCCCGACCTCATGTGTTCTTTTTTGTTATCTCAGCCCTCCTTAGTATCTCTGTCCCTTTCTTTTCAGGTTCCCGACCTCATGTGTTCTTTTTTGTTATCTCAGCCCTCCTTAGTATCTCTGTCTCTTTCTTTTCAGGTTCCCGACCTCATGTCTTCTTTTTTTGTTATCTCAGCCCTCCTTAGTATCTCTGTCCCTTTCTTTTCAGGTTCCCGACCTCATGTCTTTTTTGTTATCTCAGCCTGCCTTAGTATCTCTGTCCCTTTCTTTTCAGGTTCCCGACTTCATGTCTTCTTTTTTGTTATCTCAGCCCTCCTTAGTATCTCTGTCCCTTTCTTTTCAGGTTCCCGACCTCATGTGTTCTTTTTTGTTATCTCAGCCCTCCTTAGTATCTCTGTCTCTTTCTTTTCAGGTTCCCGACCTCATGTGTTCTTTTTTGTTATCTCAGCCCTCCTTAGTATCTCTGTCCCTTTCTTTTCAGGTTCCCGACCTCATGTCTTCTTTTTTGTTATCTCAGCCCTCCTTAGTATCTCTGTCTCTTTCTTTTCAGGTTCCCGACCTCATGTCTTCTTTTTTTGTTATCTCAGCCCTCCTTAGTATCTCTGTCCCTTTCTTTTCAGGTTCCCGACCTCATGTCTTTTTTGTTATCTCATCCTGCCTTAGTATCTCTATTCCTTTCTTTTCAGGTTTCCGACCTCATGTCTTCTTTTTTGTTATCTCAGCCCTCCTTAATATCTCTGTCTCTTTCTTTTCAGGTTCCCGACCTCATGTCTTCTTTTTTGTTATCTCAGCCCTCCTTAGTATCTCTATTCCTTTTTTTTCAGGTTCCCGACCTCATGTGTTCTTTTTTGTTATCTCAGCCCTCCTTAGTATCTCTGTCCCTTTCTTTTCAGGTTCCCGACCTCATGTCTTCTTTTTTGTTATCTCAGCCCTCCTTAGTATCTCTGTCCCTTTCTTTTCAGGTTCCCGACCTCATGTGTTCTTTTTTGTTATCTCAGCCCTCCTTAGTATCTCTGTCTCTTTCTTTTCAGGTTCCCGATCTCATGTCTTCTTTTTTGTTATCTCAGCCCTCCTTAGTATATCTGTCCCTTTCTTTTCAGGTTCCCGACCTCATGTCTTCTTTTTTGTTATCTCAGCCCTCCTTAGTATCTCTGTCCCTTTCTTTTCAGGTTCCCGACTTCATGTCTTCTTTTTTGTTATCTCAGCCCCCCTTAGTATCTCTATTCCTTTCTTTTCTGGTTCCCGACCTCATGTTTTCTTTTTTGTTATCTCAGCCCTCCTTAGTATCTCTGTCCCTTTCTTTTCAGGTTCCCGACCTCATGTGTTCTTTTATGTTATCTCAGCCCTCCTTAGTATCTCTATTCCTTTCTTTTCAGGTTCCCGACCTCATGTCTTTTTTATTTATCTCAGCCTGCCTTAGTATCTCTGTCCCTTTCTTTTCAGGTTCCTGACCTCATGCCTTCTTTTTTGTTATATCAGCCTGCCTTAGTATCTCTGTCCCTTTCTTTTCAGGTTCCTGACCTCATGTCTTCTTTTTTGTTATCTCAGCCCTCCTTAGTATCTGTGTTTCTTTCTTTTCAGGTTCCTGACCTCATGTCTTCTTTTTTTGTTATCCCAGAGTGCCTTAGTATCTCTGTCCCTTTCTTTTCAGGTTCCCGACCTCATGTGTTCTTTTTTGTTATCTCAGCCCTCCTTAGTATCTCTGTCCCTTTCTTTTCAGGTTCCCGACCTCATGCCTTCTTTTTTTGTTATCTCAGCCCTCCTTAGTATCTCTGTCCCTTTCTTTTCAGGTTCCCGACCTCATGCCTTCTTTTTTGTTACCTCAGCCTGCCATAGTATCCCTGTCCCTTTCTTTTCAGGTACCCGACCTCATGTCTTCTTTTTTGTTATCTTAACCCGCCTTACTATCTCTGTTCCTTTCCTTTCTGTTTCCCGACGGCCTGTTTCCCTTTTTGCTATCACAGTCCACCTTAGTATCTCTGTTCCTTACTCCTCTTGTTCCAGAACTCATATCTTCTGTCTTTGTTATCTCAGCCCATCTTTAAATCTCTGTGTCTTTCTTCTCTTTTTTCTTACCTCATCTTTTCTGGTTTTACTCTGTCAGCACATCTTTGTATCTCGGTTATATTCTTCTCTAGTTCCCCCACCTCATCTCTTCAGACTTTGCCCTCGCGGCCGATTTTTCTATCACTGTACATTTCTTCTCAGGTTGCCTGCCCCATTTCTTCTGTCCTTGATTTCTAAGATCATCTTTGTATCTTTCTTCCTTTCTTTTACAGGACCCCAATTCATCTTTTTTATCTTTACTCTCTCTGCCCTTCCTTGTGTTTCTTTTTCCTCTGGTTCCCCTTTCGTTATCTTATTTCCCTCTGGTTCCCCCTTCTCTAATGCTTTTTCTGTCCATCTTTGTTTCTCTGTTCCTTTCTTCTCTATTTCCATACCTCATCTTTTTCGTCTTGGCTCTCTCAGCCCAGCTTTCTCTATTTTTTTTCTTCTTTCTCTGGTTCCCTACCTCACATCTTGTGTCTTTGTTCTCTTAGCACATATTTAAATATCGGCCCCTTTCTTCTTTGGTTCACCACCCCATCTCTGCTACATTTGCTCTCTCATGTATTTCTTTCCGCTCTTTTTCTTCATATCATATTTTCTGTCTTCGTTCCCGCAGGATATTTTTGTATCTCTGTTCCTTTCATCTCTGTTTTACAACTTCATCTCTTCTGTCTTTACCCTCTCAGCTCATCTTTGTATCTATTTTATTTTCTTCTTTAGATCCTCAGTTCATCACTTCTGTCTGTGATCTATCAGCCCACCTTCGTATATGTGTTTCTTTCTACCCTTTGTTTCTTTCTTATCTTTTTTCTTGTTTTTGTTTGCTCAGCTCGTCTTTTTATCTCCGTTGCTTTCTTCTATAGTTCCCCACCTCATATATTCTGTCTTTGTTCAATTCATCTTTGCAACTCTACTCCTTTCTCCTCTCGTTCCTTACCTCATCTCTGCTCTCTTTACTCAGTTAATTCATCTTTGTATCACTGTTCATTTCTTTTCTAGTTCTCCTTATCATATTTTCTGTCTTTGCTCTCTCAGCACATCATAGTAAATTTTTCGTTTCTTCTTTTGTTCCCCACATCATTTCTGGTGTTTTCGTTCTCTAAGCCCATCTTTGTATCTCTGTTCCTTTCTTTTCTGGTTCTCCTTGTCATATTTTCTGTCTTTGCTCTCTCAGCACATCATAGTAAATTTTTCGTTTCTTCTTTTGTTCCCCACATCATTTCTGGTGTTTTCGTTCTCTTAGCCCATCTTTGTATCTCTGTTCCTTTCTTTTCTAGTTCTCCACATCATCACTTCTGTCTTTGCCCTAACTGCCCAACTTTGTATATCTGTTCCTTTTTTCGCTACCTATTCTCTCCTGTATTTGATCTCTCAGCTCATCTTTTTTAATCTCTATTCCGTTCTCCTCTAGTGCCCCATAACATATTTTCTCTCTTTGTTCTCCCAGTCAACCATTGTACCTCTGTTTCTTTCTTCTCTGGTTCCTCACTTCATCTCTTCTATCTTGGCTCTTTCAACACATTTTTGCATCTGTGTTCCTCCCTCTTCTGATTCCCCATATCATATTTTCTGTCCTCCGTCTCCCAGCCCATCTTTGTATCTCTGTTCCTTTCTATTCTTATTTCCTACCTCAACTATTCTTTCTTTGCTGTCTTAGCTCATCTTTGTATCAGTGTTCCTTTCTTTGGTTCCCCATATCGTATCTTCTGTCTTTGTTCTCCAAGCCCCTCTTTGTATCTCGTCACTTCGGTGTTTCCTCTCTTAGCCCATGTTTGTATATTTGGTGCTTTACTACCTTGTTTCCCGTTGCAAATTTTCTGTCATTGTTGTCTCAACGCATTTTTTTATCTGTGTTCCTTTCTTTTATGGTTCACCATATCATATTTTCAGTCTTTTTACTCTCAGCCTACCTTTGCCTCTGTTCCTTTTTTCTCTTGTTCACTACCTCACCTTTTCTGTCTTTGCTCACTCAGCTCATTTTTCTATCTATGTTCCTTTATACTCTGGTTCCCCAACTCATATTTTATGCCCCTGTTCTTCCAGCCTCTCTTTGTATCTCTGTTTCTTTCTTCTGTGGTCCCTCACCTTATCTCTTTTATATTTGCTCTCTTAGCTAATCTTTGTATCTGTGTTTCTTTTTTCTCTGGTTCCCCATATATTTTCTGTCCTTCCTCTCTCAATCCATCCTGGTATATCTGTTCCTTTTTTCTTTCTACCCTCTTCTCATTCCTTCTCTCTTTGCTCTCTCTGCCCATCTTTGTATCTCTATTCCTTTCTTCTTTGATTCCAAATATCATATCTGGTGTCTTTCTTCTCTCTGCCTATCTTTGTATCTCTCTTACTTTCTTCTCAGTTTCCATACCTTACCTTTTCTGTCTTTCCCTCTCAGCCAATCTTTGTATATTTGTTCCTTTCTTCTCTACTTCCAAACCTCATCGGTAGTATCTATGTTCTTTAAGCACATCTTTCTATCTCTGTATCTTCTGTGGTTCACTACCTCATCTCTTCTCTCTTTAGTTACTCAGCCCATCTCTGTGCGTTTCTACTCTGGTTCCTCACATCGCGTCTTTCTGTCTTTGTTCTCTCACTACATCTGCGTTTGCATACATATCTTCCGTATTTGCTCATCGTTGTATCTCTGGTTTTTTTTTCGTCTTTGGTTCTCAACATCATATCTATTGTCTTTCTTCTTTTAGCCTATCTTTGTATCTCTGTTCCTTGTGTGGTTCCCCTAATTACATTTTTCTCTTTGTTCTCCTAGTCCATCTCTGTATCCCGGTTCCTTTTTTCTCCGGTTCATTACCTCATCTCTTTGGTTTTTTTCTATCTCATCTCATCTTTGTATCTCTGTTCCTTTCTTCTTTGGTTCCCCATATCGTTTCTTTGTCTTTGTTGTCATTGACCATCTTTGCATCTCTGTTATTTTTTCTTCTGCTTCCCCACCTCATCATTTCTGTATTTGTTCTTTCTGCCTATCGTTGTATCCATATTTACCCAACCCCTCCGTTCGTGTAGGATATGACACAAGGTCACTTTTGAAGCGGTTTTTAACAGGTTTGAATTCAGAGTTTTCCTTCTCCTCGACTAGTTGCCTTACCAAGGCTAAAGAACCCAGTCTGTCCTACTATTTACCCATAGCTGGAGGGAGAATAATTGAATTCATACCTTTCCCAAGGGTATTAGTGCTATGTGAAATGCAGTTAGTTTGGTCCAGGATTTGAACTCGTTTCGCCGTGTCCTTTTCCTGCGACGATAACCATTACACCACGGGCACCTCCTATCGTTGTATCTGTATTCCTTTCTTCTCTGGTTCTCCATCTCATATTTTCTGTCTTTGTCCTCCCAGCCAATCTTTGTAGCCGTGTTCCTTTCTTCCTTGGTTCCTCTCTCATCTCTTTCGTCTTTCTTGTCTCAACCCATGTTTGCATCTCTGTTGTGTTCTTCTCTGATTCCCCACCTCATATCTTTTGTCATTTTTATCCTTGCCCATTTTTATTCACTACTCCTTTCTTCTAAGGTTCCCTACCTCTTCTTTTCTCTCTTTACTCTGTCAGCTCATCTTTGTATCATTATTCTTTTCTTCTCGGGTTTCCCACCTCGTATTTTCTGTCTTTGTTTTCTCGGCCCATCTTTGGATCTAAGTTCCTTTCTTCTCCGGTTCCTCAGCTCATCTCTTTTATCTTTGCTCTCTCAGCTTCCTTTGTATCTGTTTCTTTTTTCTCTTGTTCTCTCCCTCATCAATTCTGTGTTTGTTCTCTCAGTCCATCGTTGTATCTGTGTTCCTTTCATCTCTGGTTTCCTACCTTATAATTTCTGTCATTGAACTCTCAGCTCATCTTTGTATCTCTGCTCCTTTCTTCTCTCGTCCCTGTCTTGTCTTTCTGTCTTTGTTCTCTCAGCCAATCTTTTTATCTCTGTTATTTTCGTCTCTGGTTTCCCAACTAATTTCTTCTGTGTTCGTTCTCTTACGCCATCTTTGTGTCTCTCATCCTTTTTTCTCTGGTTACCAACATATTATCTTCTTTCAGCCCATCTTTGCATCTCTTTTCGTTTCCTCTCTGGTTCCCCACCTCATCTCTTCTTTCTTTGCTATCTCAACCTATCTGTATTATTGTTACTCCCTTCTCTGGTTCACTACATCATCTTTTTTTGTCTTTGTTTTCTCAGCGTATCTTTGTTTATGTGTGTAGTAGCCGACTCACATGTGTGTGTCTTTGACTGATATTTTCTTCCAACTGACAGTCCAGTTCAGTTGCCTTCTCTGTCTCTTTTCTCTCAGACTGACTGGCCTCTCCACCTCTTTTCTCTTGCGTCGGTCTCTCCCCACTTCCAGTGCCAGACTCCCTCTTTTTTCACTTTCCTCTGACTGATCTGCGTTGTTACATTCACAAACATGTACACACACTCGCAGATCCATGGTCAACCCACAGCCAGACGCATGTACACAACCGCACACCAGCACGCATACTCACACCCGCTTTCAAATAGAACTAAGCCTGTATATAAAATCACACCATTAACCCATGGCCAAGTTCACTTGCATCACAAAGGAGATAGTTTAAAATCATATCTTCCATGTGATTGCACTAAATTATAACCCAGGTATGTCATCATTTCTCTATTTTATTCCCACCTAAAAAAAGGAGGTGCAATATTATCCAGCACTAGTTAGTGCCAGTCCCAGCGGTGTAGACTACTAATGAATTGCCCAGTCAGCTGGGGCT
>OY757932.1:69679921-69699921 GCA_963585895.1 Sepioteuthis lessoniana | reverse complement strand
CGAGAGAGGGTCAGGAATATCCGTACTAGCGACACAAAATGATGATGGTGATGATATATATATATATGAATTAGTAAGAGGTTTTCTAAGCAAATCTCACAAAGTGTACAGAGGTGTTATTTTTCAGCTAATGTACAATTGGTCTTAAACACTAAACCCATAAAGATTTTCTTACCTCTCTTCATAATAATTCTCTTATTTACTTGTTTATTTGTAGTTGCAGTTTGCGCTAAATAGGAATAACTAACACTATTCTAGATTCGAGAATTAAACAATATGTCCCTACGAAAATACGAAACTTTATTGGTGGCCTGATTGATAATCTTAGGAATACATCCGGGTCATCAATTGCAGAGTACCCTATTAATATTCGTGACGGTGGTGAGAAGTTTAGAGAGAACTTGTTCTCATCACCGAGTAACTCATATCCTTCAGTTCATCTGAAAGTATTCGAGACAATTCAGGTTCTTTTCCGTCTCCCTTTAAATAGAGGGACGGTCAGCTCAGACTTAATATTATTCAGTATAGTCCCCAATAAAATACTTTTTCCATATTGAATATTTTGAATATTTCCCATATTTTGTTTATTTTTTATTACTTTACACAATATTTTCCTTGATATATCTCTGTTGGATGAGGAACGAAATCGGTCAACAAGGTTGTACTTTTGCTTTTTACGTTTTTAGTCCTATCAAGGATAAAACTTTGGGTCTTTTTATTGCTTTGAATATATATATATATATATATATATATATGTGTGTGTGTGTGTGTGTGTGTGCGTGTGCCCCCTACCCCTGTAGGGTTGAGCTCTCTAGCGAATGAAGTAATTGTGTTGCCATTAGCGTATATGCAAGGCTCTTCATATGAATCGAGCTCCCGGTAGCCGTTAAGCGGATATATGTAAACAATAAGAATTTGATTCATAAATATCTAAATTTACTTCGATGGCGCTGGATTCCTCGTGGCTGAGTGGTAGAATCTTGGATTGGCGTTTGAGTCAGCTTTGGGAATCTAGCCACACTGATGAGTTCTTATAGAACAAAACAAATCTTTCTGTGGATGACAATATATATATGTGTGTTTTTTATAAAGCTGGTGGCTAATATAGAAATATACATACTGTAACGTATTTTTAATTTTTCGAGATATGGACGAAGTCCTATGTGTGGGTTACTAAGACCACAGACGAATGAGGGTGTTTCAAGGTTAAAGAGGTCGACGTGATATGAATGAACACGTGGGGAATTCTGAACCGGACAAACAATATGACGCGTAGTTGTTTTTCTCCTTTTCTTTATATATGTATCATTCTTACAATTTTTTTTTATTTTAAGGAAAGCACAACTGTAACAACAGACAAACAAAGAGCAAAACGAATACAACAAAAAATATACAGAAATGTGGAGGACAAGTCGCTCCCAATAGTATCTGACTATATACTTCCAATAAGACAAAGTTCTTCTTTTTCTTTTACTTCTTTTAAAATTATATCCGTATCTTGTTTTTCCCTTTACAATTAAGGGGAAGGAACTTCCCTGTCCTTTCTGTTTTTTCTTTTTTTTTTTTTTTTACTGAAGAACAAAAGTCTCTCCTCTTCATCCTTAGTATGGATGTACTAATTTTAAACAACTATGTTTTCCGCCGAAACTAGCTGCTGATGAACAACCTCAAAAATGTTTCTTTGGAATAGTCTTGAAACGCACCTTTATTTAGGTTACGTATATTATTCATAATAAAATTTTTGACTAACCTTTCTTTTATCTTTCCTTTCTTTTGTTATTTTTTTCTTTTTTTCTTATATTCGTTAATCTCCTATTAACGAGTTGCAAGGCACCAGTTTTTGTTTTCCTTTTTCTTTTACGTTGTGCCTCGAGTTCTTACCCAACGGAGCCAACGGCTTCTATTAGGCCATTCTGTGACTAGAATTTCCCCTTTCACTGGACCCCGTGAAAAGGCGACCTTTCTCTTCCTTGGCGAAGCTCGAAACTGACTTTTTAGGTTTCGTTTCTTTTTGGCGGTAAAACGCCCTCCCTGCCTCGACCAATGGCATGTCTTTTCCTTATCCGGGTCAAGACCTTTGCCCCTTCTCGGTTGGTCCTTCACTGCTAGGGCTCGGAGACCTACCAATCGCCTGCCCCCACTTCCGTTCCTCGTAGTAGTCCTTGCATTATAATCCTACCGTGGCCGATGGCCGTAACAATACATATATATGTGTCAGTACTACTGTATGTTTTCACCACTGGGACTTTAACTAACGACATAAGCAGTTGTACGACCTATTACATCCCTTCTCACAAACCATCCAATAAAGATTATCAAGATATGCTGGGCCCTGTGTGGTGAAATAAGTACAAAAACATAAACGACGTTCTCCAGTGGACTGCAACGCATTGATAATCAAGTTTTAATCAGCCAACAACAACGTACATTCATCAGTTCTGTGCTGATAGTACACCAGAAAGCTTGTGAGGAAGCATAATGTCTTTCATGCAATAAATGACATAGACTATATGTGTCATGAAAAGTAGTAGAAAAAGGACTCACCAGCATTGAGGATAAACTGGAAGAATCAATATGATGATCCGAAGACTATGATTAAAAAATCAAAAAAGACTAAATAACAGAGGCAAAAAACAATACTGACAACATAAAGATGAACAGAACAACAATAACTAAGAAACAATAATGTGAAGAAAACAATTGCTTGAATATTTCAAGCGACAAATTGACGAAATCTCACACGAGACGACATGGAAAACTATAAGAGAAACATAGAATCTCTTCAAATAGCAGCACAAAACAACGCCATAAAGACCTATTATTTTAAAGTGCGTAGCGTTAAAATGTTACAGAATAACAAGTGTTGTTTATGTGGTAATAGAGACGAAACAATTACTTTCATTATAAGCTTATGCGGAAACCTAGCACAAAAAGAGAACGACTAAGGAATGTGATCAACTGTAAATTGTACAAGAAATTGAAATTTGACAATGCTACAAAATATTATATGCGCAAAGCAGAACCCGACCTGGAGAATAAGACTAAAATTCTTAGAGATATTAAAGTACAAACAGATCCCCTAATTTATGCCAGAAGACCAAACCTATTGATTATTAATAACAAAAAAGGGAACCTTCCGTTTTGTGGACTTTGCTTTCCCTGGACAACGAGTGAAAATCAAAGAAATTGAACAGACAAAAGTACGTGGATTTTGCTAGAGAACGGAAGAAGTCATGAAACATGTTAGTCTCAGTAATACCAGTTGTAATTGGTGCGCTTGGAACGTTCTCCAAAGTCTTGCCAAGGGGACAGGAAGAATTGGAAATAAGAGGACGAGCTGTGATCATTCAAAGTGCAACATTGTTAAAATCGGCCAGAATACAAAGAAGAGTCATGGAGAACAGAGGAGACTTGCTGTCGCTCAAATTCCAGTCAAAAACCATCAACTAAGACTGGTGGAAAAAAATCACAAAGAGTAAGATGATTTACTTTCATTGTGATGATTCTGCATTGTTTTCTGATGTAATGATGTTATTCGATATCATCATTTTAGGAATATATTCCATTTCTTTGGGACTTAGTAACGTTATTTGCTCTTTCAGAACAGTCACTTGTCCTTTCTATAGTCTCTTGAACTTTCTAGAAGTTTGAAAATTACTTTGTATATATTAAGTGCAAAATGTTTTTTGGACACGGTAAACCAAGAAGAATGCCACATTCATCCCTAATGGATTTACAATACTTGAGTGCGTTTGTATCAAGAGGGACTGCATTGAAAAATAGTGAAAACCTGTCTTGTTTCTCCGACTTATTTTGAATGAGACATAGAATCTTTTGAACATTCCTCGTTTAAAAAGCCATAATTAAAATAAATAACTCTACTTACATTATATAAATGAGACTTGAGTTCTCTAATAAAATGCCACACTACTAAATAATAGACATTCTTTCTCGGGAAAAATATGAAGGCGTAAACTCACTTGAGATATTGCAAATATATAAGTTCTTTATTTGATAACATATTAGCCTTTGTGGATCACTCAATGCTAATTATTCGTTGCTCATATTAATACAAAAACAACGTCGGTCAGAAATACGTACATCTTTAACAAATTTTTCATGAAAAATAATTTTGGGTTAAACCCAACATAACAGAATATTATACTTTTCGTGAAATATTATCAAAATGGATACTATTATGTGTTACTTATCAAATTGTATATTATTCTAACTTTGCCTATCGACAGGGTTAAGGTTATTCTAAATAAATTCACTTCGGAGAGGCAAAGCAATCCTCCACCTAAAAAAGGGTATCTTAATTGTAAGACTACACAACATGTGGTGGTGGGGCTGCATATCTGGAGATCAAGAGAGCGTGGGGTAAACTTTCATTGCCATTACTCACAGGTCCACCATGATCTGGAGCGGTAATGCCTGTTAGATTCCAATGGATATATTAAAATGATTTGTTTAAAACTTATCCGTGTTCGAAAGGATATCTGATATCATATAACCGTGAGCAAAAATCTTCATGTGATTACAAGAATGCTATGAGAAATATTGAATAAGTCCTGGAGACAGCACACCACAATAAACTCAAGTATCCCCTCCAACGATACATACTTTGTTTTTTCTTAGATGAGGACATTTTTTCTCCAGAATTGATGGTGAAATTACGGAACAACCGTTGGCTTTCTTTGTCCCCACATATATTGAAAGCCAAACCACTAGTTCACATCATAGAGTTTTGGTTGGTTTCTATGAGGGTGACCTTATGTCTCCTTTCATTTTCCCATATAGCCTCAGTGTCAAAGCGGAGGCCTACATCAGGTGCCTGTACTAGTGGAATGTGGATGCTGGAAGACGCTACTTCAAGCTACAGGAATCTGCCATGTCGAAAAACAAGAGATTCTACTTTTGGATCTGGGAAAGTTTCTGCTGTCAAATCAGTCCTTAACATCTGACCGCCGAATTCCCTAGAGGGTAAGCCCCTTTATTATGTGTGGCTCGTGGTTGACCGACAGTCTGCCTGTAATCCAATCAACAACAAAGAGGAACTGAAGGCAAGGATATCGGTAGTATTTACCAATTTGAACAAGGTAATTGCTCAGTTGGCTGGGACTGTAAAATACACCGATTGCTTTTCTGCAGATTGGTAAGTCCCTCCCCCGCCAACGTGTGTCTTGGATATAGCACTAAATAATCTGATGGTGAGGTTCAAGTGATGCTGAAGTTTGTGGAATGCAGAGTACTCCTTCATTGCCATCACTCCAAGGTTCACTCTCGCCCAGACTGGTAGCACTCTATATGGGACAAATAGAACTAAACTGTATACTTATACCAAACTGAATTGCTTTAAATAGGACTGTTTTGACATTTAAACTGCTTAACTGAATCATTTGAAATTGAACTGCTTTTGTAAGCTAAACTGAATTGTTTGAAATAGAAGCGTTTTTAGGTCAAATATGTGTGTAAACAAAAAACTACTCATGCTGAACTCAGCTGTTTCAAATAGAACTCTTAATATGTATTAAAATAGATTTGCCGTTAAATAACCCACAGTGGTTGATATGCCCCAAAATCACTGAAAATCCAATTGAACAAGGAAAGCATCTGAAAGACTTGAAGGAAATTCCGGAAGCGGATGAGAAATTGATCACAGCGGAAAACGAAAACCAAAACAAAAACAGAGAACCAATCAGATCCTAATGAATAGTTTTCTTAATTTTTTTATTTATTGAATATGAGTCGTATTGAGGCGACCGTCCATTTTTTTCTATTTTTATTCCTTTTGCTTGTTTTGGGTAAAAAATCACACATAAGAACACTGGGATCGTGAATGTCGCTAAAACTGGAGATATCAAATCCGAAGATCAATGCAAAAATCAATCATGTCTGTTATCATTCCACTTAAGCAATATATATATCGATCAGCAAATAAGTATATATATAGAGAGAGATGTTCATTTTAGGTCCAGACATTAATAGGAATTTTGTATTTTAGCTTTGTAATTTTCTTTGAAAGAAAATCGTCTTGGACTCCTTATAGGTAGATTTTTTTGACAAATGGTCCCGTATACAAAATAAGAAACGCAAAATTTAATAATGTTCTTAAATGCAGATGCCCTGATCAACATTTCAAATTAAACGTTTTACTTTTTTCCCCTCTCAAAAAGTTGTGAATGGTAAAACACACACACACACACACACACACACACACACACACACACACACACACACACACATATACATATATATACATACAAGGATCATTAAATAAGTTTCCAGACTTTTTTCGTATGGGCACTTTTATTGATAGTACACACATGAAACTCTAGTACCCTTCGAGGTAATCTCCTCCGGCTCCAATGCACATGTTGTACCGTTCCAACAACTTCTGGAAGGCCCTATGGAAGCCCTCTTCTGTGAGTTTTTCAATGACCTTCGTCACAATCTCTTTCATCTCCTCAATTGTCTCATAACGACAGCCTCTGAGCTTATGGAATAAGCGAAAGTCACCGGGAGCAAGGTTTGTATGATAGGGAAGGTGGAGAACTGTCTTGATGCCCATCTTGGTCAAATACTCTGTGACAAGGATGGAGTTGTGGACTGGTGCATTGTCCTCGTTGAAATGCCACTGACCCGACGGAATCTCTCTTCCTGAAATCCCTTAAAATCTCAACATATAGTAACCCTAAACCTAACCCTAACCCTTTGGCCAATCAACTCTGGTATACTGACTTCCTTACTCCCACACCTCTCATCATCCCTCACAGACTCCCTGCCTTTCTTGAATCTCTTATATCACTCAAAATCTGATGCTCGATTCATGTAAGATGCTCTCAAAGCAGTCTGAAGCATCTCATACGTTTCTGTGGCATTTTTTCCCAAATTTAAAACAGAATTTTATTGCATATCGTTCTTCTAAAGTGTCCTCTCGTCCAGATTGCATTTTTAAAATTCATCAGCTGTGGCAATCAGACTTTAGTAGGGTGTATTGCAATTTCTGCTGTTGCTGTTTATTTAAACCTGAAATCATAAAAATTGGTCAGTCATCTCATATGATGTATAGCAATAACATACTGAATTTTCAAGAGTCTACGACAATTTTAAATGCCTGTAAAAAAATCTGGAAACTTATTGCGTGTACCAAGTAAAATAAATAACTATACTATTAATATATGAATGTACCCGTTAGAATCCAATCTATATATCAAAATGATCCGTCTAAAAATTATCCATGTTCGAAAGGATATTTGATATCATATAACAATGTAATTTTTTTTCAGATCCTACACAAAAGTGTTGATATAAACATACAAGTATGCAGTTCCTAAATTCAATGCAAATATAATCCGAGTAAGTTTAACATACCATCAAATAAACAATTAAGTAAATTAATAAATATAACTCTCTAACAAAAAAAATGTAATTGCCCAGTCATCTGGGGCTGTAGAATACACCGACTGCACTAGCTGTGACAATCAGGCTTTAGTGGGGTGTATTCCAATTGCTGCTGTTGCTGTTCATTTGAACCAGAAATCATAGTAATTGGTCAGTCATCTTATAATATGTATAGCAATAACATACTGAATTTTCAAGAGTCTAAGACAATTTTACCTGCCTGTACAAAAAGTCGAAACGTTGGCATAATGGTTAGAGTGTTCGCCAATGACCCGAGAGACCTGGGTTCAATCCCAAATGGAATAATTCCAAAGTCTCAAAAAATGGTACTTTATGCTACCTTGCTTTATACTCAGCATTATAAGGAAAGGGTAAAGTGGATCAATTTAGTGAAAGGAGTAGCGCCCGCCCTTACACCTTGGTGCAGTAGCTATCGAAAAGGGAGCCTTTGGGTCACCCACGATATATATATATATATATATATATATATATATATATATATATACTAAGCGTTTAGATAGATAGATAGATAAAGAGAGAGAGAGAGATAAATCTCATGTTTAGATAGATAGATAAGGGTTTAAGCTAGTAAGCTCTGTTGACAGATACATATACACTAAGAGATTAGATAGATAGATAGATAGATAGATAGATAGATAGATAGATAAACAATGCTTTAAACTAGTTTTGTTACCTATAATAACAGAATCTCCCCTTGTCCATGAGCTTTAGAATGCAGTGACAGTGTACCACGCAGAGCGTCCTGGGTATGACACTAAACTGCATCAGATGATGAGTATCCAGTTGTGGTACTCTGGAAAGCGTAGAATGTTATTTCCTTTCCATTACTCCCCGGTCAACTCTGTCCCATTGTAGTAGTACTGTAAATATCCTATCCATGGGTTTGATAGATCTTTTCGTAAATTTATTTGTATTAGATAGGAATAGTCGATATCACAAGACCACGAAATGTTTCGAAACTAAGCAAAAATATAATCATAGAATGTATGGAATTCCCTAACCTCTAATCATAAGATAGTTGCAGAGGGGTTTACCAGCGATTAGAATTAATCAATCAATTAACATACTGTTCTTTAAATATTATTTCGGTGTCTGTATTCGTTTCAGAAAGGGGACTCAAATGAAGTTTTTCGTTACTTATCGCAATAAGCAAAATTATCAATACATATCAAGTAAAAACTCTTTAAAAATTGGAGCTTCTGCCATTTTTTAGACGAACATCTTGCCGTTTGTTATTTTTTGAAACATTGCCAGTGAATGAAACCGAGAGCCAGATGTAACACTCAGGACTTATATATACGTAAAAGTGTTACTCTCAGGACCCAAATTAAATCGGTTTGGTTTGGTTTCTTTGATTAATGGCATATCAACCTTTGTAGGTTATTTAATGCCAAAGCCATTCTCCAAGAAGAACAGTAGTGGTACTATTTAACCCATACCTGGGAGGATAAGGGGGTTCATACCTTTCCCAAGGGTATTTACCCGAAAGTGACCGTAATAGCGCGACCGGAATACGAACTCGCTTACTACGATTCCGCAGTCCATCACTTTAACCATTACACCACGAGGACATCCCCAAATTAAATCGGTGTTACATTTCACAAAGTACTAAACGAACCCGACAAACTGCAATTCTGTCCAACTCTCACTGACGGCTTAATAACTCTCTAATATAGATCATTCTAATGATCTTATTCAATAATGTGATAAATACACGTGTCGTGAAAACTTTCCTTGTAAAACGTCATGTAAATCTCACTGACAATATGTTTATCTTTAAAAAAAAATGACTACACTTCAACCGATTTCAAAACAAACCTTTGTTATGAAAGGGCCAACATCCAGAGGATCCAAGGTCCACCAGTTTGACCTTCTCAATGCAAACTTGTACTTAAGAAGTTAAACTTGAATTTTTTTAAAAACTTAAAAAAAGAAAACGATTAAGTAATATAATTATTCGCAATCCTTAATTATATTGCACGGATATCTAAGTTAATAGAAGAAAAAAACTAGAAAAAAAGATGAGTTGACAAAGTTCAATACTACGTCCTGTATGTTACGTGTAACAATATATGCCGTATACGATGTGCATACGATAAGTACTCTGACGTTTTTCGTACGGGCATTTAAAATCGTCGTAGACTCTTAAAAATTCAGTATCTTATTTCTATACATCTTATGATATGACTGACCAATTCTTATGATTTCAGGTTCAAATGAACAGCTACAGCAGCAATTGGAATACACCCTCTGAGCTTAAGGAATAACCAAAAGCCACAGGGAGCAAGGTCCCCCTATAGGGAGGCTGAGGAACTGTCCTGATGCCAATCAATTGTCACAGCTGGTGAATTTCAAAAATCCAATCTGACACTTTAGAATAACGATATGCAATAGAATTCTTTTTTAAACTTGGAAAAAATGCCACAGAAACGTGTGGAATGCTTCGGACGTTTTTCGATCATCTTGCATGAATCGATCATCAGTTTTTGAGTGGCATCAGAGATTCAAGGAAGCCAGGGATTCTATGAGGGAGGATGAGAGGTGTGGGAGGAGTAAGGAGGTCAATACAATAGAGTTGATTGGCCAAAGGGTTAGGGTTAGTGTTAGGGTTACTATGTTGAGGTTTTAAGGGAGTTCAGGAAGAGATTCCGTCGGAAGAGGGCAGACCCTTCAAATCGGGTCAGTGGCATTTCCACCAATACAATGCACCAGTCCTCCATCGTTGTCACAGACTATTTGATCAAGATTGACATCAAGACAGTTCCTCAACCTCCCTATAATAGAGACCTTGCTCCCTGTGGCTTTTGGTTATTCCATAAGCTCAGAGGCTGTCGTTATGAGACAATTGAGGAGATGAAAGAGGCTGTGACGAAGGTTATTGACACGCTCACAGAAGAGTACATACATGGGGCCTTCCAGAAGTTGTTGGAACGGTACAATAGGTGCATTACAGCTGGAGGATATTATTTCTAAGGGGACTAGAGTTTCATGCGTCTACTATCAATAAAAGTGCCCATACGAAAAAAAAAGTCGAGAAACTTATCGTATACACTTCGTATATCACCCTGGACTGAAAACAAAAGTCAACAAGGCTTGATGAGGTCACCATTCTCAATCAGCTATATAAACAAGATGGTTTTACAACTCTTCTTCTCTTTTCCTGGTTGGGTTACAAGTACAATATCATTAGCGTGTATAGAGATAGAGAAAAGTATTCAAATATACGGGAGGGACTCGTTCCAACAAGAACTCTAACGAAAGGGAACGGCTCCGAGAAAAATGAAATTGAAAAAAATAAATTAATAAAATAAATAAAGCAATCAGTCTCCCAGCCAAAGCATCGTAATAGTTAAAATGAAAAAAAACCCTTAGAGGTTCCAAAAAAAGATCTGGTACACATGTGTGGAGCCAGGAGAAGCGGATATTCATTCCACCAACGATAGGGCAGAAGTGGGTGGACGACTAGGGTTTAATGGAGGAGAGAAGGACGAGACGTGATAAGGAAAAGACATACAGTTGAACACGAACAACGAGGAAGGAAGGAGACGAAAGTTTACAAGTCCTAATTTGGGAGGGGGCTCCAAAAGGAACTTTATATTAGACACAACACAGCGGACTAGTATGTTAAAAATACAACAGAAAATTAGGAAAAAATTCTAGGTCTATGTCTGCTTTCTTTTTCTCATCAGAACATGTTAGTTCTTTTTGCTAGCTAACACGATCGTCTTATTTTCTATGCATTCATTCTTTCTTTCTTCCGGTGGCCACCTACAAGTGGCAGTTGTGAAAGCAAACTTTGTGTAGTTTAAGAGAGAGTCTTGGATTCGTCGACTTTTACTGCTGTGGTGTCTCAATCCTCTTTGGTATTACAACTATACTGAACGAAGAAGCTATCATGCACACTGTTTCTGATATCCACTTATCTTTATTTACATGTTTTCAAACGTTACACGGACAGAATATACTCCCAGAAGTTCTAACACTCCAGACTAATTTTGCTTTTATGTTTTCTCTCCGTCATTCATCAATTCATCGTCACCAACATAGCAGTCTTCGATGACTATGCAACACTTCTCTGAGATTTCTTTTGCTGTCGGGGTTACTATCATATGATTTCGTAATGATTTTATGTGATTCGAACCAGCATTTTATTCTTGTCCCCTTGGGTCTCTTTGTTTTTTTTATTTTTTATTTTTATTTTTGTTTGGGTCCAATCTATTTTTAAAGCGTTATTCCTTTGTTATCTATAAACAAAATGAAGGATATGTGTAGCATGGTTATTAATGCTGTTGAAAATAGACTCATTCTGTCGGTACTACTTGGGATATCTTGTCTGTAACCCCTACGGAGAGATTAACCCTTTCAAAAAACGGTTGTCCTGCGTATGAAACTAAACTCCATCTAAAAGTCGAATAGATAAGTTATTTAAGCAATTTGTTGCCTATTAATACAGAATCCTGCCTCAATATTGTCTAGGAAGAGCAAGAAAAATAATGAAAAATGAAAAAAATAACAAATGTTTGGAAAATTCCTGAGAACTGCAGAAGCCGTGGAATATTAGGGTGGCGATGATACCAGCTGTAGAGAGTGAACATGGAGCGGTTTCCACAGTGTTGAAAAAGAAAAGAGGAAATGGGGATCAGAGGAAGAATCGAAACCATCCTGACCACATAATTGCTGAAATCAGCTTCAATTCTTGGACGATATATTGGAGACTTGCTGTTACTCAAACCACTGTGAAAAACTACTAGTTATAACTTCTGTAAAGAAGTTGTAAAGAGGTAATGGGTTATAAATTCTTATCAAATGCAAACAAGTTGTAAAGAGGTATATGGGTTCAAGTATTCTTATCAAATACAAATAAATTTATAGAGTGATATGTTTTCCGTTTCTATATAATGATAATAACACATTTCTTAGAGTTATATAGTTTCATTTAAAACAAGGAATTATATAGTTTCAAGAAACTACAATTATGATAGGGTGATAAAAGTGTTATTAATAGGTTAGTTCGAACCTGTTCACAACAATGTCTCAGACCAGCACGTCAGCCATTACACCACGGGAACACCCTCTCATTATCGCTTTTTGCTTCTTGTAAATACCCTTAATATAGATAATTTGTAAATAGATGTATTGTTGCAGATATTCACATTTAATATTAATAAGGCTCTAAAATATTTATTTAAGACTAGGCAAGTCGGCTGAGACTGTAAAATATACCGACTGCATCTCTGCAGAGGGATAAAATTCCCCCAACATGTGTCCTGTATATGACACAAAACAATCTGATGGAGAGGTTCTAGTAATGTTGGAGGTTTAGGGAATGCGGAATATCCGTTCATTGCCATTACTCCCAGGTCTACTCTGATCCGGAGTGGTTGCACCAGATAGGGTCCTATCTATGAGTCAAATGGAACTGTTTGACATTTAAACTGTGCACTTATGCTAACCTGAATTATTTGAAAGAACAGTTTTTACATTTAAGTGAGTGCAAACACAAACTGTACTTAACCTAAACTGAATTGTTTAAAATAGAACTGTTTGATTATTTAACTGTGTGCTAACGATGACTGTTGTTTAATTGAATTTTTAGTGATACATGTTTTTATATATAACTGAATATAAATCAAAAACTATATTTAAACAAATAACTGTGTATTAACAAAATACTGTGTACTTATACCAAACTGATTTGTTTGAAATAAAGTGAAATCATTTAGCTGTGTGCAAAAATGGCCTCAGGCTTGTTTAAAAATATTAACAACGAAATATGTTATATCATTTATAAACAAAATTGCAGAATATAAAGTAACTGCAAATTTTTAGGGGGAAATTATTATGTGAGCTGGCAATCCTCACCTCTGACATATTAAGTATAACAACAGTACAATTTTGTACTCTTTTTGTGATATATGACTTTAAAATGTCTAGGCTAAAACGAATCTTGGCTCAATTTGATATCGAATTTTTAAGAAAATATTTTCTGTCATGGCGGTATATTGCGACCAACTCCGACTTCGATTTCTTAATGATTTTTCTTCCAGGCATAATCTAAAATTTCATGAACTCTCATTACTAGGATAACCTCTTTTTTTTATCGACCATGCATTTTCAGTTTCTTCCTCGTAATTTCTTTCGTAATTCCAGACTATCGAGATATTTTTGTACAATGAACATATCGTTAATATCTGAATGATTTATGATAATTATGTTATACGCTGGACTCTTAGATCCGTAAGTAGGTATTGTTATAAATGTCTATGTGTGATCAAATATAGGGGTATAGATGTAAACATGAAGGGTAGGTATCTATATGTAAGTTTCCATATCTAGGCAAAGATATATATATATATATATATATATATATATATATATATATATAAGGCTTGGCATATGTGCATGGGGTTGTTGATATCAGAATATTGGGTGGCAGTTATCAGCGGAGAAATGAGGGTATGAGCCACAATTAATGGAGCAGTCAGTTGGTTGATTCATACGAGAAAGCAGTTTTGGGGTTTAACTACATCTGCTTTATATATAAACCGGATACAACGAAGTCTTCCGTTGGACGGATCTGCACTTGTCGGTATAACTTTTCAGAAAAGAACTCCTGGAGTGTCACCATGACCAATCTGGGAATAAGTTGGGTCATTCAGAATCTTTTGTTCGTCTTTGTTTATTTCCTTGTGACGCTGTCTTCTAGACTCCTATTTTTTTATACAAACCTAAAGAAAAACTGTACAGTATAGGATCCTGACATGACGGTACAGCAACATATGAAAGATAGATGGCAATTGTGTCAATAACAACGCTCGTTTTTTTGCTTCCCTGTCGATCCTATATATATATATATATATATATATATATATATATATATATATAACAGAATTAACTCAGCCAACTGTCATTTGGATATTATGAATTTATTTCTGCAGGCAAAGAGAAACCAGTTTCTTCCGATAACTATCACACAATGAAGAGAATTTTAAAAAATACTTCTCAGATGAGTCTTTCTCAAGGACAATGACATTACACCCGTTTTTGATAACTTAAATCTTTGTCTTTTTGTTCCCCACTTCCTTTTTAAACGAGTTAGAGTCCATTAAAAAAATATTTTTTCTCTCGATTGTGTGATGTCTACCTGAAGAAGCTCGTTTTCCTTTGACAGATAAAATAAATTCTAATCACCAAAAAACGGTTTGTTAAGCTTTTCAATTACATGGAAAATTGATCTATAATAAATTCATATTTTAATTATCATACACTGAGCAATCCTTGAGATTTATAAGAATCCTCTTACATATTCTCTTGTAAGATCATTCTCAAATAATCTTCTTTGGATATATATATATATATATATAAACCAGTCAGGCCAACCAAAGGTCATTTATACTGGAAAGAAGAATGAGTTCAAGTCTCATTGAGTACCCTTTAAAAAAAGCCTTGTGCCTCACATGTTCTCTGACGAAAGAAACAAACTGGAAACATGCACATATATAACACGTATGTAGGAACAAAATAAATAAATTCAAAAAATACAAATCTCTCCGTGGACCTTCTTATTTTAAAATATATCCTTATTCTTTCTTTGGACCTACAATAACTATCTTTATATATATATATATGTATATATATATATATCTATATATGTATATATATAATTATATATATATATATATATATATATATATATATATATATATATATTCTATTGTCTATCGTCAGCACAAACTTTGTTTGATAGAACCATTTTATTTTGTTACCGGTGAACAAACATTTCTTCTACAAGGACAATGGAGGTCCAAGTCTACATTTTTTTTTTCATGTTTTGTTATTCTTTCATGATTTTTGTATGGCACCTTTGTATTATTTTATGGATATTGCCCATATAGCAGTCACTAATTGTTTTTAATAATATTTTCAGCAATTTCTTTGTTGGCGGGTAATTCTTCTTAGTGAAATTTTGAAAAGATCCTACTTAGTAACCTGGGAATAATGTTTATCCAGATAGAATTTTCAACCCATAGAAGTATCGAGTTTTAATCCCAATTCCGACTTAACATGAAATGGTCTGGTTATTTGTTTAATAGAATATAAACTTTTGTGGATTGTTTAATGCCAATATCTTCCTTGTAGAAGTATAGTGGTGATACTATTTAAGTCATAGCTAGCACGATAAGGAGGTTCATGTCTTTCTCAAGGCTATTAATTTCAAAGAGAACGTAATAGCGGGACGAGAGTTCGAGCCGCAGTCTACCACCTAGGCCATTACGCCATGGGGTCTCCCCAGGGTTTCCCCAGGGTCTCCCCTGACATGAATGGATTACAAAAATCTATCGGTGTAACGATTTCAGAAAAAAAGTTTCAAACGTAAACAAATTGTGTGCACAGGTCCAAGGTAAATATCCTTAATATAGATCATTTGTAAATAGATGTATCGTTGCGGATATTCACATTTAATATTAATAAGGCTCTAAAATATTTATTTAAGACTGGGCAAGTCGGCTGAGGCTGTAAAATATACCGACTGCATCTCTGCAAAGGGATAAAATTCCCCCATCATGTGTCCTGGATATGATCAAAACATTCTGATGGGGAGGTTCTAGTAATATTGGAGGTTTAGGTAATGCGAAATATCCGTTCATTGCCATTACTCCCAGGTCTACTCTGATCCGGAGTGGTTGCACCAGATAGGGTCCTATCTATGAGTCAAATGGAACTGTTTGACATTTAAACCGTGGACTTATGCTAACCTGGATTATTTGAAAAAGAACAGTTTTTACATTTAACTGAGTGCAAACAAAAACTGTACTTAACCTAAACTGAATTGTTTAAAATAGAACTGTTTGATCATTTAACTGTGTGCTGACGATGACTGTTGTTTAATTGAATTTTTAGTGATACATGTTTTTATATATAACAGAATATAAACCAAAAACTGTATTTAAACAAATTTTTAAAAAAATGATAAGACATTAGAAAAATCGATCAAATGTTTCTCCTCTCATAAGTTCACTTATCCGACATAAGTGACAATTTGAAATGTGAAAGGTATATTTGCTGCGCTTTGTATACTAGGATATGGATGTACATTTTTCCAGCAAAGATTTATCGATTTAGTGGTGTATCTAGTGTTAAATCCTTTACACAAGCAGACAGACAGACACACAAACATATGAACACACACACGCTTTGAATATATATATATATATATATATGTATATATATATATATATATATAGTCATCCACAGACAGATCTGTTTCGTTCTATCAGAACTCATCAGTGTGGCTAGACAGTAGCTACCCATAGCTGAGATCGAAAACCGGTTTGACTCAGACGCCAAGCCGAAGCCTCTAACCATTCAGCCAGGAGCAGCCATAAGCTGTGAAGTAAATTTTAAACGGTTATGAATCACAGTTACTATTGTTTACATACATCCGTTCAACAGCTGCCGAGACCTCAATTCAAATACGAAGAGGCTTGCAATGAACGCTAATGGCAACATGATTTCTTCTTCGCCAGAGAACGCAACACTATATATATATATATATATACTGTCTAGCCACACTGATGAGTTCTGATAGAACGAAACAGGTCTGTCTGTGGATGACAATAGATATATATACTCCCCTACCCCTGTAGGGTTGAGTTCTCTAGCGAAGAAGTATTCGTGTTGCCATTAGCGCCTTTGCAAGTCTCTTCGTATTTGAATTGAGATCTCGGCGGCCGTTTGAACGGATGTATGTAAACAATACTAATTGTACTTCGTAGCTAATTTCTCCTTGTAGCTAAATGGTTAGAAGCTTGGTTTGGTGTTTCAGTCAACCGGGTTTCGATCCCAGCTATAGGGAGATACTGTCTAGCCACACTGATGAGTTCTGATAGAACGAAACAGATCTGTCTGTGGATGACAATATATATATATATATATATATATATTCGTGTGTTTGTGTGAGTGAGTGAGTAATCACACTTGTACGGTGATAATGTGTTAATTTCAAGGTTCAGGTGAAATACTAACTTCTAATTGCTTTCTAATACATTTCTACTTGAATTTCAAATTTTTTTTTTAATTCACTTTCAATCTTTTTGCATGTTTTAACTTTCGTTTCCAAATATTCCGTTTCTCGCAGAAACCATTGCTTTTCTTTTCATTTTTTTCCCTTAAACTCTTGAGAACAAAGACTATATAAATTAACCATTCGAGTTCATTCCATAAATTGCCCCCCCAGTCTCTCGTATCACCCGTCGATCTCTCTCTCTCTCTCTCTCTCTCTCTATCTATCTATCTCTCTCTCATTCCATCATATACTCTCTCGATCTAACCCCACTCCAACATATTCCAGTGCACACCATCTGCCGTGCAATTTCGTTGATTAGCAAACTACCATTACATTCCTACAAACATATGTTGCCATTTGCCCAAAATAATGTCGATGCATTTAAACTAACTACGATTTGCAAAATAAACAAATGAGTTATAAATAATAATAATGATAATAATGATTAGAATCCCAAGTACAAAACACAAAAATCTACGGCTAAAATATAGGAATAGAAGTTGGCATTGAAGATATACAGATGATGAAAAAAGAGAAAGGTTAAACAACAGAAGGAATAAGACTGTCCAATGCGAAACGCATCAGAACTCTAAGATTTAAAAAAAGAACAGCAAATACTCGGGAATATGAGAACTATCGTTAAGGAGTGCTTAGATGCAATGATTTAGAGACTCTGATAATATACAAACAAAAAAAAAAAAAGAAAAACTGATTACAGCAGCCAGTAAACGTTCTATTAACAGAAATAAGGTAAGTTCAAACGGATAAACAATAATGAATCTGGAAAATAGAACTATGAAGGAAAAAATACTGTAAAAGTACTTCAATGAGGATTTGAACATGGCTGAAAAGAAGAAACCTTAAGAGAGAAACCCATTCATTTTTAATCATATTTACCCAACCCCTCCGCTCGGGCAGGATATGACACAAGGTCAATTTTTTAGCGAAGTTTAACAGGTTTCAATTCAGAGTTTTCCTTCTCCTAGACTAGTTGCCTCATCAAGGCTTAAGAATACAGTCTGCCCTACTATTTACCCTTAGCTGGAGGGAGAATTATTGGATTCATACCTTTCCCATGGGTATTAGTGCTATGTGAAATGCAATCAGTCTCGTCCAGGATTTGAACTCGTGTAGCCGTGTCCATTTCCTACGACGATTGACATTACACCACGGGCAACTCTTGATTCACTTTTAATAGAAGCATAAAATGATGCCATGAGAACCTAATATACTAAAGGAAAAATAATCGGTAAACGACCAAAGAATTGCGAGTGTTGATTATCTAGTGACATAGATGAAACGATAAATAAAGTAAGTGAATGTATCAATCTCACACAGAAGAAATAAAAGACAGTGTGCACAGGTTAGGAAAGAGGTTCAACTGGATCTTGCACAAGAGATTAAGATTCGGATATGATGATTAATAATACATGCAAAACTCAGAATCAATCCTTAGAAAACTTCTTTGGGATTTTGAGATATAAACGGATTATCCAAGTCCAGCCGGAAGATCAGATAGATTATTTTCAACTAAAACTTGTCAACTGGTTGATTATATTGTTCAAGAAAAAATAAAATTCATTTTATCTTACCTGAGAGTTGAAAACTTTAAGAATTTGAAATTGTGGATGATACCAGTTGTAAATTGTGGTGTTGTAGCGGTCCTAAAATATCTGGAAAAAAGATTGGTGGAACTGATGAATAGCAACTAGAGACCACAGCAGTGTTAAAATCAGTTAGAATTACAAGAAGTGTTTTGGAGCCCTTAGGTGACATTTTGATGGTTAAATACCAAGAAAAAAAACAGGAAATAATATTTAGATTGAAAAATATATAATATAGAGTCATTCGCCAATGATCCGGGAGACCTGGGTTCACTCCCAGGTCGGGTCATACCAAAGACTTTAAAACTGGTACTTGATACCTCCTTGCTTAACACTCAGTGATATAAGGTATGAATCAAGAGTAAAGTGGAGCAATCCAGTGAAAGTAGTTGCGCCCTTCCCTACACCTCGATGTAGTAGCTATTAAAAAGGGAGCCTTCTGGTCACCCTCGACCACGGTAACCAACTTTACTACTTATAAGCACATTAAATATATATTTTGTTATTTACTGATGGCACAAGGCAAGAAGGAGAGGTTGCCTGGAGAGAAACCAATTCATTAGTTATATTCTTCTTTCCTTGACCATTAAATATTGCACCATGCAAACCACCCCTCAAAATTTTAGCATAACTTAGATTTGGCATAAGATCACAATTAAATGACAAATAGCCGTTTTATTTACTTAGCTTGACATTTATTTGCACTTGGTAAAAAGAAGACGAATGAAGCACCAAGGGAAAAGCAAATATATGGACGATGATCTTGTAGCCTACCTTTTTAACGAGAACATGATGACTGGAAACCCATAGATCAAAGTGTATCATAATTTTTATATAAGATCTTAATTAAGAGAGAACTATGTAAGGATCGCATTCCTTACTCAGTTGTATTTGGTCTGAGAGAT
>OY757932.1:69674921-69677421 GCA_963585895.1 Sepioteuthis lessoniana | reverse complement strand
GGCATAAAAACAAAGAAGAGGGAAATAAAAAAGAGTGAGCATGAAAAAATAAAGAAAGTAAGAACACGGGTACATTAAAAAAAAGAAAGAAGGAAAAAAAATAGTAGATCTGAAAAAAGAAAGAAAAAAGAAAGAAAGAAGCAAACAAGCAAAAAAGAAAGAAAAAAAATAAATGTATCAGATAAAAATATAAGCATAAGTAAATAGTTAAAATACATTACACAAAAAATTAATAATACATCAGCATCATCATGTCGCGCTAACAATATGGATATTCCTGACCCTCTCTCGCTACACCTTCCTATCGTCCATTGCTTTCGGCAAATCCTCTGGGCTACATCCCGTATCGGCACAGAGCTGTTGCATGTAGGTTCGGGCTGGACGTCCTGCTTGTGCTCATCCATGGTAAGGGGTCCCACAGGAGTACAACAGTTATGAGCTCGTCCCTACTTCTCCAGCAGTGTCCCTCGTGTCTGGTTCGTCTAATTTTGATAGTTTTCGTGATGGGTGGTAAGTGGCCTTATAGCTGTTGCTTATTCGGGTGCTGTCTCCAGGACTTGTTCAATATTGCTCGCAGCATTCTTGTGTAATTGCCGTCAAGCCTTTTCTCCATCCGTTTAGTTAACGTCCAATTGGTGCATCCATATAGCAGTATGGACACGATCACTGCTTGGAAGAAACTGTGCTTCATTTTATCGGTCAGGTCGGACTTCCATATGACCGAGAGCTTATCTATAGCTGTCCATGCCTTTGCTAGTCTCGTGTTGATGTCTGTCTCGGTTGCTGAGACACTGCTCCCCAGGTAGGTGAATTTGTCTACTAGTTTCAGAGTGCTACCGTTTAGTGTGGATATGTAGCCTGTTTGATTAAATTCCATCTTGTGTGCATTGACATGGAGGCCGATGCCTGCAGTAGCTCGTTCCAGACTATGTAACAGGGTTTCGGCTTGGGCGGGTGCATTTGCCAGAAGTGCTATATCATTATTTTGCGGGGTATCTTTTGTTTCTTTCTTTTGTTAGCTTGAAACCGTTTTCTTTGATTTTATCGATAGAGGTTCTAAATAGGTAGTTTAGACAGATGATTAATATGTGTGGGGCTAATGTGTCTCCTTGTAGTACTCCTGCTACTATGCCGAAGTAGTCTGTGTCTCCATCCAGAGAACGGACTTTCACTTTGGTGTTTCTATTGAGCATCATTATGTCTGCGACGGTTTTTTTTTTGTTGGCCGCAGGCGAATAGTATTTGCTCGAGCTTACCCCTGTGGATCGAATCAAAGGCCTTACTTAAGTTAACAAATAATATTGTTGTCAGTAGGTTTTTTGAGCGTACACCTTAAAGAATTCGACGGATAGTAAAAATTTGTGAGGTCATGGATCTATTTCTCAAGAAGCCATTTTGGTTTTTACTAAGTATGTTGTCAATTTTGGGTTTTATGTTGCGTAGTTGGGCATTGTATATTTTGGCCACTATGAACGTGTTATACGTGGGGCCTTCATTAAGTTTCCCGACTTTTTTGTACAGGATCTAAAATTGTCGAAGACTCATGAAAATTCAGTATGTTATTACTAGACAACTTATGAGATAACTAAGTTTTATGAGTTCAGGTTCAAATGAACAGCTACCACAGGAATTGGAATACACCCTACTAAAGCCTGATTGTCACAGCTGGTGTAGTTCAAAAATGCATCTGGACTTTAGGAGAACGATATTCAATAAAATTCTGTTTTAAACTTGGAAAAATTGCTATGAAATGTAAGCAGGATCTACTGCTATGACCGAGTGACCATGAGGCAGGGTTCCCAGTGAAAGCATGCTGGCTCTCCCGGACCCGAAGAAAGCCAGACAGAACAAATCCACCCAAAAACTTTTGATGATCCCTTTTTTTGACTGCACTGGCATGATCTAAATGCACTGGATTCCCACTGGACAGACAGTCAACAAGGAATACTATTTTGAGGTTTTAAGGGAGTTCAGGAAGAGATTCCATCGGAAGAGGCCAAAACTCTTCAAATCAGGTCAGTGGCATTTCCACGAGGGCAATGCACCAGTCAACAACTCCATCCTCGTCACATACTATTTAACCAAGATGGGCATCAAGACAGTTCCTCACCCTCCCTTTTTTCCAGACCTTGCTCCCTGTGACTTTTGCTTATTCCCTAAGGTAGGAGGCTGTCGTTATGAGACAATTGGGGAGATGAAAGAGGCTGTGACGAAGGTCATTGACATGCTCACACAAGAGGACTTCTCTGGGGCCTTCAAGAAGTTGTTGGAACGGTGCAACATGTGCATTGCAGCTGGAGGAGATTACTTCGAAGGGGACTAGAGTTTCATGTGTGTACTATCAATAAAAGTGCCTATACGAAAAAAGTCTGGAAACTTATTTAATGATCCCCGTACTTCGGTAGTTCTGGGCTAATCCGAGGTCGCCCTTTGTAGGGAAGGGGAGGATGCAGCCCTTTATCCATCGGTCTATAGGATTTTGATTATATACGGCATTACA
>OY757932.1:69384921-69669921 GCA_963585895.1 Sepioteuthis lessoniana | reverse complement strand
TAACAGCATACTTATGCTAAAATGAATTGTTTGAGTAAACTGAATAGCTTAAATAGAACTGTTTTTGACAATTAAACCGTACTTACATTAAAATTGATTGCATATGCTTAACTGAATTATTTCAAATAGAACTGTTTTTTGACATTAAAACTGTATTTACACAACTGAATTGTTACATATAACTGCATGAATAGTTTGAAATGGAAATGTTTTTGACAATTAAACTGTGTACTTATGCTAAACTGAATTGTTTTCAATAGAACAGATTATTTACATAAAAATGGATTTGGCATTAAATAACCTACAAAGTGTTGATATGCCATAAAACCCAATAAACCAAACCAAGCCAAACCAGCCACCAATACACTCATAGAGTAACCCTTTGTTTAATCCTTTCATTCAATAATTTTTCTTCCTTCCAACAATATATTCATTCTTACTTTACTTCTTCAAAAGACATGGTTTCTAGGGCTCAAATTTAGTATTTTATTTAGTTTTCTTTTGTTATGGCACTAGACCAGAAGCAGAGGAACTAACTGAGACTAAAATTCACTAGTGCTAGTTATTCTTGCTTGTTAAACATTAAAAATGTGGGGGTGACACTATCATCGATTTTAATTGTTAAGAGAGTTGTTAATTGTATGTCAAGGTTGGGTTCATGTGGTACCCAGTAAGATTGGTTGGTTGGGTTTTGTGGCATATAAACCTTTGTAGGTTATTTTACGCCAAATCCAGTTTTATGTAAATAATCAGTTCTATTTAAAACAATTCAGTTTAGCATAAGTACATAGTTTATTTATCAAAAAAATTTCTATTTCAAGCTATTCAGTTTATTCAAACAGTTCTAAATCAGCTGATCCAGTTTAGAATAAGTATAGATTTTCTTTTGGTTTCTTGGTTTAATGACATATCAACCTTCGCAGGTTATTTAATGCCAAAGCCATTCTGCTAAAAGGATAGTAATGGTACTATTTAACCCATAGCTGGGAGGATAAGGGGGTTCATATCTGCCCGAAAGTGAACGTAATAGCACGACTGGAGTTCGAACTCGCATGCAACGATTTCGCAGACCATCGCTTTAACCATTACACCACGAGGACACCCCCGTACGAATCGAGACACCAACTCACTTGCAATTGTTTGTAGAAGAAAGGTTTAGAAAGTTTCTTTTTAAAGTTTTAAAGGAGATGAATGATCATTAATTAAATGAACATTACTTTTCCGTATCGAAGTGTTTTCAAATGACATATATATATATATATATATATATATATATATATATATATATATATATATATATATATATATTCTGTTGTAGGAAATAAACATGGTGATCTTAACTCAAACAATGGACGAGGTTGTTTGTATCTAATATAGCACAAATACCCTTTCTTCCACCACCTATGGGGAAATAGTAGGGCTAACTCTTTAACCTTGGTAGGGCAACCGACCCAAGAGAATGAAAACTGTGAAAGCAAGCCACTTGAGTCCCGTAAAAAATTGAACTTGTGTCATATCTTGTTCGTGCGAAGAGGTTGTCTGTGGATGACTATACAGATATATACTCCCTTACCCTCTTGGGGTTGAGTTCTCTGGCGAAGAAGTAATCGTGTTGCCATTAGCGATTATTGCAAGCCTCTTCGTTTGAATTGAGGTCTCGGCTACCGTTGAACGGACGTATGTAAACAATAGTAATTATGATTCATAACCGTTTAAAATTTTCTTCGCAGCTAATATCTCCTCGTGGCTGAATAGTTAGAAGCTTAGGTTTGACGTTTGAGTCAACCAGGTTTCGATCCCAGCTACGGGAAGATACTGTCTAGCCACACTGATGAGTTCTGAGAGAACGGAACAGATCTGTCTGTGGATGACTATATATATATAGTTCTTTTTAAGATTAAGGCTGGGAGAAGTGTGTTTCCTAATTGGCAGTGAATACTTTCTTAGTTTATTAGGTGTTAATGAATCATTCGAGTTCCTTACACCCTATACAAAAGGAATGCCATTAAGTTTCATGTTAAATACCTTTAGATTCAGTGTTTATATGCGTTTTATCTATTATATTTGCGTTCTTCTATTATTGTTGTAATGCCATTGAATTTTTTTTTTCAGTTCTTTCAATGAAGGTTAACCCATCATCTCTTTAAAAATCAAAATCGTCTGAACGGTTGTGTTCTAGATATATTGATTTGCAGTAAGCTATACATCTGATACTGTGTTTATAGTTATTGAGTCAAAAGTAAAACAGCCATTCCGACTTTCTTATTTATGCTTTTTCGCTGCGACTGCATTCCCCATAATAGATTTCAATTTTTTTCTTTCATATATAAGTTAGAGACCGTAGTCGAGAGTAACACGAAGGCTCCCTTTTCGATAGCTAATACACCAAGATATAGGGGAGGGCTCAACCCCTTTCGCTGGATTGCTCCGCTTAACTCTTAATCCTTATCTTATAATGCTGAGTGTTAAGCAAGGTAGCATCAAGTAACATGTTTTTGAATCTTTGGTATGATTCGACCTGGGATTGAACCTACTTCTCCCGGCCCACAGGCGAACAGTCTAACCATTATGCTAATGGCCGGTATTAATACCAGAAGCCTCCCTTTTCAATAGTTACTACACCAAGGTGTATGGAAGGGTGCTACTCGTTTCCCTGGATTGCTCTTCTTTACTCTTGATACGTACCTTATATTGCTGAGTGTAAAGCAAGGAGATATCAAGTACCATTTTTAAAGACTTTGGTATGACGCAACCTGGGATTGAACAAAGTCACCCAGTGCCGGGGGTTTCCCTGATTCTGCCTCTCTCCATCCTTTCCTATCATCAATCGCTCCCGGCAGACCTTTCAAACTACATCCTGTGTCCGCACAGAGCTGTTGTAAATAAGTTCTTTCTAATCATCCAACACTGGCACGTCCATGTAAAGGGGTCCATAGAATAACATCTCTCATGAGTTCGACCTTGCTTCTCCAGCAGTGTCCCGTATGCCTTTTTCGTCCTGGATGTTTTTTGAGATAGGAGGTAAGTTATTATACATTTGTTGTTCCGTGAAAGGTTTATTTCTGGATTTGCTCAATAGAGCTCTTCGCATTCTTGTGTAATCCCAATTTAGCTTTTTCTATAGGCGTTCTATATACATTGGTATAATGGTTAGAGAGTTTACCAATGACCCGGGAGACCCAGGTTCAATTCCAGGTCGAGTCATACCAAAGACTCAAAAAATGGTATTTAATGCTGCGTTGCTTAACAGTCAGTATTCTATATAAGATCAAGATCAAGGGTAAAGTGGAGCAATCCAGGGAAAGGCATAGCGCCCTCCCCTACAACTAGGTGTCGCAGATATAGAGAAGGGAGCCTTCTGGTTACCCTGGACTACGGTTGCCAAATTTACTTTACTTATATGCGTTTTGTTTACGTCCATGTGGTGCATCTATAAACTAGTATTGATAAAACCAATGCTTGTAAGAAGTCCTATTCTATTCTATCGGATAGATCAGATTTCCATATAATCAGAAATCTCTCGATAGCATTTCATGCCTTTGTCAGATGCATGTTAACATCAGTTTCAATAGATGAGAAACTGCTGCCGGTGTTCTACCTTACTAATTATTCATTTTTTCTGTTTTTTCTCTTTTTCCATTTCTTTCTTGATTCAATGTTCATTGGCCTAATGAGTAGAGTGTTCCCAATGGTCCGGTAGCCCAGGGTTCAATCACAGATCGAGTCATAACAAAAACTTTAAAAATGGTACTTGATACCTCCTTGATTAACACCCAGCAATACAAGGTATATATCAAGGGTAAAGTGGAGCAATCCAGGGAAAGGAGTAGCGCCCTTCCCTATACCCCGGTGTTGTAGCTATTGAAAAGGGAGCCTTCGGGTCTTCCGCGACTACGGTCACCAACTTTACTTTATATTACATATCCTCTGTCTTTTCATTTATTTATTTATTTATTTATTCATTGTTTTTCCTTTTCCATCCATGTTCTTTTCTCTTTTTATCTTCTTTCAATATCTGTAAATCGCAATTTAATTTTTTTTTGTCAGCAATTTTTTACCTCCTCATTCGGATAACACAAGCCACAACAGGTTCGTGTGCCCGCATTTTCAACCTTTTAGTAAGTTTCTTCACAAAGAATCATAGCTTGTAATTAAACAATTGTCAATAACCACTTCCTCTTTTCGTTCATTTTTTAAAACTTTTCTGACCAAAACAGCACAACTCTTGTTTCTTGCTCACTTTCAAAAGTGGGATAAAATTTCCTGTGAAGTCTTTCCCCAAACAACACAAACTGCTCCCCTTTTCGTTGACTCTTTTTCTCCCATTTTTTTCACTAGTGTCCATTGATCGATCCCTTTTCTCTTCTTTAATTGTAAACGAGTGTACTTTTTCTCTTTCCTAATTCTGATCTGAAACTCCGCCCGAGATCTCTTTTCACTTACGAGAGAGGTGAATAGTCGGCTGCTTGCACTCTGAATTCCATCCCACATTTCAAATTATCTCTACTTCCAAGACATGGGTGCAAAACAATCCGTCTTCAACTAAAACAATCGTCTTATCTTATACCAACACCCAAAGGATTTTGCTCCCACTGTAACATATTGAACCTCGACCGAGCCGTCAATCAATAGATGCACCTGCGTAAATAAGCAGGAGAACAGCATCCGGTCGAAGATATCGGAATATCACCTTAACCTGTGGATGTGGTTGAATTCGACAATTATATAACCACGTGCCACAGACAGCTTGAGTTAGTCAGTTCGAGTTCCAGTTGAAGTTGGAGTCAGTTGGGGGACAAGATGCCAGCGTGAGAATCAGCTAGCAGACTGAGGGCCTAGGCCCTCAGTGACCCACGGTTGAGCAGCGCAGCCAAGATGAGAAAGAAGTGCTGCTGTGGTCAGAAGAACTTCGGATCAATATGTAGCAGTCTGTCCCCGTCTCCAACTCACCTCTCACACACAAGAAACCTCAACCCTTTCGAGAATAAAGTGTGAGAGGTATATCTTTATAAAGAAGTGTGTTCGTTCGTTCATTGAAGTTCGTCATTAAGTTTGATTATGTTCTGCATATATTATGTATAGGTATATGTATGGCTGTGATTATACAACACCGCTCAGGGAGATAATGAATAATTTTTCCTGTAGCACTGTTTTACTCAGAGAAAATTTTATAATTCCTCGAATACAATTCATGGGGTCAACTCCGCAAACTCCTTCTACATATCCTATACTATGCTGCAAAATGTTACTGGACATCATGTAATATAATGGCCGAGAGATTTTGTTTATTGTCGGTGGTTTTAGTTAGGCTGAGAGCCTTTCGGCTCAGTGCATGGGTTACTTAGGTGCAACATTAGACAGGTGTTCACGCGCGCACGTGGAGCGGACGTGTCACTCAGAGATGTCACAATAGCCCGAGATGGGAAATAGGGTTACAGAGTGCGGGTGACGTCACGCACTGGAAGCGCGCGGAGGATTATGGGAATTTGAAGAAAGTTAGTAGAGCGAGACTAGACACCGGACGAGACAGTTGACTTTCGCTTGCTCGCGGAGGCCTTGGGCGGGTGATTCAGAAAAAAGTTAAAAATATTCCAATGATTAACTTACTCAAAGTTTTGTTTTTCTACTGTCCTTTTTTCGACATTTACAAAAAACATTATTCTCTTATTGTCAACAGGACAAACTGTCCGAATGTTTCGTTCTTTTCCTTCTGTTCCTTTTTTCCTCTCTTTCTCTTCAAAACCCCTGTTAAAATAACATATAGTATTTGTCAATATCAGACTTTTAATATACAAAGACAGGACTCATTATAAATGTCCATTTTTTTTCGACGTTAGTTAAATTCTCTCGGCACAAACCCATGAAAATGAGAATGAGCAATGTAACTACAGTGGTGATGTATTTTTTCTTTTTCTATTTTTTTTTCAATTCTTTTTTGTTAATTTACTATTGTTGGAGCCTTACCCATCTTACCATAATGTACTCATTATAGATGTCCATTTTCTTTCGTCGTTAGTTAAATTCTCTCGGCACGAACCCATAAAAATGAGAATGAGCAATGTAACTACAGTGGTGATGTATTTTTTCTTTTTCTATTTTTTTTCAATTCTTTTTTTTTTTGTTAATTTACTATTGTGGGAGCCTTACCCATCTCACCATAATGGACTCTTTTCACCGTTATTAATACTGAGAGATTTCGCTGCCAGATGGGCAGATCAATATCGGTGTTATCCGAACAGTACGAGACTTCTTACCTTTTCTATGTAACTCTATTTTTCTTGTGTAATATAATCTGTTATCCGTGTTTGAGTTTTCATTAGAGACCCTTTCCGGGGCCATAACATTTACTATCTATCGTTCTTGTTAATTTCTTTTCTTTCATTTTCCTTCTTTTTTCTTTTCTTATTCATCTTGTGTTTCTTTTCTTATTTTCAATTCTTCGTTGCTAATTTCTACTGTTTTGCCTTTTGCAAATCTGTATTATGTCTGGCCATGCATCGAGATTTTACTCCTTTCTTCAAAATTTCGGTTTTTATCTTTTCCCTTTCTCTCTTTTTCCTCTTTCCCTCGTTGGCCGGGGTTTTGTCTGATGATCTTAATTCCCGGAATGGGCGCCACATTATTTGTCTCTTTGGAGTTAAGTTCTTATTAGTCGTCTTTCTCATTTTGGTCAGAGTGCTATAGTTTTTGGATGTTTTTGGAGTTTTGTTTTTCGTCTTTCTTTATTCTTCCGTTCATTTTTCTGTTTGTCTCTTTCTCTCTGTCCTCCAAAACATGGACGCCAGCTGTAGTTTTCTATTGTTATTGGTCACTTCTTTCATTGTCTAGAGACCCGATGTGTCAAGAATTTTAGCATTCTATGAAACCCAGTTCAAAAATCATGCCATGTGGACATGAACAGGTCACCACCCCAAATCGAAGGATGTAACGTTATAGTATCATCTCGAATGTTAAAATTCAAAATTAATAGGCGACCTTTATTGTTCAGACACCAAAGTCTTTATTCAGACTGGGACAATTTCATAGCAGTCCGACCCAAACACGAGGAGAGAGGAAGACATCTTGATAGTTTATCAACATATCCCCTTTGATGCTACTCTACCACCAAACTTTTTTCTTTGGCTTTCAAAACTCAACAGCCTGAATTTTCAAATTCTTACTTTTATATATTCTCTATTTTAATTACTTATTGCTTCATACTTTCTATAATCATCACATTAGTCAGAAATCGTTCTTTCCCCAAGCCGGTCAATAAGCCTTGATTTATTTATCCACATACTGTCCACGTTATTTTGACTTGAGGTGTTAAACCTAATCGCCACCTGTTCACGTGTTTTGGCCTTTGTGAGAAGCTAAACTTACATTCAAAGTAATTAGCTTATTTGTAATTTTACCAAATAGATTAGATAATTGATATAATTAATTAATCACCCTAAGTATTTTATACTGAGACACGTGAACTTGTCTACTAATTTTAAATGCACGTCACTTCGAGTTGAGGTGGCTCCTCATTTAAAAAATGTACTCCGTTTTATTTGCGTTCACGAGGAGGCCAATGCCTCCAGCAGTCTGCTCTATGCTGTGCAGCAGGGATTCAGTTTGGACAGGTGTATTTCCTAGAAGTGTTATATTATCTGCTGAGTCTTTATTGTTTCTGATTCTTGCATTTTTTATTAGATCTATCGATATTCGAAAGACACAGTCTTCGCTGATTATAAGCAAATATAATGCTAATGTGTGTCCTTGCAAAACTCCAGCAAAAATATAAAAGAATCTATTTCCATTAGGTAAGCGAACCATTCATTTCGAGTTTCTATAAAGCATCGGTATAGCGGAAACAGTTTCTTTTGGAAGACAAAGCGCTAGAAGTATTTGTTCTATCTTTCTTCTATGTATGAATTCAAATGCCTTGGAGAAATTTACAAACAATAGTGTTGCCTCGAGAGTTTTTGCACGAACTCCTTTGATGATTCGACGAAGTGTCAGATCTTGTTGGTTTATTTCTCGGAAAACCGTTCTGATTTTCGAAAGAATGTTCTCAAAACTTGATACGTTTGAGAAGCAAAGGATTACATATTTTGACAGCTATAGAGGTAAGAGTAATATCTCTGAAGTTCTTGGTAATTCCGATGTTACCATTTTTAGCGAAGGGAAGAATGCAGCTTTTTGTTCATCTTTCGGTTGTATTTTGTTTATATATTTCGTTGTAAAATCAAACAAGTAAATCATCAAATATCCTTGTCTTACACATTTCTAGGGGTATTTAGTCGAAGCCTCCTGCTTTTCTGCTTTTAATTTTTGTCAGGACTCGGTTACGTTCTTCGTCAATAAACTATCCAAGTTAGATGCTTGTTTGTTATAAACGACTTTTGAAATTGGGAGTTCCCAAGCAGATTCTTGGGATGTTCTTTCCATTACTGTATGTGTTCTTCGTGGCTAGCAGCTTTTAGTTTTCGCTCCTGAGATGATGTTCCTTTTAAACGCAACATTTACTGTCTGCCACAATATTTGAGGTTACCATTCTTTTTTTTTTATTGATCTAGCCTAGAATGTATTCTTGTTGTTTTTCTTTAGTATGTGTTAGCGTTGGAATTCGGTTAGCCATCTTGTTTTTTTTAGTTGTGATATAAAAAGTAAACCCTCTAAGTAACAAGGCTAGAATACATATTGTAATTTACAAAGCTCTTTGCTTCGATGTGGCACAAGGCCGAATGAATGGGGCGCCCAATGAGACTCGAACTCACTCGTGTAGGTTTGCTAGTCTAGTTTGCTAACCGTTACACAACCAGAGGTGCCCAGGCTAGAATACATATTGTGTCTCGTCCTGTAGCTTGTCTTTGTTCATATAAGCTTTACTCATCTCTGATTGGTCAATCTACTGCTGCTGCTGACGGGCTAGTTTTAAAAGGTGGCTGATAATTTGTACTCGGCTGATACACTTTAGTTGGTACTCCTAAATAATCCAACACGCCCCCTGCTCTCGGATTAAGATGGAATCTTCCGCCTTTAAAAGAAATACATATTAAAGATAAAAAAATGATTATCTTTTATAAAATTATTAGTATTAATACAATTTTTTTGTTTAAGTGGCACAAAAACACGGTTACTGATTTAGGTGTTACTTGCTAGGATTAATTGGTTGTTTTATTGTCATGTTTCGGATACTCATTTTAGTATTTTGTACTCCTCTGCGGATATGCAGTCGATGTATTTTTCTGCCTCAACCTAATTTACAAAGTTAAGACTCAATTGCCTACTATAATCTTTCTGAAAGTGTTTAACTTTATTCCTATCATTGGCTGCATAAACTCGTCAGCTACATGTTATATAATTACAGAATGATTTTTTTATTAAGCATTTTCGTTAATTATATTTCATCATTTGATTTGGTTGGACCTTGAACTATTCGGCTCTAAGTGCAGGTGTTCACACTCGCGCGCAGATGATATGACAATCACAAATGTCATACCAAAAACCCCAGATAGGAAACGGGACTGGGGTATGAATGATGTCATGCCCAGAAGCGATGGGCCGAAATTTTTGGTGATTTCGAAAAAGATGTCAGTTGAGATTTGACTCTGGGCGAGGCCAGTCCAACCAGGGGTTGGCTTTGGGCGAAGTAGGAACAGTCAGCATAGTAAAAATTGTGTCTCTCTCTCTCCTCGTGTCAAGAAGTCAATAAACGTTTCGTACCTGAACTAAAGAAAGTCTTCAGTGTTTCGGGATTTCTATGCATATGAACATTTTTCCATATTCGTATCGTAGCTATGCTACATACTTTTTTCTCTGTTTCAATGTGTTTTAAAAGAATGGACCTATTATTTATTCCATCACGTATAAACTGAAATTGTATATCAATATGTTTTGATCTTTGAAGAACAACTAGGTTTTTTTCCAAAACAATACTAGACTGATTATCACAGTTAATAGTTGTTGGGTTTTTAAGTGACTCAAGATCCGTCATAGTTTTCAATAGTGATGAAGATGCAGGGCTTCTTGACTTCCTCATGAAATAGCGATAAATTCCGCTTTGTATGTTGACAAAGCGACTGAATTATGCTTTTTGGATTTCCATTAAATCATTGGATTATTTTCTGCCAATCTAAAGCAATATCCGTGCATGCTTTTTCTGTCACTTAAATTAGCCCAATCTTTTTCACAAAATCCTTCTAATTTCAAGGGTTTCAGCGTTTTCTTACATATTTGTAAATGATTGATTGTACTTTTTAAATAACGTAAGATGAGTTTTGCGTTCGTTAAATGGAAAGAATATGGTTTTGCTCGGTTCGAGACAACCTAGTAACTGTATAACAAATATCTGGTCTTCTTGCAACCATTATACATATATGAGACAGCCAATAATTTCACGATAAGGCTTGCTATCTAATAAATCGGCTTTGTCGCTTCTTTTCTTTATTACCATTTCACATGGAGTTGTGCGTGTTTTGCAATCTGCTATGCCGAACTTTGATAATATCTTCGATATATCTACGTTGATTCATTTTAATTGTATTATTTTCGCATTCAAATTGTATTCCTTAAAAACAGAATAATTTCCTAAGATCAGTGATTTTGAATCTAGAGTTCAGTGTTGCCTTAATTTGCATAAGGTGTGTTATAGTTTTTGAAACTATGAATATATCGTATACCCACATTAAAATGATGGATATTTGATGGTGGACATTTAGAACGTATATGCAGGGGTCCACTGGTGACTGCACCAAATTTTGTGTAGTTGAATAAGAATAGAATGTTTGATTCCAAGTTAGACTGCTCTGTTTTAACCCATATAAGGACTTTTTCTGTTTCCAAACATAATTCCCATTCATATCTTTAAAGCTTTCTGGTGGTTCAATCTACATTTCGTAGTCTTAGGGGTCATTTAAATATGTACTCTTAACATTCATATGATAAATTAACAAGCCATACTAGACTTCTATTTGTAATAGTAACCTTATGGAAACCATAATTTTCGCCGGGGAAAAAGTTTCTCTATAATCTTTGCCATATATTTGCAAGTAGCCTTTACTTTTTAAAGTAGAAAAGCTACCTACTACCAACAATAATTTTATTTTTTGAAGCTTTCTGACATTCAAAAGTATAATTTTCTACTAAAGAAATAAATTCTCTCTTCATTGCTAAGTTATTCGAGTTGACAGAGTTAACGGCCGCAGTATAGTATAAAGGGATCGTACGCATAGTACCACAGTAATCAACTCCATTAAATTCAAAGTTTTCGACGGCAAAAAATCAGGTTTAGATAACGGCTTATTTGCCCCTCTCTCTCGGTGTTTAGGCTGTTTTTCAATTGTACGTCATATGTGATTAAGTATTCTGGAAAATCTGCATTTATATCCGGTTTCGATAGTGAGCTCTTATCATAAGAACCGGTTTATTTTACACACCTAACTCTTTTAATAGCCGTTGTTCCTGGGAAATAAATCAAGTAAGCTGAGCTTTGTTTGTCATAGCTGACAAAGATGCCTTTTTCTCAACGAGAATCCAATTTCGTTTTATTTTGTACATAACAAAAACAAGTCATACCAAAAATATGCATCTTATTTAAGTTTGGTTTTGAACCAGTAAAACTTTCATATGAGGTTTTACTTTTGTTTTTATTATAATTACGATTTCTAATATACGCTGAAGCCATCAAAACGTAAACCCACAAGTTTTTGGGCAATTTTGACTCAATAAAACGTTCACCATGAGCGTTCAGCAGTCCCGTTTTTATCCGGAGAATAAGGAGCTGACTGCTCGTATTTGATTCTACTAATTACAAATAACCGTTGAAAAAGTTCAGAAGTGAACTCCGTTCCGTTGTCTGTCCTTAAACATTTTACATGGCCGTCAGGGGCGATGTCAGTTAGATGTTTTGTAGTAGTGAGCCAAGATCGGACATGTGTTTTAAGAAATATAATATTGTAAGGCCAGAGTAGTCATCAATAAAAAGTACAAATTTAGAACCATCTTTTGCTAAGGGTTTAAAAGAACCAGCTAAATCACTGCGTACAAGTGCAAGGATTTTTCTTGCCTTGCTATTCAAAATCGTATTTCTGTCATCAGATATCTTTCCTTGAATGCATATGTCACTGTTAGGAGCATAATTTGGTGTCGGTTTTATCTTCATTCCTTTTGCTAAGTTTGCTAACTTTTTAATATCAGAACCGTTACAGTGGCATAAGATTTTTTGCCAAGTATGTAAATCTTAAGTGTCATTTCTGGGAGAAACAATATTTCCCAGATAATACAAACTTTTTCTCAGTATCATGTTGAAAACTGCTCCATTAGGGTAAATTAATTGGCAAGTTGTCACACTAAAAACTTATGTGTGCGCCATTTTTGTCGCCGCTTTTACTGAGAATAAATTTTAATTAAAAGTTGGTATATATAAAGCATTTTAAAGATACATCAATGCGCGTGTCCTTTGCTATTACATAGATAAATGCAGTCATTACCTCTTTTAAGCACTATATTATTTGCTCGACTATCGTCAGTTAATTTAACAAAATGGTTCCCTGGTTTAAAATTTTGGTAAAAATTAATGAATTTGGATTTATCTATTAATTACATGCTCAGTAGCCCCGCAGTCGATTAATAAATTACTCTTGTACGAAACAACACCATATCCTAAAGCAAAGAAATAAGTCTGGCCTTGAGAATAAGTTCGTATATTCTGACAAAAATCAATTTGCTTTCGGTTTTTACTATGAAATGCTTTGTGGCCTCTCTTCCCACGAATATAACAAATAATATTTGTCTTCACGGTGGGGGTGGATTTTATAGTCCTCTCTTCTATGCTGAGGCTTCTGGTACTTGTTATGATAATGATTTGATGATTTATAATCATAACGAGAATGGGTACTTACCCCCATTTTATTACTTGTGTTAATCTTTTTCAATGTGGTCTTCATCTGTAGTATATTGTTAGATTCATCTGCGGGGTAACACATACGCTCTGTTTCTTCATATCCTTTTAAACACACTTAAAATTCAGAAAAAAAATCAGGGTTTTCTTCTTCTGGGTTATAATTGTTGTAAAAGGTTTAAAATTCGGAGTTATTACTTTGAGAACCATAGCTATTAATAGTCCGTTGCTTATAACTTCCCCAGCTTTAGAAATATTTTCTGTCCTTATTATATAGTCTGTAATAGACTCTGAATCCAATCTTTTTAAAGATCTTATCTCTGTAAAGAGGGAAATAACTTTTGGCTTGCCTTTTGACAAACAATATTCCCTTTATATTGTTCAGGCTTTTCTTCAATTATCTTGTGCATCACTTATTGTTTTCCGTTGTGCGATATGAAAAAGAACGCCTTCTAAGTAACAAGGCTTGGACACATATTGAGTTTAGCTTTGTAGCTTGCCGTTGTCGATATATGCTTTAGTCATCTCTGATTGGTCAGCTACAGCAGAAGAGAAAGCTTCAAAATATTTTCTGACAATCTTTTGACAGCTGATACTCAATAATAGGTCCCAACCTCCTTGTTGAATTTTTTCTCAGATAGATGTGGGGACGCACACAGTTTTTCTCTCTTCAGAGAATCCGATGACCAACAGTCGACCATCTACATTCATCTGCAATGAAGTTCTTTTTATTTCTAAAAAGGAATAAATAACTTCACAGCAATTGCACAAGCTTTTCCCATTCCTCTACAGTTCTCATGTCTCTTCAAGCGTCCATTGCACCAACCTCATCGGTCCATCACAACATAAGAATCATTCACCCTCTTAGTTTATCTTTGCAGCGACAAGACTCCCAACAAAATGCAGAAAATAGACTACTCAATGAGAAAAGACAACCTGAAGCTTCCCTATGAAGATTAAAGAACGAGGAACATCGCGGTAAAGACAATAAAGAACCAAAAGCCCAATTGGAGCCGAATAGCCTTTGCTACAAGCATCCCTGTCACCAAACGGAGCGATTTCCTCGGACAGCCATATTCCTACCGACCAGAAATCAGTCGAAAATGAGAGTCCAGCTACACCTGCCTAATGGACCATCAAAAAGAAGAGCTTAGAGGAATACGAAAGAGATAGGTTGGGGAAATATCCTCTGTATTTCAAGGACAATACAATATTACCAATCTAGGAAATGTTGAAGGTAGTTTAACCCAAAAACCTGTCTCCCGTAATAACGGATCTAAAGACAAAAACTTACAAGAATCTATAAGGAAATGATCGCGTAACTCCTCCCTACACATCCCATTTCGGTATTATTGCCGCCGAAGTTTGCTACATGGGACGTACAACATCAGAGGAGCAAGCAGTAAAACTCGTTTCACGTAACATCTCAACAAAGGTCTTCCGACTTCAGCCGGAATTTCAAGGCAAAAGGAGAATTTGTGACACCGTGTGTAACTTCCCCTCAACGTCGACGTCCAGGCATCCTTCAAGGTGCTTATGGCAGCGTCGATGAAGTGATCCCACTAAAATCAACTGACGGAACTGCACATGGTGACTACGTTCTAAATATCTGCCTAGACAGGCAAGGCTTCAGAGCCATCTGACACATTATCACATTCCAGGACTGACATATGATGGTAGTGGTTGAGGTCAGAAAGCTTCACTGTTGGACCTTTAAATAAATAGGTCATCTGGCCAGATTCTGTCCTCAAAAAGATCCAAGGTCTTGGAACGAATGATGCCAAACAACAACAAGCGGCAGTTCCACAGAAGAGGGAAGTGGACCCAGGTCACTCGAAAGGGGAATGAAAGAACCACATCTCGACTTCCAAAGGCCCCCAATCAAATTAAACCAAACTAAGGAAATCCAAAAGGAAGAAGAAAAAAGGAAGGAGGAGGAAGGTGATGAACCAGCAGCACCCACCATCGAAGAGACACCAGCAGCAATTAAAACATTTAAAAATTACAAAGAAAGAAGGGGAAAAATAAGTCGCCAATGAAAGAATTATAAGTAGCATACACACTAAAAAGACGGGGCGACGGTGGGGAAGGCAACCCCAAAAAGTTCTGCACCTAACCCAATTCTGCACCCCGTCCAGGAAAAAAATTGAACAACCCTCCGATATACCGCTCTAACAAAAATTACCCCAACAAGAACAATCATAACAATTCCACCTTTACAACAACCCAAACAACTCCTGTCACAATAAACACATCAACAGCAGCCGCCGCAACCATCTCCCCAACAATCCCAACAAGCGGAGTGTACGCCTTTTTCCTCATAAACACTTCGCTTTCTCTCTTCACCAAGGCTTTTTGCCCGTTCTCATGCAACTTAAATCCTGATGAAAATCTTGTTATTGCAGATGACGGGGGCTGGCAGGTTGTGGCTGATGTTGTCATTAAAAGTTTCGAATTCCGGGTAGCTACGGTTTATGTGCCCTGTATCGCAGAAGAGAGGGTTTCCTTTTATCGGTGATTATAGACGATCCAAAGCGGATAGTTAGAGTGTTGCTTGGAATGCTATTCTTGATCCAAAGAGATATAGGGTCAGAAAGGAAGCTAAATTGTCGGGAAGATGTGAAAGCTGACGGATCAATTTAATGGCTCGTCATGACTTGGTCGACATGTATCGTCTGCATCACCCAGAGAGGGAGATGTGGATATGGCTAGATAAATCGCCCTCTGTCCGTGAATGATCTTATTTGGACAGAGTGTTAGTTAGAAGAGCTGACACATATTTTGTTACGTGTCCCACGTTCCACTATATAGGGTAGACTGATCATAGATTTGTTAGGGACAGTCTGCAGCTAGCTAATAAGCCTAGTCTAGCCGGTTACTGGAAGTTCAATACCTCCTTACAGGAGATACAGGACTTCTGGGACCAACTGGAATCCTTTATTCAGCGGGCGTGAGTGAGGGCGTTTACCTGGAATATATGGTGGGGATCTCTTAAACATAGGATTAGAGATTCCGCCATTAAGTACGGTCGCCAGCTCAACCTAGATAGGATGAAGGTGGCAAAATCTTTGAAAGATAAGCCTTCCCGGGTGGTGAATGGTGGCAAAGGTTATGTAGTTAGATCTAGGTTAAAAAGAGTTCCCAACGAAGCCGTGAAATATAACAGATTTGCATGCAAATAAGAAGTAGGTATATCAGTTCTGTCGAGTCCCCAGATGAGCAATTGCTCCGGTTGAGTCGTGAGATGCGTGAGGCCTTTCGGATCCTCTGCCGTGATCACTTTGCTCGCTGACCTGACATCCCGTTTCGCAGCTATTTAGCCCACTTTCCCCGCCTTTGCGTGGCTGCAGCAGCTAGCTGCAAGGGTGTGGTTACTGAATGCAAAGTCCGTGATGCGTTGAAGCAGGTCAGCCTCAACAAATCGCCAGGACTAGACTGTTTACCCGAGGAAGTGTACTTGAGGCAACCGCAGACAGAATAGAGGGGATCGAAGATGGCACGGACGACAAATTGATCAATTTGGATCAGTTCAAGGCCTTAGATAGGGTTGACTATTGGTTATAGTGACTGTTTTGAAGACTGACTGATTGCACCCAGAATTCTGCAAATCAATTAGCATGATGTACTACAACCCGCAGTTAGTTGTGCAGGTAAACGGGAAGCGCTTGGAATATTTCGCAATCGAGCAGTCAGTTCGACTGGGTTGCCTCCTGTCTCCTTTTTTCTTTGTCCTCGCTTTTGAGCCTTTGCTGAGGTTTTGGCCCAGTGTCCAACTAGAGTGAAATTGGTTGGAGGTACAGGCTAAGGTGGGTACCTTGCTTCGAACGCGTTTGTTCTTAAAGGTCAAGGCAGAGGCATGCTGCGTACATCTCCCCCTTGATACTTTACCACACTTCTGTATTTCCTCAGCCTAAAGGTAAGCTACAACCCTTCCTCTCCAAATTATTTTGGAGGTGCCGAAGGCCGATTGTCCATAGACGGATCTGCTGTCAACATCAGGACATCGGTATGCAATATCTGGAGAACAACAAGTTCGCTGAATGACTGCCTTATTTGGACCGACCTTTGTTGAAGGACACGGTGTAGAGACGAAAGGTGAGTAATACCTTTCCTCGCCTTAAGTCAGACCTCAAAGCTTAAGGTTGAGATAAACTTTGGGGCGATTTACCGTTTGTCTGCGAATGCCGTAAGACCCTTCGCAACCTTTCTGGGTCAAGTGAGCTTTCTCGACCTCGAAGGGATCTGTATCGGGAACAAGTGGGAGACTCCGCATCGGATACTCTCGTGGATCAGCACGGCTGGTCGATAGAAGAGGTTCGCTCGCATTAGAATTGAGCGTGAGCTTCTTGAACAACTCCGAGTTCTCGCTCACCTGGTGGCTTGCACGGAATGCGTTGCCTCTTCTTGACTTGAATTACAAAGCAGCCTGGCAGACATGCCCGATCGCCCTTGCTACGACAGTGGCTTGGAAGAAACGACTGAGAACACTTTCTACTACTGCGAGTGACTTCGTCCGTTTTGGAATCCCATTAGGGAGTTTACAGTTCGCATCGAATCCAAATAGATCGTGCTGCTCGACGTTTGTTACGTCATGGACAATGTTTTACCTCCGTATCAAGGTGAGAAGCGTGTGGTGTTTCTCGCGATCCTAGCTGTGGTTAGAATGGTGATTTGAACGACGCAAAAGAAGGGGTTGTATATCTGTACAAACTTTTGTTATCGTGATCTGATTTTGTTCTTTAGAAATCAGCTTAGGGTCAAAATTATATACTTATTTACCAACCCCTCCGCTCGGGCAGGATATGACACAAGGTCAATTTTTTAAGCGGAGTTTAACAGGTTTGAATTCAGAGTTTTCCTTCTCCTAGATTAGTTGCCTCACCAAGGCTGAAAACCCTAGTCTGCCTACTCTTTACCCATAGCTGGAGGAAGAATAATCGGATTCATACCTTTCCCAAGGGCATTAGTGCTATGTGAAATGCAATCAGTCACGTCCAGGACTTGAACTCATGTCGCCGTATCCATTTCCTACGGCGATAACCATTACACCACGAGTACATCCAAAAAAAATTATGTATGATAGAAAACGCTTGGCCTACATAACATTTGACAGAAGGTGGGTAAATTCAGTGAGCCTGGTTGTACGAAGTACGACAACGTTGGAATCATCCTTCTCTCCTCTTCCTGCGCATGGCGACTACTTCGGGATCTCATCTCGGGTAAGTAAGCATCTTTTCCCCTGTTTTCACAAGTTAATAATTGTGTTGTGTGTCACTGCCCCCGTCATCTCATTGTTAGCCTCCAAGATCGTCCCAGCACTTATTCTTTTTCGTACTCCACGTTTTTTGAAGATCTTTGTATTGAAACGCAGTTTCTTCCAGGCAGCGGTCACATCGATACTGCTATATGGCTGCACTACATGGACGCTAACAAAACGGCTGGAGAAGAAGCTAGACGGCAATTACACAAGAATGCTACATGCAATCTTAAACAAGTCCTGGCGGCAACACCCCACAAGACACCAACTGTACGGCCACCTGCCTCCTATCACGAAAACTATTCAAGTTAGACAAACCAGACATGCAGGACACTGCTGGAGAAGCAGGGACGAACTTGTAAGAGATGTACTCTTATGGACTCCCACACATGGCCGTGCAAAAGCAGGACGACCAGCACGAACATACATTCAGCAGCTATGTGAGGATACGGGATGCTGTCCTGAAGACCTACCCAGGGCGATGAACGATAGGGAGGAGTGGCGAGAGAGGGTCAGGGATATCCGTGCTACCAGCGCGATATGATGATGATGATGACTGTATTCTCAGTACTGTAATCATATTAGCTTCCCCCACTGCGCCTTTCTCTGTGATTCTTTTGCCCCATTAGTTTAGTTCCCTTCGCCATTAAGGAAGTTGGTCTCTATATTATAGACGGGGTAATGGGAGCGTAACCAAACGGGGATTTTTATGCTTTTTTATCTAGGTTTTTCCCCCCATACACAACATTTTCATCTATGGCAGACCCTGGGAGGTCAGGAAACTAGTTTACTCTATTCAATGTCCTAACATTAAATGTCCTTATGTGAGCAGTGTTTTTGCATTTAAATAATTTTGATTTGGGTTTGAGTTCTGTTGCTGCATTTTTGAACACTGAGAGTTGAGCTCCAGCAGAACGCAACCTTCCTTCCGCGACAAAGGCGATACGGGTTGAATTAATGTCATGGTAATCTTTCTTTGGCTATTTTATTGTTTTTTTTTTCCTGATCAACAGAAACCATCATTATACATAAGCAGCAATAGTTTCTTGACTCAACTATTTGATCGTGGCCGTTGACCTGGGTTACTTCAGCTAAGCATCTTGTGAAGCTCGCCGTTGACTCAACTTTGGAATAATCCACCTTACTTCACATCCATCTGCTGCTTCCCTTGTTTTCCGATGATAAAAAAGAATATATATATATATATATATATATATATATATATATGTATAAACTCTTGTAAAAACTAAGTAAAAGAGATTTTCATAAATGTATCTTCACAATAACATTTCCACTACGAGAGCTTAAATTCGAAACCATATATATATATATATATATATATATATATAATTGAACAAATTCAATTTGACGAATATGAATATTTTTCGCTGTTACTTTCTACTGGGTTTTAATATAGGTTACTCTCGGTAGAAAAGTTTTTGTGAAGAAACGATTTTAAAAACTTTTTTCTGTTTGCTTTTCCAAGAGATTATATATATATATATATATATAAGTAATAGGTTTATCCGTAAGAATGCAAAAACGTTATAGTAATTGAATTTAAGTTTTAATGGAGTATTGCAATTTGCAATTTACGTTAATATGTCAGCTGTTACGTTGCTTTGGAAAGATACGCTGCTTAAACTGACGCAGAGGCGAATAAACAAACACAAAAGAAGAAATTGAGAACAATTTGTTTTGTGACATCTATAATGAAAACAAAGACATAGACACCCACTCACATTCCCATAAATATATACGAACATAATATGATTTTCATAGAACACAAGCTTTGGAAATTGTTGCGAGAATTTCGCTCAGAACTTATTGAACATCCTCTCTACTCACTTGCTTTTGGCTCATCGGTATTTTACCTGTTTTCTTTTAATGAAAAATGAACTCAGCAGTTGACATTTTGCCAATGAAAATGACGTCATTGATGCGTTTAAACAGCATTTGAGGACCAATATTTCACCTTGTACAAAGTAGGCATTTCGAAACCCGAGGACCAGCGACGAATGTGTGAACTCGAATATCTAATTTTAGAAAGACTTTTGTAAACTTGTGAAAAGAAAACATTCTACCTTGGGTTACTTAGAGGGGTGTACTCGTGGTGTAATGGTTAAAGCGATGAACTGCGAGTTCGTACTCCAGTCGCGCTATTATGTTCACTTTCGGGCAAATACCCTTGGGAAAGGTATGAACCCCCTTATTCTCCCTCCAGCTATGGGTAAATAGTAGGACGGACTAGGTTCTTCAGCCTTGTTGAGGCAACTATTCTAGGAGAAGGAAAACTCTGAATTCAAACCTGTTAAACTCCGCTTAAAAATTGACCTTGTGTCGTATCCTGCCTGAGCGGAGGGGTTGGTAAATAGTACCTTGGGTTACTTAGTGATCAGTAGATTGAATAATATTATAGGTTAGATTGGTATTTTTGGCATATCAACCATTGTAGGTAATTTACTGATAAATCCAGTTTTTACGTATAAATTAAATATGTCTGATTCGTATACACATTTTGTATCTAAAATTGTTAAACGAACCTGAGCTCAATTTTTTTTTTTTTGCATACTGTGAAACGGTTTCAAGTATTCTTATGTAACAGTTACAATTTAACATCATTCGTTTCTTTCTACACATTTCAATGGATATACATATATAATATCTAAGTGAATAGCTTATTGGTAATTTCATTTTTAATTGACTTAAAACTAATTTTTTTAACATAAAAGTTTTGTCGTTGTTTCTACACATTAATAATTTCAGTTATTGCTAACACTAATAATTCAATTCCATAACAATGTGTTTGTACACACTAAAGTGGTTTGAAGTATTACTATTTAGCAGTTATTATTCTATTCAATACAATTCATTTATTTGCACATAGTCAAATAGTTCCAAATATTGCTATGTCATACCAATAAATTAATTTAGGCACAAAGGTAACGCACTTCAAGCATTGCTAACGTAATATCCTTTTCATATAACATCAGCCATGCAACTTGCCGTGAATAAAGATTGTGGCCTCGAACTTATTGAACATCCACTCTATTTACATGATTTTGGCCCATTGGTATTTTACTTGTTTCTATTAATGAAAAAGGAGCTCAACGGCAAATATTTTGCTACTGAAAAGGACGTCATCGATAGTTTCAACATCTATTTAGAAGAAAAAATAGAATCTTCCACAAGAAGGTATTCAGAAGCACTCAGACCATCGGGGAATAATTCAACTTTAGGAATTACTCTGTAAAATACATATTTAATCTTAAAAAAAAAGAAGCTCATCAGCATCTCTTTCAAGATTAAATAAATATATAATATTAAAATATATCTTTATTTTGAATAAATGCTCATACACATATATTCTAAATTTCTTTCAGTGCTATTTAGTGTTTTACGGCAGAATCCCACGAAGATTTATGAGTACTATATTTCATAGCAACCACTACAAAACACTCCTCTCTTACAAAACTTCAACGAATGCCAGTGATGTAAGAGACATCTTAACCCCCTATAACGAGCTATCTTCCCTTATGTGACAGATTTTCGAACACAACATACTGATTATCGATTATGGAGATATGAACGCTCATATAGGCAAAGATGGAAATTATTAATTCTGCTTAAACGACTCGCCAAACAGAAATGGTGAATATCTAGTTGGGGTTTCTTTCGGGAACAAACTTGAAAGCCTCAACACTAAATTCAAAAACAGGGAAAAATTTATAGATTCTCACGAATCTCAACAACCCAAGAACAGCAGGATTATTTATTTATTTATTTATAAAGATTATTCATTTTTCAACTGTGAATACGTTTTATTTGAAAGTGTATTTTCGAAGCACAGAATCGCTTTTGAAAGAATTCGTTTGAGTCGATGCAGATATAAGAAACATCCAGATAAAGCTTCTTGTTATGACTTGTCCTTACTTGCCATGATAGGACCCTTATCAGGTATTACCACTCCGGAACAGAGTGGACCTGAAAGCGATGGCTGTGAAGGGGCACTCTGCATTCCCCAAAGCTCCAGCATTACTGGAGCCTCACCATCAGATTGTTTAGTGTCATATCCAGGACACTTGTTTGGGGGGTCTTACCCCTCCGCAGAGAAGCTGTCGATATATTCTACATCCCTAGCCGACATGGCAAAACCCAAAGGTTAGATCCTCCCAATTACATGTACTTTGGCTTAGCAAAAACTGAGTAATTTATTTAAGGATGAAACTTAGAGACCCTGTAGAAATAATAAACACTGTTTTCAGTTCTGTTGTACATTTCTCTTATTTGTTTTTTTTTTTAATTTACTATCATAAATTGTGATGTATAAGTTTGGTTTGGTTTGGTTTTATGGCCTATCAACCATTCATATTTGCCAACCCCTCCGCTCGGGCAGGATATGACACAAGGTCAATTTTTTTAAAAGTTTAACCGGTTTGAATTCAGAGTTTTCCTTCTCCTAGACAAGTTGCCTCACCTTTTGTTGATATGCCATTTCGTGTCATATCAACAAAAGGTTCCACTTATCTTAATTTTGTTTTCATTAGTTTCTACATAAAATTATATAGAGCAATTCTTTTTAATACGTTTGTGAAAGAAGCAATGATTAGAAATAAATAGCAGCAAGTAATTATCTATTAAAACCAGTTTTGTTAAAAGCATTGTGCAAATCATCTACCACCAAATCTACGTAAACCTTTATATCCGAGAGATTTATAAGACACATTGCATGATTTATAACCCCTTAATAACATGGGTCGTTTTGTGGCAATGGTTGAAGAACCGTTTAAAAAAAAACCCTTATCATGCAGTTATACAAAAAATATAAATATGAACACAACAAGAACGCTATTCCCTAAACTGTTAACATGAAATAACCTTAGACTAGTCGACATCCCGTTAAAATTGATCATTGAATAACTCACCCAGACTTTAATGAAGACATCAATAAGATGCTAATTAAAATGGAATGATCATGTTGTATAGTCATATGCAACAACTATACACATACACCTGCCGAATACATATTGGCGCAATAATAAAGACGAGCGAAGACTTCTTTAAAAAGATATATACCACTTACTTTATTTGAAAGGTTGGTACGTGCGAGAGGAAGTTGGAGACCGAACAAAGACTGCAACATATTGACCTCCCCAGCCCCTCCGAACATCACCGTGTGTCGTTCTCGTTCTCCTGGCTGCTCAACCGGGGGTCTGGGGGCCCAGCCTCTCTGGGACATGTTCTCATTCCAGCATCTTCTCACCAACTGGTCTTCAAACCCAATCGGGGGTCCCAAAGGCCCCTTCTGCCGGGTGGTGGCTTTCCCTACCACATCCTCTCTCCAACTCGTCTGATCACCAACCCTGACTGACTTCTTGTCTCCACCGAGTTATATAATCGTTCAATCGCCCATTCAATATCTCTGGAATGGCATGTTTGATTGTCATCAAGCGGAAATAACTGTCATGTAGTTCACAGGTCACTCTCTTCCGGTGCATCAGTCTATGAGTGTACCATGGGATTTTACCTTGTCCCATTTTTTTCAGCCAAGCCCGCCTACGCGATTTCTTCTCATAACTGCCATCGGAATGTGTCACTTCCTTCCGGTGCATCACTTTGGAATGGCATGTTTGGCCGGGTCGAAGGTCAATATACAACAATAATCGTTTGATAATCAATGAGCATATGACATAAAGCACTAAGGGAAATGTGATGTTGGTGGTTATTTTGTTTCGGTTCCAGACCGATATATTATCTTCATTATTCAAAAGTTGATATGTACTTTTGTATAATTCTGTAAGGTCCATTAAATACACCGTCATTACATCGATGGAACGAAGTGAACCAGAAATAGAAAAAAAAAATGAATAAGGTAACGAAAACATAAAAAATGATGAAAGAAAATTAACAAGATGAATGTGAATATGAAAATGGAATGCGAAGCAGGTTTCCTTACAAAAAAAAACCCAAACAAATAAAAAAAGAAAAAAAAGGAATTCAACCATATGGCTAAATCGGAAGAATGCGTATAAACGCTGAAGTTTTTTTTTTATGTGGCGGTAAAGATCAAACTTGAAAGCTTTTATCAAAGAATGGTTGCTGGCAAGATATTAACATATGCATAAATACAAGTCACAAAAAATAGATCAGTGTAATGGAATTGCTTCCATACGCATCCGCAAGATATTTGATGGTAATTTACATACGAAAAGCAAAAACATCATAGATTATCAATTCTCTTTGTATCAAAGAGAGAAATATAATCAACATTTCAAATAAGAAGAATAAAGATTTTATGGATTGATGTTGTAAGAATTTGTAAAATCCTGAAATAAATTTATAATGAATATTTTTTTTTCTTTTGTCTTTATATAGAATCTTTTTTAGCTCTACACGTTGAGTGTTGCATATCGTTAATCCCAAATTAATAATACATCAATAGCCGTTGATAAAGAGAGGAGACAAAATTGCAATTAGAGATAATTTACTCTTTTCCTTGGAAATAAAGAAACTAAATTCAAGGACAGCTGCAAAAAATATTTATGATCAGGAAGATCAAGAAACTGTTACCAAATATGCGGTACAGAACTGATTCAGGCAGTAAAGGAAGGTGACACCATCCTCGAAGACAAAAAAGATCAGAGAGACATTCTTTAGCGGAAGATGCAGCCTTGCTTAAAATGATTGAATAACAACCAAGCACAAGTAAGTAAGTAAAGTATACGACCGTAGCCGAGGGAAACCCGAATGCTCCCTTTTCAATAGCAGCTACACCGAGGTGTAAGGGAGAGCGCTACTTCTTTCCCTGGATTGCTCCACTTTACTCTTGATACATACCTTATATTGCTGAGTGCAAAACAAGGAAGTATCAAGTACCATTTTAAAAGTATTTGGTATGACGCAACCTGGGAGTGAACCCTGGGCTCCCGGCCCAGTGGCGAACACTACTCAAACATTATTGGCAAAATTCTGAACTTCGCAAAGTACAATCAATCGAAATATCCATCAGCTCTAAATTATCATCATCATCATATCGCGCTGGTAGCACGGATATCCCTGACCCTCTCTCGCCACTCCTCCCTGTCGTTCATCGCTATAGGTAGGTCTTCAGGACAACATCCCGTATCCTCACATAGCAGCTGAATGTATGTTCGTGCTAGTCGTCCTGCTTTTGCACGGCCATGTGTGGGGGTCCATAAGAGTACATCATTTATGAGTTTGTCCCTGCTTCTCCAGCAGTGTCCTGCATGTCTGGTTCGTCTAACTTGAATAGTTTTCGTGATAGGGGGCAGGTGGCCGTACAGTTGGTGTCTTGTGGGGTGTTGCCGCCAGGACTTGTTTAAGATTGCATGTAGCATTCTTGTGTAATTGCCGTCTAGCTTCTTCTCCAGCCGTTTTGTTAACGTCCATGTAGTGCAGCCATACAGCAGTATCGATGTGACCGCTGCCTGGAAGAAACTGCGTTTCATTTTATCGGTTAGATCTGATTTCCATATAATCGATAGCCTATTGATAGCTAACCTCGTTTTGATGTCTTTTTCGGTTGATATATATCTTAAATGAAACGCACGACATGATATATATATATATATATATATATATATATATATATATATATATATTTTGTAATTTGTTTGAAGCATTGCACAAATTATTTTATTTTATTTTACAAGTTGGGGATATTTGGATTTTGAAATCTAGCAGTCTAGAACATCATGATAATACTAGGGCCCTATCACTCCTAGATTTCAAAATCCGAATATCACCAACTGGTATTTTAAATTAAACACACCGCGTAAAATTCACACTCTTTTAAATTAAACACAATTTTAGATTAAACACACCGCGCACATTATAAACACCCTCAAAACAACAATAATCAAACATTAATACCCCGACATTTAAATAATACGAAATCACAGAAACTACATACACACTCTAACAACAGTATTTTGAAACTAACCCATGTCAGTGAACCTATCATCAAACAAATTTGCAAGGCTATTTTCAAGGAAGGACACGATATACAACTGGTCCATTCCGGACTCTCACTACGCCAATACCTAACGAAGAAAAATAACAATATTGTCATAACGTGCACTCTAGCCAACTGCCCAATAAGGGATTCACATATATACCAAAAAACTTACATTATTATCGTTTAATTTGCTTAAATTGCCTTAATCTTTATATAGGAAGTAAAAACAGCCCCCTGAACATCTGAATTAAAGAACGCCTCAACACACACGTGCATCCTCATTCATAAAAATTTTATTAAATGCAAAAATAATGATAATGATTTTTCCATTAAAATAGAAGTAATAGTACGTATGATTGCTAAACTCAAAATTAAGGAGGCTTTATTAATAGGTAAGTTAAACCCTCAGATTAACACAAGGTTAGAATTAAATACGGAATACATCGTTAATCAACGTGCACATTCTGAATACATATTTAAGTGGAAACATAATTAAATTAGTAAATAAATGACATTATAAAAACAATTGAAATAAATGAAATTGATTAGGACGACTGGAGTCACGTCTATTCCGCATGGCGTTTAAACAAACCACGTAGCACCATGGTTACAAAACACAACATGGCGTCCTAACACCCCATGTGACACCATATTTACAATGTCCAAAAAAAAAAAAGTGAACATACAACATCGTATTCATTTAAAAAGTCTCTGACGATGCAGTTTTTACTTCAAAATTGATTAGACTTAAATAATTATTATTTTGTGTTCCAATCATCATCATCATCATCATGTCGTACCGCTCGCACGGATATTCCTGACCCTCTCTCACCACTCCTCCCTATCGTTCATCGCTTCTGGTAGGTCCTCAGGGCTACATCCTGTATCCTCAAAGAGTTGCTGTTTGTAGGTTCGAGCTGGTCGTCCTGCTTTTGCTCGGCTATATGAGAGGGTCCATTGGAGAACATCACTTATGAGCTCGTCCTTGCTTCTCCAGCAATGTCCTGCATGTCTGGTTCGTCTCACTTTGATAGTTTTCATGATGGGAGGAAGATGGCCGTACAATTGGGGCTTTGTGGGGTGTTGTCTTCAGGATTTGTTCAAAATTGCTCGCAGCATTCTTGTGTAGTTGCCGTCAAACCTTTTCTCCACATATATAGTTAGCGTCCATGTAGTGTATCCCTTTATCCCCCTTTAAATTAATACAATACAATATATATATATATATATATATATATACAGATTACCCATTAAAGAATTATGTAACTTGAAGACATGGATCATGATCACCGTTGTTTTTATTCAACTGTAAATTAACAAATAACAAAAAAATAAATAAATAAAAAATGAGAAAACACAGAATTTTTATTTATTTATTCATAGGCTGAACAAACTGGCTTCATAAAATTTACCTTAAAGAAATCAGATTAAATTATTTAAATTAGCGGCCGAATTTTTAACGAATCCATGTTGAGGAAAATATTGAATAATAAAGTGTTGAGGAAACAATTAAGAACTGAACTTCTAATATGCATTCCTCAAAACAAATAGCGACATTATCCGAGAAATGCAAATTGTTCGACAGTTAAAACTCATTTCTCATGTGTGCTCAGTGGACTGAAGTCGTCTGCAAAAACAAAAACAAGGAAAACATGACGAAGAGTTCATAGGAAGGGAAAAAAAATTAAGAAAAATTAATTGTTGGTTGGTTGGTTGGTTCTTTGGGTTTTATGGCATATCAAACTTTGTAGGTTCTACAACGCCATTTTTATGCAAATTGTCAGTTCTATTTCAAATAATTCAATTTAGCATGAGCACACATTTTAATTGTCAAAAGAATTTCTATTTCTAGCTGTTCAGTTCATTCAAACAGTTCTAGAAAAAGTTTAGTACAAATACAGATTTTCTTTATACACAGTTAAAAGTCGAAACAGTTCTAGATTAAACGATTCAATTTAGTGTAAGTAGAGTTTCAATGTCAAAAGTAATTCCATTCAAACTATGCAGTTTAGTATAACTACGCAGTTTAAATGTAAGTACAGTTTAATTGTCAAAAACATTTCTATTTCAAGCTATTCGGTTAAGTCAAATAGTTCTAATTCAAACAATTCAGATTAGCATAAGTCTGCAGTTTAATTCTATTTAACTCATAGATAGGGCCCTATCAGGTGCTACCATTCGGAGCTAGAGTGGGTCTAGGAGCAATGGCTGTGAAGGGGTGCTCCGCATTCTCCAAAACTCCAGCATCACTTGAACCTGACCATCAGATTGTTTAGTGTCATATCCAGGACACTCATTGAGAGAGTCTTACTTCTCTGCAGAGAAGCAGTCGGTGTATTCTACTGCCTCAGCCGACTAGGCAGCATAAAATCAAAGAAGAAATCACAATCATTTTGTTATCGGTGTGTTGTATAGCCACATAATACATATGCATGCAGAAACATATTCAACACAATAAAGACGAGTGGACACAGGTCTTTAGAAAAATATACCTCTCACTTTATTTGAAAGGGTTCGAAAAGGTTACTAAAGGTTTTACTGCGTGAGAGGTGAGTTGGAAACTGAACAGAACTGCAACATATTGACCCTCACTCTTATGGCCATAACAGCGTTTCTTTCCCGTTCTCCTGGGCTGCTCAACTGGGGGTCTTGGGGCCCAAGCTATCTGGGATATGGTCCTCATTTATGGATCTTTTCTCCAATTGATCTGAACTTCCTGTCGCCGGGGTTATATAATAATTTGACATCCACCTACTTCCTGCGAGCGTCACAATTTTGCACTCAATTCAACCCCCGACAGTCAAGGTCGCCCCTGATCTCCTGATATCTTCGACCGGATGCAAAGGTTAATTACACAGGTGCATTTCTTCTTTTGACAGCTCGGCCGGGTCGGAGGTCAATATGCAACAGGTGTCTCTTCCTCATTCTGGACTGGTCTCAAAAGCAGAGAAATGTGACAGAGAAATCGATGAACGATTGCTAAATCGCTTATCCATAATGGGGGCGGGCTGGTTTTGCTAACTCCGACATTTAGGTCCTAACTTATCCTCTGGTGGCGACTAACAAATCCAAATATCCGTATTTTTTTCACGTGTATGAAAGTTTCTTATACCTACGGCGCGCGTTCATATCGATGAACATTTGTTTAAGTTACACAGGCGACTACCAGGTTTACTAGTGTTACGTGGTACCATGTTAATACACCATCATCATCATGTCACACCAGCTTGGATCTCCCTGGCCCTCTCTCGGTACCCTTCTCTATCGTCTATCATTCCCGGGAGGTCTTCAAGGCTACATTCCGTATCGGCACAGAGCTGTTGTATATAGGTTTTAGCTGGTCGTCTTGCCTTTGCTCGTCCACGTGAAGGGGTCCACAGGAGTATGTCGCTTAGGAGTCTGTCCCTACTTCTCCAGCAGTGTCCTAGATGAAATACACATGCGGAATGTTTATCTGAACACTTTTTTAAAACCTTTTTCACATGAACAATCTATTCGTGTATCTTCGAATTATTCAGTCACACTCTGCCTACAAGAGAGCTGGTCACTTTGTGTCTCCAGTCACAAAAGAGAGCGAATCAAGAAGTCCAGTTAATCGGAAATTTCTTGAGGAGTTTCGAGCAGATTTTTAAAATGTTCTTTCCACAAATGAAATCTTTCTTCTTGGCTGTCAGCTTTCAGCTTTGCTCTCCACGTACTCTTCATTATACTCACTTCATCTACTGTCTGTCATGCTAATCGCTACTTTCTATCATCTACAGAGTTTCCGATTTTATTGATTTGGCATTGAATATATTCTACTTGTACTTTTTGGTATTTTTTCTTAGTTCTCTCTGGGTTTTCTTATATTTCTGTGTTTTGGCTTTTGTTGGGTTTCTTTTATCATGTAACAATACTTTTTTCATGTTATCCCGTTTATCTCTAATACAATTGACACCCATAGAACTCGACAATTGACTCTTGGTTTTATTGGAAATCACTTGGCTGCTGCTTGTATATGGGTGGTAACAACATTTTTATAATCGTTATTCAGAGTATGTCTTTCAGATATTTCTTTGATATTATCAAATTTTTTTACTACAGTTACCGTATATTGGTTTTTAATACCACAATTGGTGATTGACAAACAGTCATATAGTGAAGCTTTAACTGTTTGTTTCCTATTTCTGTTTAGACTCTGGTGAATATTTGTCGACACAATTTAGAGATCGGAAGTTACTATCTATCTATCTATGACTGACGGGGTTCAATGATGAATGGTTAGGTCAAACAGTACCTTACACTAATAATTATCTATCTATCTATATATTGGTGTACCGTAACCTACGTCAGTTATTGCTGATGGCGATATTAATTTCATCCGACGCAAATGGATATAATTTTCCCATTTGAACGAATTTAATGCCAATGAAGTTTTTCCTAGACCCCAAATTACATAAATAGCATTTTCTTCTTCACTCTGTTCCTTTTTGTAGTTTAAATGCATTAAATAGTTGGATTTCAAAATATTCAGTTTAATCAACAAAGGTAACTTATTCTAAGTATTGCTATCTATCATTAACAATTCAATTAAAAATCAGTCATTTGTTTACCTGAAATCATAAAAATTGGTCAGTCATCTCAGAATATGTATAGAAATAATATAGTGATTTTTTAAGATTCTACGACAATTTTAAATGTCCATACGAAAAAAGTCTGGAAACTTATAGAATGTATCTCGTATATATAAAGAGTATTTGACATTAAACAACGTATAATGGTTGATATACCATTAAACCAAATCAAACAAAACTATCTGAAGACTAGAAATAGAATCTTAGTTTTTGTCATACACAGGACACCTATTTTTGGAGGGGTGAAGGATAGTGACCCTCTGCAAGAGATGCAGTCGACATTCTCTAATTTCAAACTGACAGGGACAAGTTACCTACAATATTTGTTCTCTAATTTAAGCAAGTGGCTATAGTAAAAATCATTTGATTATGTTGAAAAAGGACAGGATTCTTTAAGTATTCCACTTGATAGGTCGAGTATAATTAGAAAAATCCAACATTTCAATTCAGTTCACAAGCCAGTACACACACGCGCGACAACATAGATCAGGAAATGTTATCGTCTTTGTTACTGTTTAAACTTTGATTTATTTCCATTAAATCCATCATTTCCAGGTTGGTTATTTTTGGAATCCGTTTCGTGTCTCAAATGAATAATATTTTCCTTTCCGTGGGAATTATTGCTTTTGCTTAAACGTAGATCTAAAGCAGTAATCTGATAAATGTTTACATTCTTTTTTCTTGCCATTCATCAAAACCTGATGCCAGGAATACTATATTTCGCTTCAAATGTTTAAATAATAACATTTCAGCTGGCAATTTTCCGAATGTTTGAAAGTGATAGCGTGAATAACGTGGTGGCTAATATGCTGGACTGCGATATCGCAGTGAGCAAGTTCGATCTCCAGTCAAGTTATTGCTTTCACTTTCGGACTAATACGTTAGGGAAAGGCATAAACCTTCTTATCCCCTAGTGATGGATTAAATAGCACCACTACCGTAATTCTACAAGGATGGCTTTGGCACTAAATAACCAATGGAGTTTGATAAGTCATTCAGTTGTTATGGTTTATAAAATGGCGATTGGTGAGTGTTCTAAAAATAGTGAAATTTAGACACACTGGCGCCAAGAATTCAAAATTGGGAGGCAAAATAAGGAATCGTTTATTTTGCCAGGAGAAGATTAAAAGAAGGGGTAGGAGTAAGAATTAGGAGTTAGAGACAAGAGTTTGTGTAGGAGATTTGAAAAGGGAAGACGCTAGGTAGAAGTCAGTTGACCACTAGAGTCCAGAAGGGATACACGAGGTTACTACTAGAATCCCACAGTGAACAGAAATAAGCGAGTCCGCTCCTGTATCAACAAAGTTTAAAAGGTTGTAACTTGATGTAAAAACCTAAATTTTTTAAACCAGAAATAATTGAAGTTTGTATTGTCTTCTAATAATACCAACGACGAAGAAATACAACAAAGTAAAGAAACCAAACATTACCAAATAAACAATATATTTTAAAATACAGATACAAATAGGGAGGATAACAAATGTGATTTATTTTTTGGACATTAGAAATAAATCTATCAAAAAAGGAGCAAAATGTCTGTCGGTAATTCTTCCGACTACACTAAACAATGATACAGAATAACTTATATTCTGAATGTCGTCCACGAAACTGCATACTCCAGGAATTTCGGATGTCCCTTATGAAAGTTATTGCAGAAATGACGAAATAATTTAAAATCAACTGTAAATTTGATTGCAACATAATCTAATGAATTTATTAAGAAGAAAAATAAGAATCAACTGGATCAATGGATTTGAAAAAAATGTTGCTTTGTTCCGCTCTGACAAGAAAAGAAAGGAAGCGCTTGTTATGTCTACGAAAAAATATCAAACGAAATCGGCAACGGATTTTAACTCAGAGGTCAAAGCCTGCGGATAACGACATCCAGGTGGGATCTCTAGGAAACAAAAATTCTGAAATATTTTTTAAACTCACGAGGAAAATTCTAGACAAACAAAAAATGATTTGACGGTTACTGATGTCATCAGGAAAAAAGAAAAACAAAAATTGCCCCCTTTTAGGGTGGAAGTTGAAGGAAACCAGGCACCGTAGGCAGAAGAGATAGAATTAATTAATAGAACCCAAGTAGGTGAAAGGATTAACCCTTTAAGTAGCAGTGAGAGGAAATCGAGTATTGAAGCCAGAGCAAATGGAAGGGGGCGGAATTAACTATTGAAACCTAAATTTGGAGAAAATTTATATAATCACTAGCTTTGCTAGCCACCTCTCCGTGGATGAAAGATGCATTTAATACATACTTGAGGAGACCAGCGGAAGGTAGGCCCTTGACTTCACGTCGCTCTGAGCTCTGGCTTTACGCTAGACTGCCCATGGTGGAAAGTTAATACGACACTTTGAAAGAAGCCGAGAGAAAGCCTGACATGATACGATACTTGAGATCGACTTTTGAGAAGACCCAGTACCACACCTGCGAAATAAAGAAACGAAGAAAAAGCCTGAGATAATGCAAGTAATTGAGATGATCTAGTACAATATTTGTGATAGTAGAGAAGCGAATTGACACTGAAATAACACGATTTTAAAGACGTCCTTGTACCAGATTCACGAGAGTAAAGAATTGAGGCGAAGCTAAGATAATGCGATATTTACGATAACCCTGTACCAGACTCGAGGAGATAGAGAATGGAAGAGAAATCGAGATAATATGATACTTTAGAGACTGGCGAGAATCAACCAAGAGAATCCATGATACTCTGAACCTTGACCTTTACCAGATTCCCTACTACCGAAAGAAGCTGAGAGTTAAAAACTTAGAAAATCAAATATAATACGCTGCCTGAAATAACCTTGTGCCAAACTATCCAGAAACCAAGAAAACTGAGAGCCAAAGACTGAGAATGACGAACGTAAACGCTACTTGAGATTGCCTTGGGCCGGACTATAGAAAATGAGAAGAGAGAATCCTAAAACTTATCCGATAATTGAAAGGCCTTGTGCCTGACTTTGAATACCGAGATATTGACTGACTCCTCATTTGGGAATTAGATCTCCGTCTATCACTTCCAAACTCGAGGAAGGGTGAATGTATGTACCATTTTTAAAGATGTTTTTTTAATTGAATATTATTATCGTTACAAACCCGTGTTCTTTTCTCTCTTGATGTTCGATTTTTTTTACTATTTTAATGGTGCGGTCTTATCCGTCCACCCATCGACTGGCGACTCTAATTAGTGATTCATTTGCTGTTTGTATCAAAAACACAACGTGGACAGATAAACTGATCGATCGTTCTATCTGATGGACAACTAACCAAGTGGAACAGTCAACGGATTGATCCAAGTCTTAGGTGGATATATTGCTACAGCTCAATTCCTTTCAAAGTACTCACGGAATCATCCCAACGTTTCTTCTACTTTCTAAAAATGTCTTTAGAAATCTTTTCAGGGTTTGGTTTGGTTTGGTTTCTTTGTATAATGGCATGTCAACCTTTGTAGGTTATTTAATGCCAAAGCCATTATCCGAGAAGAACAGTAGTGGTACTATTTAACCCATAGCTGGGAGGATAAGGGGGTTCATACCTTTCCCAATGGTATTTGCCCGAAAGTGAACGTAATAACGCGACTGGAATACGAACTCGCTTACTACGATTCCGCAGTCCATCACTTTAACCATTACGCCACGAGGACACCCCCCCTTTTCAGGGCTCGCTATCACCTATCTCCTTGTGGCAGTACATAACCCAGGTGAATTTATTTCCCACCGCACCATCCTCTAACCCTTTTTTGTGTTAGCTTTCTCTGCAAATTGAATTAGGATGCATATCGGGGACGATTACCAAAAGAAAGGAACAAAGTGAAAACAAAAAAAAAAGTTCAAATAAATGTTTTGGCATGTAGATGTTTGACCCTTCCTAAAGAAATCCTTTAAGTAAAAAAAACAAAAAACAAAAAAACTTCTCATGTCTGTCTATCTCTGGTTCACGTCTCCTATCTCTTCTTCTTCTTCTTCTTCTTCTTCTTCTTCTTCTTCTTCTTCTTCTTCTTCTTCTTAGCCCATGTTTGTATCTCTGTGTAGTAGCCGGCTCACTTATCAAATCTTCTAACTTGAGGTTTCTTTCAAACCGACCATCTTCTGAGCTTTCATGACTGGCCCTCTGTTCTCTCCTAAAGTGTCGGTTTCCCCACTTCGTTTCTTTTTTACTGACCACTGGATGACCATTTCCTTGTCCCTTGTTCGACCTGTATATATTGACACGCTAATCGCCAATCACACACGCACGCACACGCACATATACACACACACTTTCATATAGAGCTAAGCCTTCTTATAGAGTCTCATCGTCACGTTTTGCAAACGCTTGTGTAATTTGAAATCTTCGATATTTCAACGTCAGCTGAAGGAAAAGTTAAAATGAATCGCCGACGGAAAAGTCAGAAAAAATAAGCAGTTTGTATATTTTAAATGAATAGATATTTTTTCTACATTTTGTGAAATTCCGATTTTCTATAATTCAAATATCATCACATCTCCTAATTTTTTAAAAATCTTATTTGAATTTTAATTTAAATTCCCATTCTTGTATGTTCTAATTCTTAAATATTCAAAGTTTTAGCGGATTACATAATCATTTTCTAAGTTTCAATGTATGTGTAAAGTAACTTTTAAATTTCAGAAAATTCTAGTTAATTTTTCATAAAGTTTTATAAATAGACTCATGAAACTTATTTCGAGAAATTTAGGCTGATCATTTTAACTTACTAAAGAATCTCGCTTGCTACATTTTTAAGCATTTTTCTTTTCAAATTCTAAATTCTTTTCATATTTTCTGTGCGTGGGATAATGTCTTTCATAGGCTCGTCCAGTTTGAATAGTAAAGATACCGAGCGGAACCTCTTTTTACTTTGGCAATAAAAAAAATGTTGATATCATCTGCCATGTCAGTTATCGTTTTGACGAATAGAGTCAGTTGACAGTGGCTGGGTATTTTATATAATTGCATTTTCTTTTTCAAGGCACAAGTCAACATCTTTTCATCGGGGCAAAAAGTCAATTTTCAGTGATTACATGGAGCCTCGTATTATATTTCTCATGGACAGTCTCGTGGTGGGCTTCATTTATTGATAAATCTACACACTCAAGTCAAATCTCAATGAATTTCACATTATTGGTATGGAATATACAGTTGATCCTATTTACCCAACCCCTCCGCTCGGGCAGGATATGACACAAGGTCAATTTTTTAAGCGGAGTTTAACAGGTTTGAATACACAGTTTTCCTTCTCCTAGACTAGTTGCCTCACCAAGGCTGAAGAACCTAGTCTGCCCTACTATATACCCATAGCTGGAGGGAGAATAATTGGATTCATACCTTTCCAAAGGGTATTAGTGCTATGTGAAATGCAATCAGTCTTGTCCAGGAATTGAACTCGTGTCGCCGTGTCCATATCCTGTGACGATAACCATTACACCACAAGCACCTCTTTTTTTTCCAACCACTCCGACCGGGCAGGATATGACACAAGGTCAATTTTTAAGCGGAGTTTAACAGGTTTGAGTTCAGAGTTTTCCTTCTCCTACACTAGTTGCCTCACCAAGGCTGAAGAACCTAGTCTGCCCTACTATTTACCCATAGCTAGAGGGAGAATAATTGGATTCATACCTTTCCCGAGGGTATTAGTGCAATGTGAAATGCAATCAGTCTCGTCCAGGATTTGAAGTTGTGTCCCCGTTTTCATTTCATACGACGAAAACCATTACATTTGATAGGGGTTAGAATACGCAGACTATATCCCCTAGAGAGGAATAAGATATCGCACAAAGAAGTGTCCACACTATGACAGTAAAATACATCCGATAATGAGGCTCCAGATCTTAGGATTTGAAGACTATCAACGATCACTTCATTGATTTTATAACTAGTTTCATTCTGGTACAACACATAAGATCCAATCGATGGTTCAAAAAGATATATTTAAAAAGTATTTGTCTTTAATAAGACCATTTCCAAAAAGAAAAAAAAAGAACGGCAAAATATAGTAAGTATAAACGTAAAATGAGAACGATTCCCTAAGCTCTGGACCAAAATAATCCTTAACATGCCGTTAAAATCAATCAGTAAATCAATCTAAGCTTAAATTATAAAGTAACTCTAGACAGGTCTAAGATGTTAAAATCAATCAATCAAATGAATGTCCAGATTGATTATAGTAACAGTAGTAAATAGAGATTAAAAAATCTTGATTTATTGAAGTGTTTACAACTCAGTGAAAATTTTTGAAGACACAGTTTCTGTTTATCTACTTTTTCAAAGGTTTTTCAACAGTCACAGATAATTAACGATGGTTCAACCATGTCAACAGCGTTTAGAATAAGCTAACTGTATCCTCTCTTGAGGGGTAACCCTTCTTCAAAAACGGGTGTCTTGGGCATTACACTAAACTGCTACTGGTAGAGATGCATCGTTTTGTGAGCTTCCGGAAATATTACACCCACTAACCATTAACAATTACATGACGGGCAACTTGGCTACATATAGATGTATTTACCAAACAAAATTTAAACAGCATTGTGTGCCCTACGATGAACCTATTGCTGGAAGGAGGACTATTGAATGCATACCTTTCTCAAAGGTATACGCGATATGTTAAATACAATCAGCGTCGTTCAGGATTTGAACTCAGATCAAGGTTTTCTGCATCTAGATATATTGGTGCCCACATATATATATATATATATATATATATATATATGTATGTATGTATGTATGTATGTATGTATTTTTCATCATAAAGCCCTGATGAAGGGTTAATAAAATCGAAGCGTTTTAACGTAGACTTTACCATCATAATAAATTATTCACTTCTAGAATACTTTCTTTTTCTATTTACTTCATATATATATATATATATATATATATCAATTTGGAATTTTCAATTTTTATTTGCACTACTCCGAGACCATGCATATGGTTCACGTTGGTTAAAAACGACATCAATATTCAGGATATTTCACTTTAAATTTCCGTGCATGTTGCCCAATTTATATCATGGACATATTTTCTGAATAATCTTGATACCGGCCTCATTTTAATACTGTGATTTGTATTTCTTGACAGGTTCAAACCGAGTCTCACTCTGTCACCGGTTCTTAGAATATACCGATTGTATAACATAACACAGAATATAATTAATGTATTATTCAACGCCAGGTCCACAGGATGTATAAGAAGAAAAGGAGCGCTTTTTTTTAAATTGATGGTGAAAAACGAGCATTGTTTTTTTTTAAATAAATACCTAGCGATATAACGTCTTAAACCAAAAAGAAATATTAACACGATTCATCAATTTCCTTATTTCACCGATGTGTACCAGTGGAATATTCGGCAATGGTTCTGCATAAATTTTCTTGGTTATAACATCGATTAAGAATCTTTCAGATTATTAAAAAAATCTCCAGGGAAAAAGTTGACGTTTAATATTTTGTGGCTAAAATCGTTTTGCGACGTTATTTGTACGTCAAACAGGAAACTCTTCGGCCATGTTTTTCTATTTGTGTTGACGGTGTTAAGTATAATGTTTACTTTGAAAATAACGATCATTACTGCAGACACTCGGATGGTGGAATTTGTGGAAAAATTTAGTAACGTCCATTTTTTACAAACCTTGAAGTCCTTGCTGGAATTTCTAACAAAACAGCCATACAATGGCGCGAGTACTGTTGAGATATCTGTAGTGCTAAACTCCAGAAAGCTCGATGGGGATAAGTTGTCTGGGACAAGAAATTTGGTGGGCATGTATCGTGAGGACACCGTCCCAAGAGCTGTCCTGCTTAAGGTTAAAGTATCGCAGCAACCTGACCATCGCTTTAAAAAATTAAACTGGAAAATTTACAAACATTCGGTATTCCTATTTACCAACCCCTTCGCTCGGGCAGGATATGATACAAGGTCAATTTTTAAGCGGAGTTTAACAGGTTTGAATTAAGAGTTTTCCTTCTCCTAGACTAGTTGCCTCACCAAAAGCTGAAGAACCTAGTCTGCCCTACTATTTACCCATAGCTGGAGGGAGAATAATTGGATTCATACCTTTCCCAAGGTTATTAGATCAATGTGAAATGCAGTCAGTCTCGTCCAGGATTTGAACTCGTGTCGCCGTGTCCATTTCCTACGACGATAACCATTACACCACGGCACCTCCAAAAATTTGGTAATAATGTAAAAATATAGTGCCTAATGTTTTTCAGAAGAAAATTTCTTCTATATTAAATTGAATCGTGGGTAGGGACTGGGTTTGACAGTAAATGTCCATTCTTTATATATATATATATATATATATATATATATATATATATAATTATTTTTGGTATTCTTTTGAATGATTTGTCTTGGAGAGATAACTTCTTGGTTTTCCAAATAATATTGAATAAATCTGAAGTATTGCTTTGCAAAAAGAAACATAAAGCTAGCTAATCAAAAGCAGACACACGCACATAATGTCATTAAAAGAAAAATCAATATTTGAATACTTCATAACTTTTCGTGTGATTAAGGCGATTTAATGTCTTCATATTGTTAAATAATAAATAAATTGAATCTTTTAACTTGTATGTGGTTTGAATGGATTTAAAAGGATTCTAAACGTTAAGGTCAACACGGTGTGTCACTTTACGGTCATTTTAAATCATCGCTTTCATTTGACGGGTAAAAGTCAACTAGGATTAAAGAAGTTCAATTGTAACTTGGAAGGTCCTTGGAAGTATTGCTTTTTGTATCCCGACAACGCAATATAATAATTGGTTGGTTGTTTGGGTTTTATGGCATATAAACCTTTGATGGTTATTTAATGCCAAATCCATTTTTTGCAATAAGTTCTATTTCAAACAATTAAGTTTAGCATTAGTACACAGTTTAATTGTCAAAAAATTGCTATTTCAAGATATTCAGCTTCGTCAAACAGTTCTAATTCAGCTAATTCAGTTTAGTATAAGTATAGGTTTTGTTTACACACAGTTAAATATCAAAACAGTTCTATATTAAAGAAATCAGTTTATTGTAAGTACAGTTTCAATGACAAAAAAAAAGTTCCATTTCAAATAACTCATTTTAGCATAAGCACCCAGTTTAAATATGTAAGTACAGTTTAATGGAAAAATTATTTCTATTTCAAGCTATTCAGTATGGTCAAACAATTCAGTTAAGCATAGATATGCCGTTAGTTCTATTTAACCCATAGATAGTGCATTATCAGGTGCTCCCAAACCTGGCCAGTGTGGACCTGGGAGCAATGGGAATAACGGGGTGCTCTGCATTCCCCCAAATCCCAGCATCACTTGAACCTCACCCTCAGATTGTTTAGTGTCATATTCAGGACACTCATTGGGGTCGGTGTATTCTACAGCCCCAGCTGCCTGGGCAACGCAGGGTTATAACTTAATCATTAAAAATATCGATCGGTAACGTAAAATATATATATATATATATATATATATATATATATATATATATATATATATACGAGATGCCTTTAATATATTTCCCGACTTTTTTTGTATAGGCATTTAAAATTGTCGTAGACTCTTGGAAATTCAGTATATTATTGCTATATAAACATTGAAAGGGAAGAGGAACGATTTGAACTTTCCCTTGCCAGCAGAGAAAATTAGTTCAATATTGGTCAGTATATCTTTAAGTCCTATTAATTTTAAATGCTGAAAATTTTACAAAATTTTATGCTGTAATCTTCTTTGTAAAATATTGCCTAGACTGTGCGTTTTAAATGTAAAGACACCCTTACTATAAACCCAAATTGAATATATGACTCTGTCCAAATGTCAGCGAACACGGCAAAACGTTTTTGAATCATTTCTAAAAGTTTAAAATTCTTAAAGCCTCTTTGTAAAATATTGCCTAAACTGTGCGTTAAATTCTTAAAGTCCCCTCCCCAACAGTAGTTTAGAAGAAAAACTAAAAAGCCTAAAACTCCCAATGGCACCACACAAACATACACACAAAATTGCATTTGTAAAAGCTATAAAATTCTTAACCCCCCCCCTCAGCTCCCAACGGTAGTATAGAAGAAAAACTAAAAAGCCTCGATAAAAGTCCCAATACTGCAAAAAATACATTTCAGTATCAGTATCAAAAGATAGGTGAAAATATAACGAAAAGTCTGACTAAAGTACCTTAATCCTGGACTTTAACTAAGGTAAAACTTAAGGAAAATTACCCCCGACACACGTTTTTTTTTTATTTTATTTTATTTTATTTTATATACGTACACATGGGAAGCAGCATGATGGACGTAAAGGTATTTGAATAAACCCATTGACGGCCAAACTCAATACCTAAACATGTCCTGGACGTAAGTTTGACGACTTAACGCTTAGGATCGTTAGTTCGATCGGGGAACTACTGCTGCTCCTCTATAAGAGTGGCTTCCCTAGAAGAGAATAAAACAGCCATCGAAAGATAACCATGACCCACACTCAAACCACATACACAAACCGTATCGCTCTTCGCGCGGATAAAAAAGGGGTGCGTCCTGCTGAGTTTGGAGCCCTGGCCTCAGTGTTCGAAAAATCAGCTACAGAGCTCAAACAACAAAAACTACTAAAATGCAAACAAACAATACAAATAGCGACATTTAACGTAAGAACCTTAAATAGAAAAGGACAACTACCAGAGCTAATCGCATCGGCCGTAGAACATAAGATAGACATAATATGCATACAAGAACACAGATACATGCACATCGAATATATCAAATATTACGAAACTGGCAATGGATGGACGCTAGTCACTGTATCGGCAAGGAAAAACTCTGTCAACGCCGCAGTAGGAGGGATAGGAATGCTTATAGGACCTACAGCATTAAAAACGCTAAATAGCATTGAGAAAATACAACCTACGATGATGGCAGCTACTTTTAATGGCAACCCCAGAGCAGTAATCATCTCCTGCTACAGTCCTACCAATGTTCGTGAAGAAACTGAACTATTCGCCTTCTATGATGAGTTATCCTCATTAGTGCGTAGCATCCCGAAACACAACATGTTATTCATTGGCGGAAACATGAATGCCCAAATCGGGAAAAACGGAAACAACAAATACAGCCTTCACAACACATCAAATAGGAATGGGCAACATCTAACAGATTTCATGATAGAAAATAGATTAACATGCCTCAATAAGTAAAAAGTAAAGTTAGCGACCATAGTCGAGGGTGACCCGAAGGCTCCCTTTTCGATAGCTACTACACCAAGGTGTAGGGGAGGGCGCTACTCCATTCCCAGGATTGCTCCACTTTACCCTTGAACCGTACCTTATAATGCTGAGTGTTAAGCAAGGTGGTATCAAGTACCATTTTTAAAGTCTTTGGTATGACTCGACCTGGGATTGAACCCATGTCTCCCGGGCCATTGGCGAACACTCTAACCGCTGGGCCAATGCCTCAATACAAACTACCAAAAAAGGGAGGGCAAACTATGGACATACACGTATGCGAACAATAATAAAGCACAGATAGACTACGTCCTTATAAACAAGAAATGGAAAAATAGTGCCATGAATTGCGTGGCATACTCCCCTTTCGGGGGGGTGTCCTCCGATCACCGAATAGTCACGGCAAAAATACAGCTAAGCCTACGAAAAAACGCCAAACGAACAGCGACCACCAAACACTATGACTGGACCCTATTGAACAAGAGATATAAGAGATAAATACGTATTAGAATTAAGAAACAGATTCGAAAGACTACAAGAGAAGACGGAAAAAAAACACCAAATGACGAATATGAAAAATTCGTCAATGCGCACCTAGAGGCAGCAGCGAAATGTATTCCAACAAAACTTAAAACTAAGTATAGAGTCCCATGGCAAACTTTAGCGGTGAGAGAAAAACGTGCGCTAGTGAAAACAGCCTCCAAAAACTAACGAAAAAACCAAACAAACACAAATGCCTTAAAACTAAAAACGGCACAATATCAATTAGCAGACATATATATAAAGGAACAGACAGAATACATTCAAAATCAGATAGATAAGATTAGAGACTCGGTGGAAGATAGACAATCTAAGATAGGCTGGCAAACAATAAACGAAGTGAGTAGAATAAAGAGCGCAGCCAAAGCAAAACTGAAAGCTGCAAACAAACAGGAAAGAATAAAACTGTGGAAACAGCTCTTCGAAAACCTACTAGGAAACCCACCGAAAGTAACACATGAACCAATCACCAGAATTATTTGTAAACAATTGGACATTAAACTAGGACTGATCACAGAAGAAGAATTCGACTCGGTTCTCAGAAAAATTAAGAATAGGAAAGCTGCAAGGCTGGACGAGATTCCCCCAGAAGTTTGGAAGACCAGGCAATTCGACGACATACTGTTCCGACACTGCAACGCAGTATATAATAAAAATCCGATAGATAGATGGATGAAGGGATGCATCCTCCCCTTCCCTAAAAAGGGTGACATCGGATTAGCCAAAAACTACCGAGGCATAACACTTACATCCATAGCAGCCAAAATCTCCAATGCCCTACTACGAAATCGCATAGAACCCAAAATCGACAACATCCTTAGGAAAAAGCAAAATGGTTTCCGAAAAAATAGATCCACGACCTCACAAATATTAACCATCCGTAGAATCCTTGAAGGTGTACGGGCAAAAAAACATACAAGTGGCATTATTATTTGTCGACTTTACCAAAGCCTTCGATTCCTTTCAAAGAGGAAAGATGGAACAAATCCTACTAGCATACGGCCTACCTAAAGAAACCGTAGCAGCAATAACGATTCTCTATAGAAACACCAAAGTAAAAGTACGATCACCAGATGGAGACACAGAATAATTCGACATTGTAGCTGGAGTACTACAAGGGGACACGCAAGCTCCATACCTCTTTATCATTTGTATAGACTACGTACTTAGAAAATCGATTGATAAAATCAGAGAGAATGGCTTCGAGCTGACAAAGAAAAGAAGTAGACGGTACCCCGCAAAAATACTTACCGACGCCGACTACGCCGATGACATAGCGATACTGGCAAATACACCTGACCAAGCCGAAACACTACTGCATAGTTTGGAACGAGCAGCTGCAGGCATAGGCCTCTTATTCAATGCACACAAATCGGAATATATGTGCTCTAATCAAACGGGTGACATCTCCACTGTAGACGGAACCCCTCTTAAACTAGTAGACAAATTCACTTTCCTCGGAAGCAGCGTCTCATCAACCGAAAAGGACATCGACACGAGGTTAACGAAGCCATGGAAAGCAATCAATAGGCTATCGATTATATGGAAATCAGACCTAACTGATAAAATGAAACGCAGTTTCTTCCATACAGCGGTCGCATCGATAATGTTATATGGATGCACTACATGGACTCTAACAAAACGGCTTGAGAAGAAGCTAGATGGCAATTACACAAGAATGATGCGAGCAATATTGAACAAGTCCTGGCAGCAACACTCCACTAGACACCAACTGTACGGCCACCTGCCTCCTTTCACGAAAACTATCCAAGCTAGACTAACCAGACATGCAGGACACTGCTGGAGAAGCAGGGACGAACTCATAAGTGATGTACTCTTATGGACCTCCACATATGGCCGAGCAAAAGCAATACGACCAGCACGAACATACATTTAGTAACTATGTGAGTATACGGGATGTAGTCCAGAAGACCTGCCAGAGGCGATGAACGATAGGGAAATGTGGCAAGAGAGGGTCAGGGATATCCGTGCTACCAACACGACATCATGATGATGATGATTATTGCTATACATCTTATGAGATAACTGAACAATTTTTATGATTTCAGGTTCAAAGGAACATCTACAGCAGGAATAGGAATACATCCTACTAAAACCTCATTGTCACAGCTGGTGAATTTAAAAAATGCAATCTGGACTATCTACTGATATGACCCAGACCAAGACACAGAGTTCCCAGTGGAAGCATGCTGGCTCTCCCAGGCCCAAGAAAGCCAGACTGAGCAAATCCACCCACAAACATTTGATGATCTTTTTTTTTTGATAGCACTGGCATGATCTACATACACTAAGTTTCCACTGGACAGACAGTTTTACATGGAATACTATGTTGAGGTTTTAAGGGAGTTCAGGAAGAGAATCCATCGGAAGAGGCCAGCTCTCTTCAAATCGGGTCAGTGGCATTTCCACGAGGACAATGCACAAGTCTACAACTCCATCCTTGTCACAGACTATTTGACCAAGATGGGCATTAAGACAGTTCCTCGCCCTACATATAGTCCACAAGTTACTGGAACGCTACAAGTACATTGCAGCCGGAGGAGGTTACTTCGAAGAGGACTAGAGTTTCATGTGTGTACTATCAATAAATGTTCTCATTCGAAAAAATCTGGAAACTTATTTAATGATCCTCGTATGATCCGTTTGATTAGAGCACATATATTCTGATTTGTGTGCATTGAATAAGAGGCCTATGCCTGCAGCTGCTCGTTCCAAACTATGCAGTAGTGTTTCGGCTTGGTCAGGTGTATTTGCCAGTATCGCTATGTCATCATGTGTGTACTATCAATAAATGTTCTCATTCGAAAAAATCTGGAAACTTATTTAATGATCCTCGTATATATATACATATATATATATATTTAATTCATTTTTTGCATAGTTTTTAAGACACTATTTAGTTTTAAATTCTAAATGTAACCCAACGGAAGAAAGGTTTAGGTAGCCCTATTATGTTATACATACATTCATAGGGCCAACATTTTCTGATACGCCAGTAGGTCAATTCGTTACATCATAAGTTTAGTTTTCTAAAAAAATCTCTGAATAGCCCAGTCGGCTGAAAATCTAGAATACACCGAGTCCATCTACCAAAAGGAGTAAGACCCCCTACAAATATCTATGTATATGACACGAAATTATCGGATGGTGAGGTTCTGTAACTTTTAGGATGGTGCCCCGTGGTGTAATGGTTATCGTTGTAGAATGGACACGACGATCTGAGTCAAATCCTGACGATACGAGTTCAATTCCTGACGAGCACTGCATTTCACATAGCACTAATGCCCTTGGGAAGGTATGATCCAATTATTCTCCCTCCAGCTATGGGTAAATAGTAGGACAGATTAGGTTCTTCAGCCCTGGTGAGGCAACTAGTCTAGGAGAAGGAAAACTCTGAATTCAAACCTGTTAAACTCCGCTTAAAAATTGACCTTGTGTCATATCCTGCCCGAGCGGAGGGGTTGGTAAATATGGTAACTTTTAGGATGGTTTGGTTTCTTTGTTTAATGGCATATCAACTCTTTTTAGGTTATTTAATGCCTAAGCCATTCTCCTAGAAGAACAGAAGGGGTACTTTTTAACACATAGCTGGGAGGATAAGGGGGTTCATACCTTTCCCAAGGGTATTTGCCCGAAAGTGAATGTAAAAGCGCGACTGGAGTACGAACTCGCTTACTACGATTCTGTAGTCCATCGCTTTAACCATTACACCACGAGGACACTCCAACTTTTAGGAATACGGATTATGCCACCAACGTCATTACTCCCATGTCCACTCTGACTCGAAGTCGTTGTACCTATTAAGGTTCCAACAAAAAATAAAATCGATATATGTTATCTTTTTTGAGACTTAAAACCATTTATTAGTATGGAAAAAAATGAACATTGGTTCGTTTAAAAAGTTTACATAGAAACTATTTAGTTACAAATTATACATAAATTAACATAGTTGTATTAATAGGGTGTAGCATAAAATAACCTACGAGGGTTGATATGCCATTAAACACAACCAAGCAACGCACGACATACGGTAACACTGGACAGTTGTTTTGAACTTATTAGGTCTCATCAGCCGTGTATACCGTAATCTCAACCACTAGAGATCGAACCAGCGACCGTATCGAAACTCTACAACTGAGCAACCAGTTCATATCGCACGCAAGTCATGATAATTTCGCGGCCAATTAACCTGCCGAATTTTCTGGTCGTCCTAATTCAATTCACAATTATTAATTCCTCTACTTAAAAAAGAAAAATATGTCCAACTCACTAAACTCTTGATTTCCGAAGAAAGGTATAATAAATGGTTTGATTTATTATATATTATTTATATAGACCCATTAGAAGTCTTACTCTGACAAAAAAGAAGACTATACCATACATTTCCAATTTCCTGTCTGTCTCTGTCAGTCGATATATATATATATGTGTATGGTTAATCAATTGATTTCCATACTAAAAAAAACGTTAATTTATGTACAATAATAAGCTCGAGAAATTTATTTTTACATCTGTGTTTTTGAATTTATACCAAGGGTACGACTAAGAAGGGATTCTCTTTAATTACACGGACCAGAACTCTTGACGAAAAACTGATTTAAATGCAAAAAGACAATTCAGTTTAACATTAGTTCGCAGTTTATGTGTCAAAGCTGTTGTATTTCTCGCAATTCAGTTTAGCATAAGTACAAAGTTAAAATATTAAAACAGTTCTATATCAAACAATTCAATTTTGCATAAATAAGCAGTTTAAATGTCAAAACTGTCCTATCTCAACCAACAAAGTTTAGTTTTATTTGACCCATAGATAGAAGCCAATCAGGTGCTACAACTTCGGGCCAGAGTGAACCTGGGAGTGATGGAAATGAAGGGATACTCAGTATTCTCCGAAGCTCCAGCATAATTGGAACTTAACCATTAGATTGTTTAGTATCATATCCAGGAAGCTCATTGGTGTGAGGTTACCCCTCTGCAGAGAAGCAATATGTGTATTCTACAGTTCTGACAGGGCATTGCATTCTTTTAAAGATGACTGTTTCTTCATTTAACTGTGTTAAAAAAAGGGGGAAAAAGTGTACTTTTACAAAATGAAATACTTTGAAATACAACCGTTGGATCAATTAAGTGTGTGTAAACAAAAAACTCTGTTCTTATGCTAAACGGAATTGTTTGAAATCAAACTTTTGGACCATTTAAATGTGTGTAAACAAATGTCTTATGTTTAATTGAAATGTTCGTTATATATAGCAATACTCAAAAGAATTAAACTGTATGCCATCAAATGATTAATAGAATATATTTTATTTAACAAATATGTATAAATAGGATTTGGCATTAAATAATATCCAATGGTTGATAAGCCATAAAACTAAACAATACCGAACCAAACTAAGCAAAGCCAGGGCATTTGCTGTTATAAAAGATGGAATTATTTACTTGGAAATTACAGATTTATTGTATAGACTAGAGTTTAGCATCTGTTTCTTTTTTTTTTCTCAACAGTTCCCATGCCCAGTTGGCTGGGGCTGTACAATACATCGACTGCTTCTCTGCAGAGGGGTAAGACTCCCGGCAGACACTAAAAAATCTGATGGTGAGGTTCCAGCAATGCTGGAGCTTTGGGGGAATGCGGAGTACCCATTCATTGCCATCGCTCCCAGGTCTACTCTGATCCCAGAGTGTTAGCACCTGATAGGGTCCTATCTATAGGTTAAATAGAACTAACAGCATACTTATGCTAAACTGAATTGTTTGAGTAAACTGAATAGCTTGAAATAGAATTGTTTTTGACAATTAAACCGTATTTATATTTAAACTGCGTATTTATGCTTAACTGAATTATTTAAAATAGAACAGTTTTTTGACATTAAAACTGTATTTACACTTAACTGAATTGTTACATATAACTGCTTGAATAGTTAGAAATAGAAATGTTTCTGACAATTGAACTGTGTACTTATGCTAAACTGAATTGTTTTAAATAGAACAGATTATTTACATAAAAATGGATTTGGCGTTAAATAACCAACAAAGGTTGATATGTCATAAAACCCACCAAACCAAACTAAACCAAACCATCAACAGTCCCCTAGTCTTCTGCTAGAATACAATGCTGAGGTCTTATATTTGGATATGGCACTACATCTGCCCCAAAGAAACGAGACTTTACAAAACCTGAGAATGCTAACTCTAGAGGTGCGTCAGCGAATGATAATTTTCTCAGGAAACAGAGCTATATTGGGTTATTCCCATGCAAACACGCACTATGTACCTCATGTCACATACTCAAGGAGCATATTGTCAATTACAGGGTCAGAATTCGGCTCACCGATCTTTCGGCTAGGAATAAAGTAGGGGTAGGGTAATTAAATAGGCAACAGTTTGATTGATTGAAGGATTGACTGATTTTATCGGGATATCAAACCCTCAAGGGTTATTGCATGCGTAAAGGTTTGGGAAGCGCATTTATTGTAAGTTCATATTTACATTTCTTGTGCAGTTTTTTATCTATGATTTTTTGCTTTTGAAAATGGTCCGGGTAATTCAATAAGTTTCCAGATTTTTTTTGTATAGGTATTTAAAATTGTCTTAGACTTTTGAAAATACAGTATGTTATTGATATACGTCATATGAGATGACAGACCGACTTTTATGATTTCAGCTTTAAATGAACAGCTACAGCAGGAATTGGAATACACCCTACTACTGATTGTCACCACTGGTGAATTTCAAAAATTCAATCTGGACTTAAGAAGAACGATATGCAATAAAATTCTATTTTAAACTTGGAAAAAATGTCATTCAATGAAGGCTGGATCTACTGCTATGACGTAGAGACCAAGAGATAGAGTTCCCAGTGGAAGCATGCTGGCTCTCCCAGACCAAAGAAGGTCAGACAGAGCAAATTCACCCACAAACATTTGATGATCCTTTTTTTGATAGCACTGGCATGATCTACATGCACTGAGTTCCAACTAGACAGACAGTCAACAAGGAATACTATGTTGAGGTTTTAAGGGAGTTCGGGAAGAGATTCCGTCGGAAGAGGCCAGCACTCTTCAAATAGGGTCAGTGGCATTTCCACGAGGACAATGCACCAGTCCACAACTCTATCCTTGTCACAGACTATTTGACCAAGATGGGCATCAAGACAGTTCCTCAGCCTCCCTATAGTCCAGACCTTGCTCCCTGTGACTTTTGCTTATTCTTTAAGCCAAGAGTCAGTCGTTATGAGACAATTGAGGAGACTAAAGAGGCTGTGACGAAGTTCATTGACACGCTCAGGCAAGAGGACTTCCATGGAGCCTTCCATAAGTTGTTGGAACGGTACAAAAGTGCATTGCAGCCGGATGCGATTGCATCAAAGGGGACTAGAGTTTCATGCGTGTACTATCAATAAAAGTGCCCCAACGAAAAAAGTCTGGAAACTTATTTAATGATCCTCGTATTTGGCCTATAAATAGGACTTTGACGGCTACTACAAATCGGGTGCAGAATAGACTTGGGAGTTACAGCAATGAAGAGGTACTTCAGAATCCCCAGTGCTCAAGACTTTTAGCGTTACCACCTAGACTCAGTGTAGTATCTTACTGAAGATACTAGTTTTATCAGAGGAGCAATTTTATTCTTCTGCAGCGTGTACCGTCAACGAATCCCAGGCGTGTCGCTCGGAAGATAGGTTACAGAATTGAAAACTCAATGTACGACTTCTTGTGTCAAATGTTTTAAAACTCACCCTTCACGGTTATTTTGTATAGAAAAATACATATCTAATTTAAACTCCTCAATCACTGGAAGTTTGTGACAGAAGGTCAATTTTTAAGCAAATTGTAGCTGTGTTGAATTTAGATTTTTTTCCTCAACTTATGTCTGCCCAATTATTTACACATAGCTGGTGTAATACAGCCGGATTAATTAATCCCTGGCCCCAGAATATCTGATCCTACTGAACTGGACTTAAAGAAAGTAGATATCTATTGTGAGACGGTTTGGAGGTCAGTCCAGCCTTTTCAAAGTCAAATCCTATTCGCTGTGTCAAATGCTTTAGTCAACTCGTCAAAAACCCCATACAGCAGACCTTTGTTCATAACGCTTTTCTAGATTCCCGAGTAGTATAATTATCATGATGCTGGTTCTGCGTCCGGCTAAAAAATCACACAGTCACTCAGGTTTTATTCAATCACGGGAAAAATTAGTTTATTTAATAGAATCCTGACTAATATTCCCGTCGATTGAGCCTTGCTGGATTCTGCAGTAGTTTGAGCAGTCCAAAATAGTATCTTTCTTTAAATGGATGGTCTTGATAACAGCATCTCTGAGGTCTTAAAGTGAAACTTATCAATTGGTTTTCATATTCTTTTGCGAGTATACAGAAATTTTTTTGTTTGTTTTCATGTTTTTGATGCTATCACTGTGTCGTCGCTATTTCACGAATAAAAAAGATACCAATGTGACGTTATGTATATACCCTCTTATGGACAAGTCAATTATGTAAGGCAGTTGACGGCAACAACATAAGAATGTTGCCAGCAATATTGAACAGGTCCTGGAGGCAGCACCTCACAAAGCAGCAGCTGTACGGCCACCAACCACCCATCTAGAAAACTGTCCAAATTAGACGAACCAGGCTTGCAGGACACTGCTGGAGAAATACGGACGAGCTCATTAGTGATGTACTCCAAAGGACCCCTACTAATTGCCGAGTAAAAGCAGAGCGACCAGCTCTAACCTACATACAGCAGCTCTGTGAAGATACGTGGTGTAGCCCTGAGGACCTGCCGAAAGCGATGAACGATAGGGAGGGAGGCGAGAGAGGGTCAGGGATATCCGTGCTGATGGCACGACAAGATGATGATGATTCACCACAGTTGAAACTAAATAAATGTACGAATTATTTGTATCAAAATAGACACTTGAAGCTGTAATTACAAATGATTAACATTAGTAACGGTTAATTGTGACGAAGCACATCTATTGTTTTAGATTATTGATATCTTCTATCTGTGACATATTGACCTTCGACCCTGCCGTTCATCAAGGAACAGGTGCATCAGAGTTGAATTCGGTGCAGATGTGACGTCCACAAGAAGCAGGTGGATGTCAAATAATCATATAACCGGGGCCCACAGTTAGTTGGGGATAAGATGCTGTAGAAAGAACCAGCACCCAGCAGAGGGCTATGGGCCCTCAGGACACCCGATTGAGCAGCCCAGCAGAACGAGAAAGAAGTGCTGCTAAAGGCAAAGGAACTGGGGGTGGGGGTCAATATGTTGCAGTTTGTTCATTCTCTGACTCACCTCTCACATACAACCCTTTAACAACCCTTTCGCAACCATTTCGAATAAAGTATGAGAGGTATGTTTTTCTAAAGAAGTGTGTTCGTTCGTCTTTATTGCTGATTTTGTTGCTGCATGCATCTGTATATGCAACATATCCTCCAAGAGAAATTGTTTACCTTCTATTTCTAACATGGTAGTCTGCAGCTTCTGATAAATGATAAACTGAAAGAGGATAGACTAATTGATTTTAACTGCTTGTCAACCCGTCTAATATTTTTTAAGCCAAGAGATAAGTGAATCACACTTATATTTACATTTTTTTGTTGTTGTTTCTTAAGAAATTTTTTTATTGGCACACGGTCCTATCGAATACGAATATCGATAAACAATTCTCTATTATCTATATATGGGGTCCTCACACATACAAAAGAGGGGGGCAAGTGAGAAATGCAATAAAGAGAAACATAGCACTCAGTAAATGTCTATAACTGTAATTCCTCATCAGATGCAGTTTAGAGTCGTACCCAGAACGCCTCCCTTTACTCATCAGCAATGGATAAAATCATCATAGTCAAATTCACATGGATAGGGTGAACTGTGTTAGGTGGTCTTACATTGGCTGACACGAAAAACCTGATGAATATTATCACAGATCATCACTGTGGATTTCTCCTGGTATTGGGATGTTTCTGTGGAGTATAGGCTAGCGTGATGGATTGAGACACTGTAGTAGTAATTTACTGAGCTTATTGCTTAAATGTGGCTCAAGGCCGAATGAATGGAGCACTGAATGACACTCGAACTCACTCTTGCAGGTGTGCTAGTCAAGCTTGCTAACTATTACACTACCTAAGGTGCCCGTATGACATTGTAATATCCAATTTCAAATTCTAGTTTCGCTATTAAATTCAATTTCAGACAACACCCTTGAGAAATATATGAAAAACCTTTTTTTTGTTTTTACAGGTTAAATAGTAACACTACTCTTCTTTTACGAGGCTGGTTTTGGTATTAGATAACTCACAAAGGTTGATGTGATATTAAAAACTAAAACCAAAGCAAAGCTCCTGGTATATCAAGAAATGTTATTCACTGAAAATACAATATATTTTGTATTTTATAACTATTGTGCTGTTATTTCAGTAAAAAAGCTGGAAAAATCAAGGCGAAAGAGGAAATTGGAAGGAGAATCAGGATTAGTTCAAAACAATCATCATCATCATCATCCTAATGTCGTGCACGGATATCCCTAACCCTCTCTCGCCACATCTCCCTATCGTTCTGGCAGGTCTTCAGGGCTACATCCCGTATCCTCACATTGCTGCTGTATGTATGTTCGATCTGGTCGTCCTGCTTTTGCTCGGCCATATGTGGGCATCCATTGGAGTACATCACTTATGAGCTTGTTCCTGCTTCTCCAGCAGTGTTGTGCGTGTCTGGTTCGTCTAACTTGGATAGTTTTCGTGATGGGAGACAGGTGGCCGTATAGTTGGTGTCTTGTGGGGTGTTGCTGCCAGGACTTGTTCAATATTGCTTGCAGCATTCTTGTGTAAATTTATCGGTCAGGTCTGATTTCCATACGGTCGAAAGTCTATCGATAGCTGTCCATGCCTTCGTTAGCCGCGTGTCGATGCCTTTTCCGTTGATGAGACGCTGCTTCCCGGTCACCAAATATTGACAGGAGCAAAATGATGTCACTCATCCGAGGTGGAAGTGTGAGTCGGGTGTTCTCTGAACCCCAGGATATATATATATATATATATATATATATATATATATATATACTATGAATTTCGTGATTGGATTTCTGTTTTTCTTTTGAAAGCTAGCCTGCGAACGCAGAACAATAAACCAAAGATCCAACATTAGACTGTCCCTCAAAGAACGATGAAGCCACCACGTGGTGTCCATTGTACATTTCTTTTTGATTCCACAGCCTCAGAGACTGAATAGCGTGAAAATAAAACAATCAATGTTCATGTCCGAAAGATAAATTTGTGCTTTGTGTTTTTTTCCTTCTAAGCCCCACAGACAAAACAATCCACCCATGGCTACGCTGCAGACACATTTCGACCTGGTCACTAAAATAAAGGCTTCCATCTACTGACTACACATCAGTTATCTATTGTCTCATGCCTCTGTTCTTCATAAGAGCTTTGCATGTATAGTATTATTATTATCATTGTCTTATCATTTCCATAGTATATTGCTCATCTGCGTGTGAATTTGCCGTGGTCAACTTGTCAGGAATGCAGCTCACCTGCAACTTGGTATTCGTGCTGGGTGGCAAAAATTACAAGCATAGATAGAAATTGCACTATTACTTCCGAGTCTAATTAATATATGACCAGCAAGGTCACCTGGAATATGTGCCGGGAGGCTTAATGACCAGCATTATTCACTTTGTTCAGAGTGAAGCGAGGACCTGTTTCACCAAAAGCATACGAATCTTGGCTCATATGCCACCATCTCCACCCTAATCCTCACTATAAAAATGATCTTGTATTAAATTCCACCTGGTGGGAAGCACGGATAAAAAACATCTGTGTGAGGTGTCTGTGTTTTATTTAAAAGTTTTATAAATCATTCTGTTTAGATATCTGTATTTTATTTAGATGTGTTGTTTTTTTTGGGTTTTTTTTTTTTTTTGTTAGCAGGTGTTTATTTATCGTTCGGAGTCCTTATACAGGCGTGTCCTTTAATAAAAAAAAAATCTAGAGAATTATCTCAAAAGGTGGTAATTTATTCACAACGCTCTGAGCAACGCGTGTTTGCTGTCAGCAAATTGTTCATAATTTAAATGATGACCACAGCAAAATCTCTTTTGGAGATATTTAATATAATCGTTTCAGAAAGCTGCAAATCAGAAAGATTCAAGACATTATGAATACTCTAAAAGATCTTTAATTCTGCTTTTAGATGATTGACAGGAGGAATTAAATATTTTTAATTAAAATCCGCCTTGTCAGATAAAATTATGTACTCAGAGAAATGTGAAAATTGAACCGAACGCATTTACGCTCAGGGCACTTTAATTACTACATGGGAATTGTTAATCGTGAATTAAGTTGAAATAATTGATGAATTATATATATATATATATATATATATAAACGAACGCTACTACTTAATACCTTATAATTCCCTACCGGATGTGGTACTCTTGTTGGCTGAGTATTATGATACTAAGTCTAACGTAGAGATAGGCGGGTTTCGATCCCAGCAGCAAGCGTGCCCGTGATGTAATGGTTATTGTCGTAGGAGTTGAAAACCTGTACAAGACTGATTGCATTTCACATTCACTAATACCCTTGGGAAAGGTATGAATACAATTATTTCTCCCTCCAGCTCTGGGTAAATAGTAGGGCAGACTGGTTTCTTCCGCCTTGGTAAGGCAACTAGTCTAGAAGGAAAACTACGAATTTAAACCTGTTAAACTACACTTAAAAAGTGACCTTGTGTCATATCCTGCCCGAGCGGAGGAGTTGGTAAATATGATCAAGCATCCTACGTGTCTAGCCATTCTGAAGAGTTGTGATACAACGAAAAAGTCTGTCTGTGAATAACAATATTTACGCTCCACCATGGGGGTTGAGCACGCTGACGAAGGAATTTACGGTTGCCGCTCGCATGATGCAAAGCTTTTCGAACGAACTGAGCACTCTGGTATCCAATAAGGTATAATTAAACAAACGAACGCTACAACTTAATACCTTATAATTCCCTAGCTAACGTGGTACGCTTGTTAGCTGAGCGGTATGATAATATGTCTAACGTAAATTTGGGCGGGTTTCGATCCCAGCATTAAGCGTCTTTTGTGGCTAGCCACACTGAAGAGTTGTGATTCAACGAAACAGCCTGTATGTGAATGACAATATATATATATATATATATATATATATATATATATATATATAATGTTGGGTGGATTTTGTTCCCAGCTTGGCGCTTCCGACGTGTGTAGCCACACTGAAGATTTGTGATGCAACGAAACAGTCTGTCAGTAGATGACAATATATATATATATATATATATATATATATATATATATATTCCCATATGCAGAGATCAATGTATTTCAAAAACATAATAATAATAAATAATAAAAAAATAATATTTATAATATTATAATAATAATAAAAAAGATAATATTTATTTATTTAGGATAATAATAATAAAAATAATAAAATAATAATAATAAAAAAAATAATATTTATTTATTTAGGATAATAAAAAATAATGATAATAAAAAATAATATTTATTTATTTAGGATAAAAATAATTAAGAAAGTATTGAAATATGAAAACGTGTCAATTATGATTATATTATTTTAATTGTATTCCTTGCGGGGTTTTCACTTATGAATAAATGGCGATCTGAAGTCTGAGTGACAGCAAGTTTCTTTTGGTTTCCAGGACACTTCTTAGTATCCTAGCTGATCTTAAGTGTGATAGTCTCGAGTTTTCTATTATCTCCGGTTATTATATTTCCTCTGAACTCTTTCATCTCTGCCATCACAAAGCAACATATTCTATTTTTCTTTGCGTAAACATTTATTCCTTTGACACAATTATTTCCCTATACCACTATTTTGTACTTCAATCAAAAAGATTAATTTCTTGGACTTTTAAGTATCCATATAGTTGTCTTTCTTTCCATTTTCGTTTTCTATAATCTTTTTTTTTTCATTGTTTCCATGTTTGGACTATTTGTAATCTGCTACATTGAATTATTATATCCGTTCAATTCTCAATCATGAGCTAATGGGAAGAGGGTTTTATAAAGGCAACCTTTCTAGATAAACTTAACTATAAGATCAAAACAGAAGGACGCTCTGGCATCAACCTCTGGTGACTTGTAGGAATCTTTTGACGAGAAAAGTCTAAGAGAAAGAACTCTGAAATAATATCTGCTGTTTGCATAGTCATCGGCTATCTTTCTATGCTTTTGTCTAAGTTTTTGCTATGTAGACCTAAAGTATGGTATACGTGTAACGTAATGGCCGAGGGATTTCGGTTCATGCCTTTGAGTTCAGTTAGGCTCAGAAACTTTCGGGTCAGCACATGGGTTAGTTAGGTGCAAACATTTATGCAGGTGTTAACGCGGGCGCGCGCGGGCGCACGTGGGCGGACGAAGGTGTCACTCAGAGATGTCACAATAGTCCGAGACGAAACGGGTGACGGAGTGCAAGTGCCGTCACGCACTGGAAGCGCGCAGAGGTTTGTGGAGAATTGAAAGAAAGTTAGAGAGTTGTGTACTAAACGCCAAACGAGGAGGGTCGACTTTTGGAGCTTGCAGACGCGAGGCGAACTTGCGCCCTATGGGGGCCGCTCGAAATGGAGGCCAAATGAATAAGACAGCATAGAAGATTGTGTTTCTCCTCCTTATGTCGAAACCTTTAACTCAAAGATAATAAAAAGGTTTCGTGATTTCGAATTTCGAGATTCCTGTGTTCTTTAAATGTTCTATCGTTATGAACATTATATGTCTATTTCGCACATGGCGTTAATTGCGGCTATAGTACATACGTGTCGTACGAATGTATGCCACTATCATCCAACGATGCAAAACTGTCTTATTGCTTTATCATGTAACGCATCTTGAATATTTTCACAACTTAAATTATAAATAAATCAGGTTGCTTGAATAGTAATTTTGGAGGTAAAAACATATATCATCTGGTTTGGTTTGGTTTGGTTTGGTGTGTTTGGTTTTATGGCATATCAACCTTTGTAGGTTATTTAACGCCAAATCCATTTTTATGTAAATAATCTGTTCTATTGAAAACAGTTCAGTTTAGCATAAGTACACAGTTTAATTGACAAAAACATTTCCATTTCTAACAATTCAAGCAGTTATATGTAACAATTCAGTTAAGTGTAAATACAGTTTTAACGTCGAAAAACAGTTCTATTTGAAATAATTCAGTAAAGCATAAGCATGCAGTTTAAGTGTAAGTACAGTTTAATTGGCAAAAACGTTTCTATTTCAAGCTATTCAGTTTACTCAATTCATTTTAGCATAAGTATGCTGTTAGTTCTATTTAACCCATAGATAGGGTCCTATCAGGTGCTACCACTCCGGGCCAGAGTGGACCTGGGAGCGATGACAATGAAGGGGTACTCCGTATTCCCCAAAGCTCCAGCATTGCTGGAACCTCGCCATCAGATTGTTTAGTCTCATATCCAGGACACTCGTTAGGGGGGGGTCTTACTGCAGTCAGTGTATTCTACAACCCAGCTGACTGGGCAATATATCATCTGGCTGGATGTGACAATATATATATATATATATATATATATTTACGTGGTGCCTTCAATAAGTTTCCAGACTATTTTATACAGGCATTTAGATTGGTGTAGACTCTTGAAAATTCCATATGTTATTGTTATATATCTTATGAGATGACTGACAAATTTTTATGATTTCAGGTTCAAAGGAACAGCTACAGTAGCAATTGGAATATACCCTACTAAAGCTTGATTGTCACAGTAGGTGAATTTCAAAAATGCAATCTGACACTTTAGAAGAACGATATGCAATAAAATTGTTTTAAACTTGGAAAAAATGCCACAGAAACGTATGGAATGCTTCAGACTGCTTTTCGACCATCTAGCATGAATCGAGCATCAGTTTTTGAGTGGCATAAGAGATCTAAGGAAGGCAGGGAGTATGTGAGGGATGTTAAGCGGTGTGGGAGGAGTAAGAAAGTCAGAACACCAGAGTTGATTGGCCAAAGGGTTAGGGTTAGGGTAGGGTTACTACACTGAGGTTTTAAGGGGGTTCAGGAAGAGATTCTGTCGGAAGAGGCCAGCACTCTTTAAATCGGCTCAGTGGCATTTCCACCAGTCAACAACTCCGTCCTCACAGACTTTTTCATTAAGATGGGCATCAAGACAGTTCCTCAGCCTCCCTATAGTCCAGACCTTGCTCCCTGTGACTTTTGGTTATATCCTAAGCTCAGAGTTTGTCGTTATGAGACAATTGAGGAGATGAAAGAGGCTGTGAGGAGGGACATTGACACGCTCACAGTAGAGGACTTGAATGGGGCCTTCCAGAAGTTGTTTGAACGGTACAACAAGTGCATTACAGACGGGGGAGATTACTTCTAAGGGAACTAAAGTTCCCCGTGTGTACTATCAATAAAAGTGCCCATACGAAAAAAGTCTGGAATCTTATTTAATGACCCTCGTAAGTCATATATACCAGAGTAATATATATATATATATATATATATATATATATATATATATATATATATATATATATATATATATATATATATATGTCTGTGGCATTTTTCCAAGTTCAAAACAGAACTTTATTGCATATCGTTCTTCTAAAGTGTACTCACGTCCAGATTGCATTTTTGAAATTCACCAGCTGTGACAATCAAGCTTTAGTAGAGTGTATTCCAATTGCTGCTGTAGCTGTTCATTTGAGGTTGAAATCATAAAAATTTGTCAGTCATCTCATAAGATGTATAGCAATTACATACTGAATTTTCAAGAGTCGATGCCAATTTTAAATGCATGTACAAAAAAGTCTGATAAATTATTGAAGACACCGTGTACAGTTTCGACCAGGACCAACAAGCTGTTTGCTGTTTAAAAGAAAGACAATCCCAATATTAAAATGCGGGAGAAAACAATCGTTTGGCAAGAACTGTCCATCGGTTGATAGAGTTTCGTGCTATATTAATGCAAGTGAAGCCGAACAGCATCAGACAGAATTTGAACTCTTTCACCAATTCCACTCTCTCTACAGATAAAAATTTCACCACCAGGACATGTTTGTTTATTTATGAATTTAAAGAAATGTACAATGGAAGATAATTCACGCAGATTCCGAGATTATTGTCTCTGGCTTTAAGTTCTTACTATAGTATCTTGTTAGTTATCTTTTTAATGTATTTCCCTTCGGGGTAATAGGTTTTCATTCTTTCAACTAAAAAGAAATATATGTGGCAAAGAAGGCTTTAAATAATTTGTTTGACTTCAAAGAATTTCTAATGAGAACAAAGAATTTATATGCATAAAAAAAAGAAAAGACAAACCCTAGCTTTTTTTTAAAAGACGCGAAACAAATTATCTTCTTGAATTAGATTATCTCTTTGAAAGCCGCAAGTTTACACTGTACGGTGTCTGAATTATTTCTACTGGGTTATTTTCAACATCTACACCTGTGACTGTGATGAGATTTTACAACCCCCCCACACACTCCATGACGGCTGGGACAGTAAAATTTGCTTAGTGCACCTCTGCAAAGACGTAAGGACCCCTAACACGTATCCTCAGTATGAAATTAAACTAACAGATACTGGGGCTCCAGTCCTGAAGCTTTGGAGAATGTAGTATAACCTATCAATGTCATTACTCCCAGGTCCACTCCAAACGGTAATGTTAGTAACCCTTAGGGTACCATCTATTAGTAAAATAGAACTATTAGATCAATTACTATATCAATTAGAGGTGCCCGTGGTGTAATGGTCATTGTTGTAGGAAATGGCCACGGCGACACGAGTTCAAATCCTGGACGAGACTGATTGCATATCACCTAGCACTAATACCCTTGGGAAAGGTATGAATCCAATTATTCTCCCTCCATCTATGGGTAAATAGTAGGACAGACTGAGTTCTTCAGCCTTGGTGTGGCAACTAGACTAGGAGAATGAAAACGCTGAATTCAAACCTGTTAAACACCGCTTAAAAATTGACCTTGTGTCGTATCTTGTCCGAGCGGAGGGGTTGGTAAATATGATTAGATCAATTACTATACTTGAAACCATTTAAATGTGTGCAAATTAATGAGTAATGCTAAATTCTATTATTAGTATTGTTGTATACCAGGAGATTAGCCGTTCATTGGCCTAGTGGGTAGAGTGTTCACCAATGGTCCGGGAGACTTGGGTTCAATCCCAGGTCGAATCATACCAAAGACTTTAAAAATGGTACTTGATACCTCCTTTTTAACATTCTGCAATATAAGGCACCAATCGAGGGTAAAATGGAGCAATCAAGGGAAAGGAGTTGCGCCCTCCCTACACCAGGGTGTAGTAGCTATTGAAAAGGGAGCCTTCTGGTTGCTCTCAACCACGGTCACCAACTCTTACTTATACCAGGACATAAAGTTGTCAACACCACTTGTGTATTAAAATATCAAATTCTTTATTCCAAACGTCGTTGTGCTTGTGTGTATAAGGGAAAGATAGACGGAGGATTACTATGATTGACACCCTGTGGAGACAGATATATTCAGGGCCTTGCTCCTTTTACTAGAGGTTTGTTACAGAGTCAGTTCTCAGTCGGGGTTTCCCCTGGCCCCACTCCGAGCTGATGTCTATCCGCTGACTGCTCTCCGATTGACTGACCACCTGGCTCTCTGGGGTCGAAAAACCTCTGCATTGTATATTTTCTGGACGCCCACACATTTTTCTGTTCGCTCAATTGACGCGATTTATTTCCGACGTTCCTTGTTAACTTAGGTGCGTATCCTGTTTTGACATCCCTAACTAATCGGTCTCTCAAATGTCAATAAATACCAGTATTACATAACAATAATTGAAACCATGAAGCTGTGTGCAAATGAATGAATAATGTTGAATAGAATTATTTGTATCAGACAGGAATATTTGAAAAGATTTAATGATCTGGGTATAACTCTAAATCACTGTTTGGTGAAGCTCCTGTCTTGGAGTTTGTGGGAAGTGAAGGACAACTGTCATTAACACTGCTCCCAGGTCCTTTTTGAGCAAGTTTAGAAGTATCTGTTAGGGTCTGATGAATGGCTCAAATAGAAATATTCCCTCTTTCACGAGGAATTAATTTCAATATTGAATAGAATTATTAGCGTTAACTAGCGATAGAAGCAGGCGAATATACATATATATATATATATAAGTTTGCAAGGTTTCGATCCCAGTTGAAACATGTCACGTGTCTTGCCACACTGAAGAGTTGTGATACAACGGCACATTCTGCCTGTGGATGACAATATATATATATATGCGACCCCCAGTGGGTTTGTAATGTAATGACCAAGTGATTTCGTTTTATATATCTTGCCTTTGGGTTTAATTAGGCTGAGAACTTGTCGGCTCAGTGGATAGGTTAGGTGAAAACATGGGCGCAGGTGTAGACGTGTGTGCGGGGAGGATGTGTCGTCCACAGATGTCAACATAAAAATCCCAGATAGAAAGGTTGACCAGTGGATGTGAATGACGTCATGTAGCGGAAGCGCGCGCGGAGGATTTTGAAAAAGTCAGTTAGCAGAGTTGAGTTTTGCGGTCCGAAGAAGAAAGGTGACTTTCGCTAGTGTTGTGCGGGGGTGGGCAGATAGAAAGAATGTGTATCTCTCTCCTTATGTCGAAAAGCCTTTTAACTCAAAGGAAATTAAAAAAAAGTTTCGTACCTGAACTAAGAATTCGTAAGTGTTTTTCGTATTTCGGGATTCCTATGATCTATGTATGTATGTTATGAACATTCTATATACGTTTCACATATCCGTATCATGGGTATGTTACAGGTTAAGCACTCGGGTTGGGTATTGTCGGTTGCCACATGCTCATAAATACAAAGCTCCTCTGAAAATAGAGCACTCCGATGAATTAATATATATATTTATAGGCATAAAATCAAAACAGAAGAGATTATTCCGATGCTGAATGTGGCTTTTATTATATCATTATTATGTCGTGCCGGCAGCACGGATATCCCTGACCTTCTCTCGCCACTTCATAGCCTCTGGCAGGTCTTCAGGGCTACATCCCGTATCCTCACATAGCTGCTGTATGTATGTTCTAGCTGGTCGTCCTGCTTTTTCTTGGCCATATGTGGGGGTCCATAAGAGTACATCACTTATGAGCTTGTCCCTGATTCTCCAGCAGTGTCCTGCATGTCTGGTTCGATAGTTTTCGTGATGGGAGGTAGGTGGCTGTATAGTTGGTGCTTTGTAGAGTGTTGCCTCCAGGATTTTGAATATTGCTCGCAGCATTCTTGTGTATTTGCCGTCTAGCTTTTTTCTCCAGCCGTTTTGTTAGCGTCCAAGTAGTGCATCCATATAGCAGTATCGACACCACCGCTGCTTGGAAGAAACTGTGTATATGTTGAATATATGCACAAAATCTCAATAGAATATCAATGCTTTAGATAATATCTTAATATCATATGCTCACCTCACTGAAGCTCCCTGTACGTTTCTCTATTTAAAGTTTTAGCGTGAAATGCTTGGTTTGTTTGCTTGTTTTATTGGGTTTTATGGCATATCAACCTTTGTAGGCTATTTAACGCCAAATCCATTTTTATGTAAATAATGTGTCCTTTTTAAAACAATTCAGTTTAGCTCAAGTACACAATTTAATGGTCAAAAACATTTCTATTTCAAACTATTCAAGCAGTTTTATGTAACAATTCAGTTAAGTGTAAATACAGTTTTAATGTTGAAAAAGTTCTATTTCAAATAGTTCAGTTAAGCATAAACACACAGTTTAAATGTAAGTACGGTTTAATTGTCAAAAACATTTCTTTTTCAAGCAATTCAGTTTATTTAACAATTCAGTTTAGCATTAGTATGCTGTTAGTTCTATTTAAACCATAGACAGGGCCCTATCAGGTGCTACCACTCCGGGCCAGAGTGGACCTAGGAGCGATGGCAATGAAGGGGTACTCCGCATTCCCCAAAGCTCCCGCACTGCTTGAACCTCACCATCAGATAGTTTAGTGTCATATCCAAGACACTCGTTGGGGGAGTCTTACCCCTCTGCAGAGAAGCAGTCTGTGTATTCTAAAGCCCCAGCCGACTGGGTAATGAAATGTTTGGCTGTTTAGGCCAACCACCAATAAATGAAAAGATGGTCGGTAATTGTACTGATGTGGCGCTTCTACTATATCTTCGAAAATCAAAATAAAATTATAAACGTCAAAAAAGTTGATTTCCGTTCGAAATAATAAGATTCCTCCTTTAAATACACACGACACTAATAGTGGCAGTAGAACCTATAAATATTTTCACAACGAAAACTTCTTAATGAGGACAAGGAATTTGTAACCATGAAAGAAACAAAAAGAAAAGTAATTTAAGAAAATATTTGGAACAAAAACAAGAAATTTATTGCCGAGAATCAAATGTCTTTGTTCACAGTTCCAAATTGATTACTTTTTCTTTCTGGTTATTTCTGTAGAACATTTGGTCATACACAGGCACACACAGACACACACACACACACGCACGCACACACAAACACACATATATTTACATGTATTTTCATATCGTACACACCTTTACTCCAAATTTATTTCAAGTGGATATCAAATTATCATTTTACTCTTTTGAAAGTTTTTAAGAACAGCGTTAGTTGGTAGTTTTTCCTTGCAGTTTGAGCGACAGCAAATTTCCTCAAGTTTCAAAGACTTTTCGCAGTATTCTGGACAATCTAAATAATGTCGTAGTCTGGATGGTCTCCACTTGTCATATTAATTCATAGTTTTCAATCCCTGTACCAATCTTTGGGGGAAATACCGAGTAGACTAATTAGGATTAAGTACAGGATTTTATTTACACACAGTTAAATGTAAAAACAGTTCTATTTCAAACAATTCAATTTAGAATTAGTACACAGTTTAAATGTCAAACAGTTCTTTTTGAAGTACACACAGGACCCTCTCATTAGCTACCACTCCGGGCCAGAGTGGACTTGGGATCGATGGCAACGAAGTGTTACTCCGCATTCCTCAAAGCTCCAGCATTACTGGAACCTCACTATCAGATATTTTAGTGTCAAATCCAGGACACTTGATGGAGTGGGAGGGTCTTAGTCCTCTGCAGAGAAGCAGTCGGTGTATATTCTACCACCCTAACAGACCAGACCAATCGCTTGCTTAATGCTGTCTGCTTCCAATATTCCCAAGTACTTGATTTTACTTTCTCTCCAAGTATTACATGGAGAGATGGTCGCCTTCTAAGTAAGATTTTATTTGCTGTGTTTAAAGTTATTCTTTTTGTGTTTTCAGCCATTATTGTCCTTTGTAAATTATTCTGTAAAATATGTGTGAGGGTGATGGTGACGAACGTGAAGAAAATTCCACATGAGGAATTTTGAAAAATAATTAACGGATGATTGTTATATTTTGACCTTCGACCCGGCCCAAAAATGCTATTCGAAGGTGATACACCGGAAGGAAGTGACACACTCCAATGGCCAGTAATCGAAAGAGATCGCGTGGGCGGATTAAGGCTTATGATATGGGACAAGGTGAAGGTCCCATTGTGCCTGTACAGTGATGCACCGGAAGAGAGTAACCTCTGAACTTCATGACAGTTATTTCCGCTTGATGACGATTAATCATTCGATTTCAAAGATCCAGTGGGCGATCGTGTGGGCGTTGAATTATTATATAATTGAGTTGAGTTGGGTGCCAAAGAAGTTGCCAGTAGAAATCCGGACAGCTAGAGACCAGATGTGGTAGGGAAGGCCACACACGACCGAGGGGGCTCTCGGAAAACGCCCGATGGAGTGGACCCCAACATCAAGAGAACAAGAAAGACACAACGTGATGGTCATAACAGTGGGGTCAAAATATGAAGTTTATGTTCGGTCTCTAGCACCCTCTCACATGCAAACCTTGAACAACCCTTTCGAACCCTTGCAATAAAGTGAGTGGTAAATATATTTGTAAAGAAGTCTTCCTGCTTCCTTTCTTCATGCGTATTTCTGTGTGTGTCTGTCTTTACTATTATTGAGTCGTTATGATACGGCAAATGAGTATATAACACAAGCTCTCTAATTCTTTATTATGTTTCCAGTTCAATTTCTTTGGTTACTTGACTTTTTCGACATTTCATTATATGACACATTTTATTTGCCAATTTCCATTCTTATATCCAGGCTATATTATTGTTTGTGTAAGATTTAATGATGTTTGAATAAGAGCAAGTCCCGATAAGTCTCCACGACTCTTCTCAGTATTCTAGCCGATCTTAACAACGCTTTACATCACTTGTCTTATTTTCAAGTTCTCTAGTCCCTCTATCGATCCGTTGGTGACCATGCCGAGCGCATCGATTACAATTAGTATCACCGTCATTTTCATGTGCCAAATTGTTTTTTCAGTTCTTTAGCAAGGTCTCAGTGCTTATCTCTGTTTTCATTTCCTTCAAGTTTTACCCTGCGCCCAGTTGGAACGACAGAGTACATTATTCAGTAGGATCATTTTTTTTTTTTTGACTGTCACTAAGTCTGGTCGTTTGGCTGAGATTAGTTGATTCATTTGTATCTCCAAATCCCAGAGGAGTTAGTGCGTCTCATTTTCTAGAGTGGATTCTGGATTGGAAATTTACCATTTGTTCGAATGGTCAAATTTAAACTTCTTGCACTATTCCCAGTGGGTCACTTTTCCTACTCAATCGTATCAACTAGTCTTATGCTCTTTTTGTGCTAATTTACTGCATTGACTTATTATGAGATTTATTGTTTCATCTCTTTTCGCCAAATAGTTTACATTTGCTATTTTGTTGCGTATTATAATCATAACTGTTATTATTCAATGTTAATCTTTACTTTGCTTTTTTACCATCCTTCAACGGGTCTTTATCTGAGACCTAGTTAAGAGAAGGAAATTATTCTAATCATTCTATTATATTCTATTATCATTATTCTAATGTATGTTCGAGCTGGTCGTCCTACTTTTGCTCGGCCATATATGGGGGTCCATAGGAGTACATCACTTATGAGCTCGTCCCTGCTTCTCAAGCAGTGTCCTGGTTCATCTAACTAGGATAGTTTTCGTGATGGGAGGTAGGTGCCCTTATAGTTGGTGCCTTGTGGGGTGTTGCCTTCAGGACTCTTCAATATTGCTCGCAGCATTCTTGCGTAATTGCCAAATAATTGCCAAGTGATTTTAATCATTCTATTCTATTCTATTATCTATTTTTGGCTTCTTTTGGGAGTTGTCCTGGCGACAACACCCCACGAGACCCCAACTATACGGACACTTGCCCCCCATCACAAAAACTATACAAGTTCGACGAACCAGACACGCAGGGCACTGCTGGAGAAGCAAGGACGAGCTCATAAGCGATGTACTCCTGTGGACCCCCACACATGGATGTGCAAGAGTGGGGCGACCAGCACGAACTTACATACAGCAGCTATGTGAGGACACGGGATGTAACCCTGAAGACCTGCCGGGGGCGATGAATGATAGGGAGAAATGGCGAGAGACGGTCAGGGATATCCGCGCAGACGGCGCGACATGATGATGATGATATATATATTTATATATATAAAATCAGTTATAAATCCAGTTAATCAGGAGTTGGGAACAATTCCAAGCAGCTCACTTAAAACATTCAACTTGAGAATATTAAAATTAAATAGTCCCGGCGAAGAGATCAATCCTAATAAAATCTACTGAGCAAATTATTCTTCCAAAATAAAAAAACAACAATCGGTCATATCAAGATGATGAATTTATTTCAATCCTGTTAAAAAGCATTGATATAAATTAATGTTCCAAAACTTAACTGGATGGAAATAAATTTATCATGTTAATGTGACCGATTGTTGTTTTTTATTTTGAATATATATATATATATATATATATATATATATATATATATATATATATGTGAGTGTGTGTGTGTGTTTTGTTAAATGTGTCCCACATTTCTAATTTCATGTTCCAACTCTATCTCTCGGCTGAACGTTTTACTTAAAATAGACTTTGCTCTCTTTTTTTTAGCTTTGTTCAAAAGTTATGACACCGTCCTTTTACGCCATTTTTTTTTTAAATAAATATTTTCATTTGCATTTGCTTCGAATAAGTTTAAACAATATCATCACTATAACAAATAGATGTGTAGATACTCCTTGCCTCTAAACTTTTGTCAGCCTTTTGTTCCAGCTGTGAGTCCAATTCCACGTTTTCCATTGTTATAAGGCTGATGACTCGCAGGGAGATTTTGAAGAATTTCAGACATTCTAATATCCACGATAGAGGGATTAGATACGCTTTCCTGCAGCTTTCAAAATAAATAGATAGATTTTCTTTTTGATTTTCCTTTTTTTAATATGTGTTTGTACATTGTAGAGTAACTGACAATGCAGAGTCAAAGACAAGATGTCGTTGTTCAAATCAGGAACGGTAAAGTAAGAATAGCAGAAAATTATTAGTATTTGATGGGAATACCTGAAACCGTTTTGCAGCGTAAATTACTCGTATTAAGAATGCTTACCTTAAATTAGAATTTTTGGCAAATAATTCTCATGATCAATTACTTGACCACCAAATTGCTTGACATCAGTCAATTACTTGACCACCAAATTGCTTGATATCGGTCATATGAAAGTCAGACATGGCCGATAAAATAAAACACATTTTTCTCCATGCAGTGGTCTTATCAATACTGCTATATGGAGGCCCATCATGGACGGTAACGAAGTGTATGGAGATAAAGCTTGATGGCAATTACACAAGAATACTGCTAGCTGTATGGAACAATTCCTGGAGGCAACATCCCACAAAACAGCAGCTAGACGGCACTGACCACCATCACAAAAACTATCCAAATTAGACAAACCAGACATGCAGGACACTGATGGAGAAATAAGGATGAACTCATAAGCGATGTTCTCCTGTGGGCCCCTTACATGAACAAGCAAATTTTGGACGACCAGCAAAAACCAACCAACAACAGCTCTATACCAATGCAAGATTTAACCTGAAGGACCTGTCCATGGACAATAGAGATAGGTAGTGACTTAGCGCCAGGAAAATGCGTTAAGGCCAGCGTGACATGATGATAATGATGACAAATTATTAGCAATACTTGAAATCAAATACATAGGGTAAATCATTAATATCAGGTAGGAATACCTGAAATCGTTCAATTGTGTATAACTTATTAATATTAAGAATATTCATTTGACGCTAAAATTCTTTACAAATGATTATATACTGTATTGGCTACCTCCAACTATTAATCACCTTGGCGACGAGCTGTGTGACAGACAACCAAAGGTCAGTCACGGGAACTCTCACCGTAGATACGAAAGACGATTTTACATGAAATTAGAAGATTTTTGAAAAAGGACAGAAAGTTAATTCACGGAAGAGCGACACATATATATGAAATCGAAACCTACCCCCTTATGGGGTGGGTTAAGATTCATCAATCCTTTCTCGATCGACTTGAATTACCGCTTCACGTTTTTTAGCGGGTTGAAGTGGTTCAGAGGGAATACATAATTACAAATTGAGATGGATTGTTTTTTGGTGACTATGTATCTGATTATTCATTTTTTATATGAAGAACCATATCTCAATGTGGGCCCAGTCGGTTGGAGCAGTAGAATACATCAATTGTGTCTTTGTTGAGGAGTAAGACCCTCACCTCAACGAGTGTCCTGGATATGACATTAAACCATCTGATGGCGAGGCTCAAGCCTTGGAGATTTAGAGAATGAAGAGTACCCCTTCATTAACTTTGCTCCCAGGTCCACTGTGGCCGGGGTGGCTTCATCTGATAGGGTCCAATCAATGTATCAAATAGAAAAAAACTATGTGTAAACAAATGACTTATATTGAATTGTGACTGTTATATAGCAATACTTGAAACTTTTTAACTGTGCGCAAAAAAGAGCCCAGAATGTTATCTTCAAAATGGGTTTACGAATCATATATATATGTGTGTGTGTGTGTGTGTGTGTGTGTGTGTGCATAATTTCTGTTTATAAACAGGATTTGGCATTAGATAACATGCAATAGCTGATATGCTATAAAACATAACACAACCCAACACAACCAATCATCTCAATGTCATTTTTTCCTCTGTAATTTGTCTTTTCGTTTCCGCCAACGTTATTTGAAAGGCCCTCAACTCTACAATTATTAAAATTAGTTGTTTGAAACAAAATAATCGTTTTAAAAAATCAATTACTTTGGCATTAAATGACACAATGAACGTTTGAAATTAATTAAATCAACCAACCAATAAACAAAAAACAAGCAAATTTTAATTATTTTGTTTCTGATATTGTAACGGTGGATAAAATTATCGAGGATATGTGAGATTTTTGTCATCCTTTTTAAATGGGCTTCAAAGCGATTGAAACATCATACTGCCAAAAAACTGGTATAATTATTCTAAGATTAATTGTCAAAAATAATTATTCTAATGAGGATACATTAAAGCCCAAAAAGGTTAGAGCCCGAAAATAATGTCATAACAGTCAACATTGATTATATGATAATAGCCAAGTATGTTTTATTATAAAAAAAACAACCGACTTGTTGGCCTAGTGGGTAGAGGTCCAGGAGACCGGGGTTCAATTCCAGGTCGAGTTATACCAATGACTTAAAAATAGTACTTGATACCTTCTAGCTTAACACTCAGCATTATAAGGTATGTATCAAGGGGAAAGTAGAGCAATCCAGGGGAAGGATTAGTGCCCTCCCCTACACCTTGGTGTAGTTTCTATTGAAATGGGAGTCGTCGGGTCTCCTTCGACTTCCGTCGCCAACTTTACTTGCTTACCCATATGCGATAACTGTTAACTAGAATCTCTGTACGTAAACGAAGAATAGCATCTTTCTTTTATTTATTCCAGCATTTCATCTCCATGGTTGTATAACTTCTCACCTTTTTCCAGTTATCATTATAGTACCCTAAAATGACTACATTCGCACCAGGGCTATTCCCACTCATCGATGCTCTGGTTCCCATTACATCAGCAAAAAAAGAGGATAACATATGGCATGAAAGATTATGAGGATGGTGCCCAAAGAATAACAAGCATAATGAAAACACTTTACAGAATATGGAAAAATTAGATCGTGCAATATACTGCTAAGATAAGGAAAAACTATTCACGGGTTTGTAATCATCGGAATATCCCATATATAGATAATCGCTTCCAAACGTATACATGAGTGCTCGATATTGTTTCGTAACATTTCCGCCGCTAAGCCGCATTTCAGAGCGATACGAAATACCAGAAAAGCGGTCAAATTCTGTTTCAAAAGCACAGGACGGGACAAAATTAAGAGCAACCATAAGCAACAACAAAAACACAAAGACCAAATAAATAAAGTACACAGCACTAATACCCTTGGGAAAGGTATGTAACCAATTATTCTCCCTCCAGCTATGGGTAAATAGTAGGGCAAACTAGGTTCTTCAGCTTTGGTGAGGCAACTAGTCTAGGAGAAGGAAAACGCTGAATTCAAACCTGTTAAACTCCGCTTAAAAATTTGACCTCGTGTCATATCTTGCCCGGTAGGGTTGGGTAAATATGGATAAATAAAGCTTTTGAGCAGAGAAAAAAAAAACTCCCTGACTTTATTCAAAAAACGGGTGAACCCTGTCCGACTTGTCCAAAGAGCTGTTGGCAACATTAATTCGAAAATTAGATTTTACACAATAATCATCCAGTCACACGAGCAAAGAAAACTAGGTAGAGCAATATAAAAGAAAAACAAAACAAAAAAAAAACAAAAATAAAATCAGATGGGACATGATATTGGGCATTTGTTGTGTAGTTGTTGTTAAGTGTCAGTCTGAAGATTCCTTTGTCTGTTTTGACGCGAAACCCACACAAAAGGCTTGCATGCGAGATTTCTCACGAGACCGGAAGATTGAAGGAAATAAACATAAGTTGACAGAAGAAACCAGGCAGAAAAAATGACAGTCGACAGAACAAGGCAGTCGGCAGGGGAGAGCAGTGACTACTGGGATGTGTGGACTCAAGCCGGGTTGGCCACCGTGAGAACATGAGTCAGCATTCCTGGTGACTTTGTGGGAGTTTCGTTAGAATACTCGCTCACGATAGCTCACAGATTGCTAGAAATGTATCACAAACTTCTACCTTCTTGCGCTGGGAGCTAACTCAAGTCTGTGTTTGTTTGTTCTCTTCCAGCTTCTCGGTTGTGTATGTTGTGTTTTGTGTGCCAGTCAGCGGTTTATTGTCACACAGATAATACATAACACAAGGGTTTTCCTTCCCCCGCTCTCTCTCTCTCTTTCTGTCTCTGCCCGTCTCTCTCTCTTTCTCTCCACACACACACACACACACACATCGATGCGCTTGTGGTGTACTGGTTATCGTCGTAGGAAATGGATATATAGCATGAATTTCAAATTCTAGACGAGGCTAATTGGATTTTACAGCCACTAATCGACTTTAGAAAGGTACTGATCCAAGTATTCTCCCTATCGCTATAAATAATTTCTAAAGCAGAATCAGCTCTTTGACCTTGGTCGGTTAAGTATCTAGGAGAATGAAAACTCTGCACTGAAACCTGTTAAACTTCTCTTAAAGCGATACCATGTAGTACAGAGGGGTTATATATATATATATATATATATATATATATATATATATATATATATATGAAAGTATAATTGGTAATTCTATGTCGCGAAGTGATATCGTAGTAAACAAGTTGGATCTTTAGTCGTGATATTATGGACTAAAACTTTTAGGTGTCCCCTTTACGCCACAGCTATGGATAAATAGTTTCCCAACTCTGCTGGATTTGACATTAAATCCCCTACGAAGGTATATATGTTGTTAATCAATAAAATCGAAAGCATCATGTTAAGAGAAGAAAATCTTAGCCAAGGTGAACACATAGGAGTTGACATTCATGATTTTCCAAGAAACAATCAGAGAGTAAAAAATGGTATATTGAAGCTTTCAGTTGGTGATTTTGCACAACTAATGTCACCATCTGTCTGGTTTATTTCAACATTTTTGTTTTTTCACTTAATTTTTTCCGATTTATGATTTGTTGACTAACTTATTATTGCCAATAACTAGCAATTTTGAGACAGTGTTTACGAAATAACAAATTACCCTAGCCAAGTCTAATCTTCTTGTCAATGATAGTATGTTGTCTTAGAGAGTCTTTGAGGAGATGATTCTGAATCTGTCTCTAGTTTGGGTAAATTGCTTCTTATTTTATATAATATATTATAAATACCACCATACATGAGAAATAGATTCTAAGTCTTCAAGGTTAATGACTTTTTTACTCTCATATATATATATATATATATATATATATACTATCAGTCGAAAGTATTTGGTCACCCTCAAATGTTTTATTTCTGATCCTAAAAGTACTATTTTTAATGAAATAAGTTAAGCACTACAGTTGGCTTTTTTTCATCACAGAAAGTGCAAGTCTTTTTGAGCCATATTAGATAACAATTAAGCCCAAAAATATCCACGAAAAACTTATGTTTTTGATTAATCAAAATCCCCGCCTTTGGGGGCTATTATTGCTTCACAGATTCTCGGCATTCTTTCCTCCAAAGACAGTAGGTAGACTGAAGATAATTCTGCCCAGCTTTCCTGCAAGAGTTGTGGGTTTATCTCTGATGTTTCGGTTAAGTTTATTCCAAACCAGTTCAATGGGATTTAAATTCACTGATGGTGCTGGCTAAGATATTATTTGAAGGATGTGATGTTCTTCGTTTTTTTGAATGAACCTCTTGCAGAATTTACCAGAATGCTTTGAGTCATTAACTTGCCTGAGTACACACCCTTAACCCACAAACCGCGCTCCTGATGGGATAGCGTGATGCTGCAGAATACTGTGATAGCCGATCTGATTTAATTTTTTCTTCCACTGATATGAATCGATAAATTCTTCCAACGCCCTATCAAAGTGTCTTCCCTCCTTTAGGTTTGTAGTGAAACAGTTGGTTGCAGCTTTTTCACCAACTCTTCACCGCACATTGACCATCTAAGAGACCGAAAGATTTTGAACTTTGATTTGTTAGTCCAAAGGACTTTATTTCAATGCTATGTTTCCCAGTCTTTGACGATCTTGGTCCACTGGAATCTTTTGATATTGTTTTGCTTTCTTGACAGCAATTCGGCCATATCGGCCAGCTTCGTTAAGTTTTCTCCTAACAGTGGATGTTGACTCATTTTTTCTCGACATTGGTTCTGCTCTGCAGTGACGATAGGAGCAGACAGCTTTCTGTCACGCAAATTGGTAACTCTAATGAAATAGTCCTCTGCTTTTTTGGTTTGATTTGATCTACCGGCCGTACTTTTTGTTTTGTTTTGTCCGCTTTCTTCATGGCTCCTAAGAGTATAATCCATTGTAGTTCTGGGAATTTTTATCTTGTGTACAAAAGAGGAAAAACGCTTTCAGATCAATTCTTCAAAAGATATCTGGTTATACTTAGGTCAACATTACTGAGGAAGACTTATATTTAGTATAATAAAAAACATTTTGTTGTTTAACTTGTTGCATTAAAAATGATAATTTTAAGATGAGAAATAAAAACTTTCGTGAGTGGCCAAATACTTTTGATTAATAGTATATATATATATATATATATATATATATATATATATATATATATATATAAACAAAATAATACGTTTTTTCCAACGTGTAACCGTGTCAGTGCTATTGTATGGCAGCACCATCTAGACTTTAATGAAATGCCTTAGTAAAAATCTAGCTGGTAACTAATCAAAGTTGCTGCGAGCTGTTATGAACAAAATCTTGAAGCAACATTCCACAAACAGTACTTGTACGTCTACCTGACGCCTATCTCACAAACCATCCGAATAAGACCAGCATGGCATGTTGTGCACAGATAGGGAAGTAAGAATGCTATGGACTTCTACATATGGACACACCAGTGTTACCCGACACTTTATGTTTTGCATCCTAAGCTTCCAGACACTCTTTTAGGAAATGTTTGCATAATTAATTATGGCTTTATACTTTTGTTTAATGACCTATCAATCTTAGTGGGTTAGTTAATGTCAAGATCATCACTGTAAAACGAATAGAGTGATATTATTTAACCCATTGCGTGGGGAATAAGGGTTCCTAACCTTTCCCAATAATATTAGTCCAAAATTGAACGTAATAGCGGAATGGCAGTTGAACATGCTTTCTTCGGGGCCGCTGTCCACAACTTTAACCTTTTCGCTCCGAGGAGACCCCAAAAATCTTAAATGTTTATTATTCCTATTTTTTTATTTCTACGGTGATGATTAGGTCCGGGTTTTTTCTCTAATTTGCGTCTATTACGCAAACAGTTTTGGGGAAAATAAATTAACAACTATTTTCCATTCTCTGGTATCATTACAAATTACGTAGGAAAGTAATTCGTTTTATTGGGGAGTGAGTCCCCATGGTGTAGTAGGTAATGATATAGACTAAAACATTGCAGAGAGGAGGTTCGAACCCTAGTCACGCAATCATGTTCACTTCAGAAGTACGTGGTGAATTTAACAAGTTTCCAGACTTTTTGTACAGGCATTTAAAATTGTCGTAAACACTTGGAAATTCAGTATGATATTGCTATACATCTTATGAGATGGTTGACAAATTTTTATGATTTCTGGTTCAAACAAACAACTACAGCAGCAATAGGAATACATCCTACTAAAGCCAGATCGTCACAGCTGGTGGATTTCAAAAATGCAAACTGGACGTGAGGACACTTTAGAAGAACGATATGCAATAAAATTCTCTTTTAAGATTGGAATAAATGCCACAGAAACTTATGGAATGCTTCAGACTGGTTATGGACCATCTTGCATGAATCAAGCATCAGTTTTTGAGTGGCATAAGATATTCATGGAAGGCAGGGAGTCTGTGAGGGATGATGAGCGGTGTGGGAGGAGTAAGGAAGTAAATACACCTGAGTTGATTGGCCAAAGGTTTAGGCTTAGGGGTAGGGTTACTACGCTGAGGTTTTAAGGGAGTTCAGCAAGATATTCCGTCGATAGAGGCCAGCACTCTTCAAATCGGGTCAGTGGCATTTCCACCAGGACAATGCGCCAGTCCACAACTCCATCCTTGTCACAGACTATTTGACCAAGATGGACATCAATACAGTTCTTCAGCCTCCCTATTGTCCAGACGTGGCTCCCTGTGACTTTGGGTTATTCCCTAAGCTCAGAGGCTGTCGTTATGATACAATTCAGGAGATGAAAGAGGCTTTGACGAAGGTCATTGACATGCTCACACAAGAGGATTCCATGGGGCCTTCCTGGTGTTGTTGGAACGATACAACAAGTGCATTGCAGCCGGAGGAGATTACTTGGAAGGGGACTAGAATTTCAAGTGTGTACTATCAATAAAAGAGCCCATACGAAAAAAAGTCTGGAAACTTACTTAATGATCCTCGTAAATATGGATCTATATCCGACAATAAGAAGAAAGTAGAAAAACAGAATCGTCCATAAAGGTGAATTTTTATTTACATCAAAGTAAATTCACTTATTTGGATTATTCTGTTTTCTGCTTTCTTCATGTGCACTTTATAATTAATATTGTTGCGAATGTTAATTACTCTCTTAACTGCCTTGATGTGGGTTAAAAACTACCACCAACAGTCTTTTATATATATCTTTGGTGTTAATAACCCTTGGAGGTTGATATACCTTTTAACACTCCGAAATATTTTTAGTAGAGAACAACAATGGGTTAGTAGGTACTTTATGTTTCAATTTGTGTATCTGATGATTCTCTACGTATCATTTTTATATCCTTGACAAAATTTATTTTACGAAAAAAAAAAAAATGCAAAAAACAATCCAGCAAATGAATAGCTGTCTTAGATAATTTAGACACCCACCAAAGAAATGATGGATGTCACTTTTAGTGAGAATTAAAGAGTTATTGATTGATTTATTTTTTTATTTAATGCAATTTTTTTTCGAGGGAGCATTTCAATAATCAATTTTAGAGTAGTTTTCATTTCATAATTTGGTTGCTTTTTCAACTCAATGTAATGGGCGAAGCCAATTATGTGAACAGCATGTAAAAATATTAAAATTCTCAAAAGAATTTTCAAAAATACATAAAAACTGGATAAATTGATAAAAATGAGGATTAAGTGTTTTGAAAACTTTTCAGTTTTATCGTCAACAAATATTGTATCAAATTTTAGTTCAGATCATTAATGACGGACACATAGGTGAACGGCAGTGTCACCATATTTAAAAAGAAAAAAAGTGAAAAAAAAAAAATCCTAAAACTCACATTCCCTTTTCTTCTCCTCTTTTACCTGATTGCTTGAGAGTCGTTTGACGTGGCTCCAACCGATGTTATAGTAATGGCTCTTCAAAAATGTTCTTGCCCGGCCTGTTAAAATAAAGATAATGATCTCTTCGTAATAGCTAAAAATATCCACACTCCCATTGAGATTTAAAACTAATTCTTGCAAAAAGCGATAATGTAACCTTTGGCTCTCTGAGGAGATAATGGATTTGAACTGGAGATTTATTAAACTATGGCTCACCTGAAGATCGTCACTGACATGAATGATGAAACGCAGTTTCTTCCAGGCAGCGGTCGTGTCGATACTGCTGTGTGGATGCACTACTTGGACGCTTACAAAACGGTTGGAGAAGAAGCTAGACGGCAATTACACAAGAATGTTGCGAGCAATATTGAACAAGTCCTGGCAGCAACAACCCACAAAGCACCAATTATGCGGCCACCACCTTCAATCACGAAAACTATCAAAGTTAGACTAACCAGACATGCAGGATACTGGAGGCGAAGCAGGGACGAGCTCATAAGTGATGTACTCCAATGGACCCCCATTTATGGCCGGGCAAAAGCAGGAGCACCAACTTGAACTTACATACAGCAGATATGTGAGGATACGGGATGTAGCCGTGAAGACCAGCCAGAGACGATGAACGATAGGGAGAAGTGGCAAGGGAGGGTCAGGGATATCCGTGCTTGCGGATCGACATCTTGATGATGATGATGATGATGATTAATCTATCGGTTGTCTGGTTGGTTGGTTTTTACAGTAAATACAAATGTATGTTCTCGGTTGACTTTCAGGGTTATTTACCGTGATGACCCACTTTCCAGACCTCCAGGCAACATAATATGGCGTCAGTGTTCGTAACGCAGCTGTGTTCTTATTCTTATTGGGTTACGACTAAATGCGAAGCAAGCTTACTTTTGGAATTTCCAGTCCTAACATTAACTAACTTCTTGCTACTTTATTCTCCTCAACCTTGACCAGTCGGGTGTTGCTGTAGAACACACCGACTGCATCTCTGCTGAGGGGTAAGATCCCCACAAACGAGTGACCTGGTTTGACCTGGTTTAATCTGATAGGGAGGGTCCAGTAATGATGCCCATTCATTTCCACTGCTCCTAGGTTCACTAAGGCCCGGAGTAGTAGCCCCTGATAGGGTCATATCTGTGGGTAAAATAGAAATAAACTCCGTACTAATGCTAAACTGAATATCTTGAAATAGATCTGTTGTTTATGCAAAACTGAATTATTTGAAATAGAACTGTTTTGACTTTTAACTGTCTGTAAACAAAGATTATATTTATCATCATCATCATGTCGGGACGTTAGCATGGATATCCCTGACCCTTTCTCGCCACTTCTCCCTATCATTCATCGCTTCTGGCAGGTCTTCAGGGCTACATCCCGTATCCTCACATTGCTGCTGTATGTATGTTTGAGTTGGTCGTCCTGCTTTTGATTGGCCATATGGGGGTGTCCATAGGAGTACATCACTGATGAGTTCGTCCTTGCTTCTCCAGCAGTGTCCTGCGTGTCTGGTTCGTCTAACTTGTATAGTTTTCGTGACGAGAGGCAGGTGGCCGTATAGTTGGTGCTTTGTGGGTGTTGCCGCCAGGACTTGTTCAATATTGCTCGCAGCATTCTTGTATAATTGCCGTCTAGCTTCTTCTTCAGCCGTTTAGTTAGCGTTCAACCAGGCAGCGGTCGTATCAATACTGCTTATATATATACTAAACTGAATTGTTTCAAATAGAACTGTTTGACTAAACTGAAACGATTGAAATAGAAATATTTTGACGCTTAAACTGTGTACTTATGTTGAACTATAATGTTTGAAAAAAAACAACTGTTTTTTGTCTGAATATGGATTTGGCATTAAATAACATACAAAGACTGATATGCCATAAAACCCAAATAAACAAACAAATCCTCTTCCTCTCCTTCTTCCACTTCCAACACATCATTATCATCATCATCATCTTCAAATCGTACTGACATCACAGATTCCTTAGACTCTTTATTGTTGTATACTCATATGCAAATGCACGCAGAATCATAACAACGACACCATAAAGACGAGCGACACAGTTCTTTAAAAAAATATACATCTCACTTTATTGAAAGGGTTGTGTGTGAGAAGGACTTGGAGACCGAACACAACTGAAACATATTGACCCCCACTCTTATTGCCATAAAAGCGTTTCTTTCCCGTTCTCCTGGGCTGCTCAACCGGGGGCAAACCCTCTGTGGGACATAGTCCTCATTCCACCACCTTCTCTCCAACTGCATCAGAGGCTCTGAACTCCAACTACTCAATCGGGGGCCTGGGGGCCCAGCTTCTCTGGGTGCTCGTTCTCTCTACAGTATCTTATCTCCAACTGATTGAACTTCCCGTGCACCGAGTTATATTAATGTTCGACTTCCACCTTCTTCTTCTGGGCGTCACAAATCGCACTCATTCAACCCGTCCACGGTCAAGGTTATATCCTGATATTCCTCGACCGGATGCACCTGTTATTTACACAGGTTCATTTCTTATTTTGACAGCTTGGCCGGGGTCAATATACAACATCTATCACGATCCGGCCCTAGCAGCTATCGCTTTCAGTTGAAAAGGTATCGCTACGTGGTACGTGAAATTTTCTAAAATTTTTGAAGCTTACAATTTAATGATATGATGGCAGCACTTTGATTAAAATGCATAAGGTCTCTTTTATCTGAGTTCCGGTACTGGCCAATGCCTTTTTGCTGCTTGGACATGTCTATTAGTGCAAATTAACACTATAGCCATCAAAAATTGAACAAGGATAAATATACCTGGATATCTGAATTTGAATTTCACCTGTTGAAGTATTCCCACCCAAGCATCTGTTGTGGAGTTAAAGATATTGTACACCCATTCTCAACCCACAGCCCACTGGCTACATGTGGAACTCGGGGCCGATTTGTGTGACTTTTCACAGAATCCCTTCATTGACAAATCGCTGTGACCCACCTGATCCCACTGTTTTGAGTTTGTTCTTATTTTGACAGTATTTTTTCATTTTCTCTTCTTTTGAAGAACCTCGCCTTCTAAAAAGAAAAACAAAAGCTAGTAACTGCATTTTCAATCTTGGAAAATCTAATTAATGGATTATTATTGTCAATACCAGGTGAATTTAGAAGAGTTTGCTTCTTCAAAGATCCCCAACTCGGATCCTCTCGATGTAAGATATTGTTGTAGTATCATCCCTATTCTCGAAACACAATGGACTCTTCTAATAAAGATATCACATCTGACTGTAATTCATTCTGGGAGTTTAGTAGCAAATCTTTCTTAAGCCTCAGAGAGCCGTCCACCCAGGTTTTAACCCTCCTCAGAAGAGTTACGTTTATCGCCTGAGGCACCCCTTTTTAGAGGAATGCCGACGGGGCCTAAGGCATTTTGGGGAATGCCGGCGCGTCTGGGTTACATTCCTGCACCCGAACCCACCTTCAAAAAGCCCTTGTGCCACACTCGTCCGGTTGGTGGGACGGCCAACAAATACAGTTTAGTAGCAAAGCTCCCCTGAGCTTCAAGGGGCCGTTTCCCCAGGCTTTAACCCAGCCTGGAGGGGTTAGGTTTATCGCCTGGCGCCTGACGCACCCCATTTTTTAGGGGAATGCCAACAGAGCCTGAGGCATTTTTTGTGCCGACGGGCGCATCTAAGCTTCGACCCTGTGCCCGGACTCACCTTAATGAAGGCCTTGACCCACACTTGCTTGTTTGGTTGGGAGGTCAACAAATACCGTTTAGTAGTGAATCTTCATCGAACCTCAGTGGGGCGGCCCCTACAGGATCGAACCTTGTTTGGAGGGACTAGATTCATCGCCTGGCGCCTGAGGCAATTTTTTTGTGTACTCTACAACCCAAGCCAACACCATTTGAAAACAAATTTATAATGACAATAACAAAATAGAAATTTCATAGACGAAAAGAAATGGATAAAATGTTTTAAAGAATCATTTACCAAAAATTAGTGCTGCTTCTTTCTCTAAGAAATTCGAATAACTTAAAATGGCCCAGCGGTTAGAGTGTTCGCCAATGGCCCGGGAGACCTGGGTTCAATCCCAGGTCGAGTCATACCAAAGACTTTAAAAATGGTACTTGATACCACCTTGCTTAACACTCAGCATTATAAGGTACGGTTCAAGGGTAAAGTGGAGCAATCCTGGGAATGGAGTAGCGCCCTCCCCTACACCTTGGTGTAGTAGCTATCGAAAAGGGAGCCTTCGGGTCACCCTCGACTATGGTCGCTAACTTTACTTACTTACTTTATGTCATGAACAAACCTTAATTTTTAACCACCAACAAGTGTATTATAAACAACGTAAGCCTCGACATGTTCAAAAACGTACGTGGTGCATTCTATAAGTGTCCAGACTTTTTTGTACAGGCATTTAGAATTGAGTATGCTATTGCTATACATCTTATGAGATGACTGATGAATTTTGATGATATCAGGTTTAAATGAACAGCTACCGCAGCAATTGGAATACACCCTACTAAAACCTGATTGTCACAGCTGGTGAATTTCAAAAATTCTATTTGACACTTTAGAAGAACGATATGCAATACAATTGTGTTTTAAATTAGGAATAAATGCCGCAGAAACATATGGAATGCTTCAGACTGCTTTTGAAGCATCTTGCATGAATCGAGCATCGGTTTTTGAGAGGCATTAGAGATTCAAGGAAGGCAAGAAGTCTGTGAGGTATGGTGAGAGGTGTGGGGGAGTAAGGAAGTAAATACACCAGGGTCAATTGGCCCAAGGTTTAGGGTAAGGCTTAAGGTTACCATGTTGAGGTTTTAAGGGAGTTCAGGAAGAGATCCCGTCGATAGAGGCCAGCACTCTTCAAATCGGGTCAGTGGCATTTCCACCAGGACAATGCGCCAGTCCACAACTCCATCCTTGTCACAGACTATTTGACCAAGATGGACATCAATACAGTTCCTCAGCCTCCTTATTGTCCAGACGTGGCTCCCTGTGACTTTGGGTTATTCTCTAAGCTCAGAGGCTGTCGCTATGAGACACTTGAGGAGATGAAAGAGGCTGTGACGAAGGTCATTGACACGTTCATACAAGAGGACTTCTATAGGGCCTTCCAGAAGTTTTTAGAATGGCACAACAAGTGCATTGCAGCCGAAGGAGATTACTTCGAATGTAACTAGAGTTTCATGTGTGTACTATCAATAAAAGTGTCCATACGATTAAAGTGTGAAAACTTATTTAATGATCCTCGTATATTCATGCTATTTAAAAATCAAGCTGAGTTTGGCCTTTGGTGAAAAACCGTGAGTACCCACGGAACAATCAAACGCACTGACAATGGTTTTCTAGCCTTGCTCGCAACACTGCGCTACAAAGAACATTCTAAAAACAAAGCATGCCTTATATTTTATCACTAACTGTAAGTATGGGAAAATATAATCATTATTTTGTACTAATATTTAATTTTTTCTATCTTTTTGTTTTCGAACATTCTAACTACATTCCTATTCCACCCACAAAGAAAGTTTCTAGATTACTTTCGGCCCAACGACACTCTGATATTTTTTATAACTTATGTCTAGCATTGATACTAATGTTTCTTTGCTTAATTCGATTTTCTTAAAACATGGCAGTCACTCATTTTTTATTTATTTCATGCAGCAAGAGTTGATGTCAAAACCATCCCATCTTAACTCAAGTGCAGATTTAGGCATTTGCTATAAAAAATGGATGTTCAGAAGTAACAAACTGTAAATTTACTTGTTTACATATATATGTATATATATATATATATATATATATATATATATATATATATATATATATATATATGTGTGTGTGTGTGTGTGTGTGTGTGTGGTATTGGATGGAAACAGTGAAAAAGTGAAATATTTTTTATCATTGGTATATATTTTGAAAAAGATTCGATGGCTAAGACACACATGAGAAGTGATTATTTTCTTTGATTATTCTTTAGGTTGAAGGGAAAACATATTTGCAAAAGTCTAATTACAAATTATCATATAAAAAAAAGGAAAAGAAATGTCCAATAACTTCGTATTTCTCAGAATTTTGTTTTCAGAAAATTAACTACGTATATATATATATATATATATATATATATATATATATATATATATATATATATATGTGTGTGTGTGTGTGTGTGTGTGTGTGTGTGTGTGTGTGTGTGCATTTATATATGTAATAAATAATTTGAAAACAACTTGCCAGATAGATTTTATCAACCTATTTATCTGTTATTTACGATTCATATGGATAGTTATAAACATATATTTGTATTTGAATAAAGAAGAATAAATAACAAGTTATATATCTACACAAATAGGTAAATGAGAATGTTGATTTTTATGGCCGCGATGTAGGCTCTCTTTATTTAACTCGATATCTTTCGATAGAAATTGTAGGTAGTAAAGTATCATTTTACTATTCTTTCTTTCTCTCTCTCTCTCTCTCTCTCTCTCTCTCTCTCTCTTTCTCTCTCTCTCTCTCTCTCTCTCACTTCAAAATTTCTCCAACTATTCCTGCTCACAGACTTTCTTTCATCTTTCAGACTTCACCCACTGCATTTAACCAAAAAAAATTCACTGGTTTCGAAATGACCTACGCACATTTCTCTATCTTCAAATATTACTCACTGCATTTCCATTTTTTTATTATAGGGATTACACTACTGAATAGTTTGGAACGAGCCGCTGCAGGCATTGGACTCCTTGTCAATGCACAGAAAACTGAATTTATGTGCTTTAATCAGAAAGGCGACATATCCACACGAGACGGAACCTCACTGAAACTGGTTGACAAATACACCTACCTAAGAAGCAGCGTCTTATCAACAGAAAAAGGGGGGGTGTCCTCGTGGTGTACTGGTTAAAGCGATAGACTGCGGAATCGTAGTACGCGAGTTCGTACTCCAGTCGCGTTATTACGTTCACTTTCGGGCAAATACCCTTGGGAAAGGTATGAAACCCCTTATCTCCCTCCAGCTATGGGTAAATAGTAGGGCAGACTGAGTTCTTCAGCCTTGGTTAGGCAACTAGTCTAGGAGAAGGAAAACTCTGAATTAAAACCTGTTAAACTCCGCTTAAAATTTGACCTTGTGTCATATCCTGCCCGAGCGGAGGGGTTGGTAAATAGGATCAACAGAAAAAGATATCGACACACAGCTAACGAAGGCATAGACAGCTATCGATAGGCTTTCGAAAATGGAAATCAAACTTGACCGATAAAATGAAACGCAGTTTCTTCCAAGCGGCAGTCGTGTCGATACTGCTGTATGGATGCACTACTTGGACGCTGACTAAACGATTGGAGAAGAAGCTCGACGGCAATTATACAAGAATGTTGCGAGCACTATTGAACAGGTCCTGGCAGCAACACCCTACACGGCGCCAACTGTACGGCCACCTACCTCCTACCACGAAAACTATACAAGCTAGACGAACCAGACATGCCGGACACTGCTGGAGAAGCAAAGACGAGATCGTAAATGATGTGCTCCTGTGGACCCCCGCATATGGCCAATCAAAAGCAGGACGACCAGCTCGAACATTCATACAGCAGCTATGTGATGATACGGGATGTAACCCCGAGGACCTGCCAAAGGCGATGAATGATTGGGAGACGTGGAGAAAGAGGGTCAGGGATATCCGTGCTATCTGCACGTAATGATGATGATGATGATGATTATAGGAATAACATAAATTTTTGAAAAGCTAACAGTCTCGGCCTAAATTTGAACACTGGGCTCGGAGTTTTCTATGACAATAAACATTTCTCCTCCCTTCCTGCGAGGAGAAAATACGTAAGATTTACGAAATCTCAGTCTACATTTTTTTCTGAATAATCCCTACTAAAATGTTGGTCTTATAGGCTTAGAGTATGTTTATACCATTAAAATGCTGTATTCTTTTCATAGTAATATTGTCAGTGTGATTTAGTTCACCAATAAGTAGTTATATCCACCAAAGAATTGTATGACTTATCATATTTGTACTAATTCAAATCCATTTGTATAGCCTTTCACAGTTCCTTTCACGTCTACACCGATATTATCTGTTCCCCTTTTTCTCTGTCTGTCTCTTTCCCAATTTCTCCTCCGTCTCTATCTTTTTTTTCGAATCAGCTGATGACGAACTGAAGGAATTAGTGTTATTGATTTGATTCTAAAAAAAAACAAAAAACAGGCCATTATAAATAAGAGTTTAATCGATAAAAAAAAAATCATAAGAAAACTACAGACACTTGGGGCAAATTTCTGAAACGGAGGTGCACGAACCTTTTGATCATTTATATAGATCAGTGGGTATGGAACACTGTCAATTGTCTCGTTTCTCAATTTGTCTGAAGAAGAAGAAGAAGAAGAAGAAGAAGAACAACAACAACAACAACAACTCGGAGAATTGGGAAAGAGAGAGTCAAAAAGAATACATCAAGAGATACAAAGTATTATGAAAATATTTGTTTTGATGATGACGAAGGTGAGAAATTGTAATACTCCAAATGCCGTTGACTCCTAATTAACGCAATCCAAACCTATATATATATATATATATATATATATATATATATATATATATATATGTGTGTGTGTGTGTGTGTGTTTGTGTGTGTGTGTGTGTGTGTCTATTTTAGAAAGGAAAGAAACACTATAAGAAAAAAAGAGTTGAAATATTTCAATATAAGTAAAGCTTTATCAGAAATAAAATTTAATTTCGCAAAAGCCAGATCAATACGTGACAAAGGAATATAAATATGCTATTTTTAAAATTTTAATTTACTGTTTAATTTTGTTTTTGTCTTTATTTTTTGATGGTCTGTTTTGCTTAAATTTATGACGTTATTTGCAGTAAGATTTTTTCCCCTTTCTCTTGTTTGTCTTTTAATATTCTACAACCATCATTCATATCAATTCAATGAGAACTGGAGATACATTATAGAAGTCAGTAACTTGATATCAGGATTCTTATTTACTAGTACTCTGTTTATTTATTTTTGCGTATGATTCTTCGCAGTATACATACCACACATTGGCCTAGTGGTTAGAGTGCTCGCCAAAGGTCCAGGAGACCTGGGTTCAACCCCAGGTCGCGTCATACCAAAGACTTTAAAAATGGTACTTGATACCTCCTTACTTAACACTTAGCAATATAAGGTACGTATCAAGGGTAAAGTTGAGCAATCCAGGGAAAGGAGTAGCACCTTCCTCAACCCCTTTGGTGTAGTAGCTATTGAAAAGGGAGCATTCATATCGCCCTCGACAACAGTCGCCAACTTTACTTTACTTTACTTTTACATAGAATGTATTTAACCGAAACTTCCGTTCCGTTAAGGACGTGGTTGCACGGACAATTTAGAGTGGAGTACAACTGATTTAAATTTCGTTTTCCTTCTCAACGTTTGGTATCCTAAACCAAGCTAAAAAACCCATTCTACCATACTTTTTACGCATGTCTAAAAGGGAAGAATAAATAGAGTCATGATTTTTCTAAGGATATTTGCAAAAAGTGAAATAAACCCTTGTCAGGGATTTAATCTTGGATGCTAATTTATTTTATAAGAGAATGACAGTTATTCAATGAAAGCCTCACAATATAATCGTTGTGGGGAGCCTTACCCATCTCACCATAATGGACTCTTCTCACCTTTATTAGTACTGAGAGATTTCACTGCCAGCCGAACAATACCGGAGTTATCCGAAACAGTACGAAACTTCGTACCTTTTCAATGTAACTCTATCTTTCTTGTGCAATATAATCTTTTTACCTAATATCCGTGTCTGCGTTTTCATTAGAGACCCTTTCCGGGGCCACAACAATAATGAACGAGCAGGTCAATTGTTAAGCAGAATTTTTTAGGTTTAAATTCTGTTTTCCTTTTCCTAGACTGGTGGCCATACCAAGGTTAAATTGATTGGTTTGGTTTGGTTTCTTTGTTTAATGGCATATCAATTTATAATGCCAAAACTATTCCCCGAAAAGAACGGCAGTGGTGCCATTTAACCCATAACTGGGAGGATAAGGGGGTTCATACCTTTCCCAATGGTATTTGCACGAAAGTGAACATAATAGCACGACTGGAGTTCGAACTCGCTTACTACGATTCCGTAGTCCATCGGTTTAACTATTACACCACGAGGACACCCCCAAGGTTAAAGTGAACAATCTTCGCCACTATTTTTCTATATCTATGACCCTCTGCTAGTATCATTACCAACTCCTCTTTTATTTCCTTGCGTATCATAACTTCCCTTTGCAGAGACTTTTGACTTTTCGGATCATTGATTTGTTCATTTTCAGATTTGTTGCACACTTCCAGTATTTGTATAGGCTTCCCCCGTATCGAAATTATAAGATAAATTTGAATTACTTTTTCTAGTTGTATGCGATGCGGTAGAATATTGCTGCAGCAAAAAAATGTTCTGTTCTGGGTCTTCTTTATGAGAATAGATTAGAACTTTTAGAACAACCCTCGTACGTTCATTAACAAACTGTGCGTGACATTATAATCTCTTCTGTCCTTGGAGAATATTTTAGTCTATTTAACTTAAGTGATGCAATCAGGCAAGGAATAAGAAGTCTAAATTCCAAATCATTCAAATACTCCTTTCTTGTTCCCATTTTATTCAAAAAGTCTTTTCGGAATGGATTTGTTTGTTTGTTTGTATGGTTGTTTGTTTGGGTTTTATGGCATATCAATCTTTGTAGGTTATTTAATGCCAAATCCATTTTTAAACAAATAAACAGTTCTAGTTCGAACAATACAACAAAGCATTTGAAGAGTCAAAAAGCATTTCTATTTCAAGCTATTCAGTTTAGTCAAACAGTTTTAATTCGAATAATTCAGTTTAGTTTAAGTATACTTTGTTTACACCCAGTTAAATGGCAAGATTTTCTAATTCAAACAATTCAGTTTAGCTTAAGTATTGTTTCAGCGTCAAAAATAATTCCACTTCAAATGAATCAGTCTAGCATATAAAACAGTACGATTTCAAACAATTCCGTTAAGCATAAGTGCGCAATTTAAATGTCAAAACTGTTCAATTTCAAGATATTCAATTTCGCGTAAGTATGCAGTTTCATTCTATTTAATCCATAGATAGGACCCTATCAGGTGCTACCACTCTGGGCTAGAGTGAATCTGAGGGCGATGGCAATGAAGGGGTACTCTTCATTCCCCAAATCTCCAGCATTACTGGAGCCTCACCATCAGATTGTTTACTGTCATTTCCAGGACAATCGTTGGGTAGGGTCTTACAGCTCTGAAAAGAAGCAGTCGAGGTATTCTACAGGCCCCGCCGACTGGGTAATGGAAAAGTTTTAAACATATACATGAACACACCCTCGTATATATATATATATATATATATATATATATATATATATTTATATATATATATGTGTGTGTGTGTGTGTGAGTGTTTTAAGCTAAAAAGACTATATATATATATATATATATATATAACTTTCTTGTTGACCTGCATTGCTGTGATGACTGGGTGGGTTGGTTGGTTGATTGGGTTTGATGGCATATCAACCTTTGTAGATTATTTAACGCCAAATCTATTTCAAACAAATAATCAGTCCTGTTTTAAACAATTAATTTTAGCATGAGTCCACAGTTTGTCAAAAACATGTCTATTTCAAGCTATTCAGTTTAGTCCAAAAATTCCAACAATTCAGTTTCGTATGAGTATAGATTTTCTCCACGCAAAGTTAAATGTCAAAACAGTTCTATATTAAACAATTCAGTTTAGCATTAGTACAGTTTCAATGTTAAAAACTCTTCTATTTCAAGCAGTTCATTTTGCATAAGCACAGTATAATTGTCAAAAATATTTTTATTTCAAGCAATTTAATTTAGTCAAACAGTTCTAATTTATAGGTTTCTGTTAAGTATAAGTGTAGATTTTGTTTACATACATTAAAAATCGAAACAATTCTATAATAAACAATTCAGTAGAGCATAGGTATGCATTTTGGTTCTAATTAACCCATAAATAGGGCCTATCAGGTACTACCACCCCGGGCCCGAATGGACCTGGGAGTGATGGCAATGAAGGGGTACTCGGCATTTCCCAAATCTCCAGCATTACTGGAGCCTCACCATCAGATTGTTTAGTGTCATATCCAGGACAATCGTTGGGCAGAGTCTTACTCCTCTGCAGAGAAGCAGTCGGTGTATTCTACATCGCCCGCCGACTGGGCGAGTGATGCCTGGGCAAAGAATCTACTGATTGTATAAACCGCAACAATTAATACTACACCAGTCACTAAAGGGGAATTCTGCAATGAGGGTAAGATAACTGAGTGCAGTAGTAAGTCCCCAGCTTTATATATATATATATATGTATATAGTCTTTGGTATGACGCGACCTGGGATTGAACCCAGGTCTGCCGGACCATTGGCAAAAAGTCTACCCACTATATATCATCATCATCATCATCATCATCATCATGTCGTGCTGGTAGCACGGATATCCCTGACCCTCTCTCGCCACTCCTCCCTATCGTTCATCGCCCTAGGCAGGTCTTCAGGACAACATCCCGTATCCTCACATAGCTGCTGAATGTATGTTCGTGCTGGTCGACCTGCTTTTGCACGGCCATGTGTGGGGGTCCATAAGAGTTCATCTCTTATGAGTTCGTCCCTGCTTCTCCAGCAGTGTCCTGCATGTCTGGTTTGTCTAACTTGAATAGTTTTCGTGATAGGAGGCAAGTGGCCGTACAGTTGGTGTCTTGTGGGGTGTTGCCGCCAGGACTTGTTCAAGATAGCTCACAGCATTCTTGTGTAGTTGCCGAGTTGCTAGAGCTTCTTCTCCAGCCGTTTTGTTAGAGTCCATGTAGTGCAGCCATATAGCAGTATCGATGTGACCGCTGCCTGGAATAAACTGCGTTTCATTTTATCGGTTAGGTCTGATTTCCATATAATCTATATCCTGTCGACTATATATATATATATATATATACATATATATATATATATATATATATATATATATATATATATATATATATCACTAATGGTCCGGAAGACCTGGGTTCAATGCCAGGTTTTGTAGTACCAAAGACTTTAGCAATGATACTTGATACCCCCTTGCTTAACACACAGCAATATAAGGTACGTAAAGAGGGCAAATTGGAGTAATCCAGGGAAAGGAGTAGAACCCTCCCCAACTCCTCGGTGTAGTAGCTATAGAAAAGGGAACCTTCATGTCACCCTCGACTACGGTCGCCAACTTTACTTACTTTATATATATATATATATATATATATATATATATATATATATATATATATATATATATATATATCTTGATTAATTTGTATATACGGGAACCTTCGAAATTTTTTAGTTTCATTCGGAGAAAAGAGCGTAACTGAACTTTTTTGTCGTTGTGGCAACACGCAACCATTGTGGCAACACACAACCATTTTCTTAAGAAACTACGGCACACCTGAAATAGTTTTTACGTTTTAAGAAGTGGTAGAGTCTTGACGCAACAAAAATGTTTTGCTATAACTCTTCTTTCTGTGTGAGTCTTAGAACATTTTAAACTACTCACATGCAATGATACACACACATACATCCCACTTTCCCCCACGCACATACATCTCTCTTCTTTTTGCGTAAGTCTTACAACTTTTTGAATTACTCACACACACAAAGATACACACACACACACACACACACACACACACATATATATATATATATATATATATATATATTCTCAAGCGTATAAAATTTCAGAAGCAAATGTAAAAATAAATTAAAGAATGAGATACTTTAGATAATCTTTTTACAGAAATTGCAGTAGCCATTCTTATAAATGTGTTCAACTCTATCGCAAGTTTCGTAAAAAAAAGAATCAAGGATAAAGAAAGTTATGGTACAAAAAATATATAACTCAAAAGCGTAGCATACTCAAATTAGAGGATAAACTTTGCAATATGGTAATCATTGAATGAAAACAAAAAAAAATTCCTTGTTCGTCTACCGCCTTGCTTCTTATCTTTGCAATATTGATGAATTCTTCAGACGTTAAGCTGTCACATACAAAACTCCTGGGATTTTGATTCCAGCCATTGCAAATGAAGGTCTGAGGGTATGATTTCTAGCATATTAAATCTTTATGGGGATACAAGGCTCCGTTAAGTCGCTTAAAACAACAGGCGGCTACGTGATCGACTCCCCAGGGTTTTAATAGACGTATGAACAAATACTTATCTATGGCAAGCCTCTGCAATTAGATGACCAGTCCATCCATATACCTCGGTAGCAACATCTTAACAACTGAAAATTATACCAACATAGGCTTAAATAAAGCATAGGCATCAATTGACCGGTTATCGACCATATTTTTTGGTTTCTTTTTTTTTATTGGTATATCAACCTTCGTGGGTTATTTAATGCCAAAGCCATCCTCCTAGAAGAACAGTAGTGATGCTTTTAAACCCATAGCTGGGAGGATAAGAGGGTTCATATATTTCCCAAGGGTACTTGTCCGAAAGTGAAAGTAATAGCGCGACTGGAGTTCGAACTCACCAACTACGATTCTGTAATCCAACGCTGTAACCATCATACCACGATGACCCCCCGCCACCTATCGACCATATGGAAATTTCTGCCAAAATAAAACCGGAATTCTTTTAAGCTGTTACCATGCTAGTACTATTTTATATTTGGACCATTTGGACTTTTACAAAACGATTTGTAGAAACCAAGAAAGGAGCTACACAAGGATGCAGTGTGCTGTTTTGAACAAACGCTGGATCGTTGGAATTAAAAATATGGCCACAACCAACTATCTCACAAATCACCAATAACGATGAAAACAGGCAAGATACTGCTGGAGATGTGATAAGGAACTCATAAGTAATATTTTCCAATTGACTCGTACTGATGGACACACTAGTCATGGCCGACGAGGAAAAACTTATATTCATTAATTGCCTTGTTGGCTGCGTCTGGAGAATACACCGACTGTTTTTTTCTGCTAAGTTGTAAACCCCGCCACCCAATGAGTGTCCTGGATGTCGTACTAAACAAGATGATGGTAAGGTTCGAGTTATGATGGAGCTATTCATTGCCATCACTTTCAGGTCCACTCATGTCCAGAGACGTAGCACCTGATTGGGTCCTACCAATGGGTTGAATAGAACAAAGCAACATACTAATGCTAAACTGAATATCTTGAAATAGAACAGTTTAAACTGCGTACTTATACTAAATTGAATTGTTTGAATTAGAACTGTTTTTGCTATGCTAAACTGATTTATTTGAAGTGGAACTGTTTTTGACATTAAAACAATACTTACGCTAAACTGACTTGTTTGAATTAGAAGATTTTGACATTCAACTTTGTGTAAACAAAAATTATACTTACACTAAACTGAATTGTTTGAATTAGAATTATTTGACTAAACTGAATAGCTTGAAATAGAAATATTTTGCCATCACTCCCAGGTCCACTCTGGTCCAGAGTGGTAGCTCCTGATTGTGTCCTACGTATGAGTCAAATACAAGTAAACTGTGCACTTATTCTAAACTGAATTCCTTGAAAACAACTGTTTTGACATTAAAACTGCGTACTTATGCTAATCTGAATATCTTGAAATAGAACTTTTTTGACCTTGGAATTGTACATAAGCTAAACTGAATTAATTGAAATAGAACTGTTTTGACATTTAACTGTGTGAACAAAAAAACTAAACTTATACTAAACTGAATTGTTTGAAATATAATAACAGTTTGACTAACCTGAATAGCTTGATATAGAAATATTTTTGACAGCTAAACTGTTAACTTATGCTGAACTGAATTGTTTGAAATAGAACTGTTTATTCGTATAAAAGTGAATTTGTCATTAAAAAACCAACAACGGTTGACATACCCTAAAACTCAAGCGAACAAACAAGTACACATTCATCAACTTTGTGAGGACACTGTTTGACGTCTAGAAGACTTATTTAGAGCAGTGATCAATTTATATGAATGGCGCAAGAGAAGTCAAAGTAATCCATACCATCATCAAGCCTTGAAGATGAGGATGATGATGATGATAATGATGAAAAAAATACGAGCTTATCTACTTCACTTAAAACAAGACGTAAAACTAATTTCCGGTGTGTATACACATAAAAAATCATACCGGACATTGGCCTAGCGGTTAGAGTGTTCGCCAATCGCCCGGGAGACCTCGGTTCAATCCCAGGTCAAGTCATACCAAAGACTCAAAAAATGGTACTTGATGCCTCCTTGCTTAACACTCAGCATTATAAGGTACGGATCAAGGGTAAAGTTGAGCAATCCAAGGAAAGGAGTAGCGCCCTACCCTACACCTTGGTGTAGTAAGCTATCGAAAAGGGAGCCTTCGGGTCACCCTCGACTATGGTCGCCTACTTTACTTTACACATATGAAGTGATACAAAAAGAATTTTATAATATATGCGATGAAAGAGGCACTCAGAGTGGGAGGAGTTGTATCAAACTTGGTTCTAAAGTGCTAACCTGTACAAAGAGGAAGCAACCTTATGGAGAGCAGATTTGAAGTACGGAGGTGAAAAGGGTCACGTCCTCAAACTTGACTAGTTATCGTAGATGACCTACGCAGTTGAAATAAGTGAAAATTTCAAGGACCAGAAAAGCCGTCGAGATATGATGTCATTGAAAGTCGAAATTGGGACACTTCTCTTTGACACACCTGAGAAATAGGGGTATTGATCTTCGCCCTTTTGAGTTTTCAAGTGAAGTCCTCATTATACAGATGAGAAAGGTGAAATCAAAAAAGAGATTATTTCCTGAAAAAATAAATTGTTCAGTTTTTTCTTCGACTGAACCAAAGCAAAACATCAACTGAGGGGTATCCAGCAAACGGTTATAACATGCGTATAGTGTTAAACACTTAGATGCATCTTTTGGGGAATCTGCTGTTCTATTGATCAATGCTGCGAGCAATATTCCTGGCGGCAACACCCCACAAAGCACCAATTATACGGCCACCTGCCTCCCATCACAAAAACTATCAAAGTTAGACGAACCATACATGCACGACACTGCTGGAGAAGCAGAGACGAGCTCATAAGTGATGTACTCTTTTGGACCCCCACTTATGGCTATGTGATGATACAGGGTGTAGACCTGAAGACCTGCCAGAGGTGATGAACGATTGGGAGAAGTGGCGATAGAGGGCCAAGGATATCCGTGCTAGCGGCACGACATGATAATGATGATGACTGTTCTATAATTTTGGAGATCTGGAGGGTTGTGTACACCTTCTTCAACATTTCACTCAGGTCTACTCTCACCGAGGGTGGTAGCATATGTTAGGAGCCTATCTATGAGACAAATAAATCTTTTTAAAATTATCCATTTTCAATTGAAGTTTGTGAAGAAAATTCCTTAAGAAACCACAACACAAAGACTGTAAAAATAAACGTTGAATGAATGCAATTTCCTGGTATCTTAGAATAAAATAACCCTGGAATGAGTTGATATTCCTTTAAAAATCAATGAATCAATCAATAAATTAACGTTGAAATTAAACTGTAAATGGAAAATATTACGAATTTTAACGTTCATTTTATTTCACCCTTACTCCAAAATTGCACAACTACAAATGGGGTAAATATTTATATTTTGTCCAGGTCTCCGTGATAGTTTAACTTTTTTTTTCTGTAATCCCTGTGCAGATCGATATATTTTAATTAACATATGTTATTATCCATTTCGTTTAAACGATTTCTGAAAGAAAATACTATCTTCTTTATTTTTTCATTTTTTGTTTGATTTGGTTATTCGGTTTAATTTCAAATCAACACTTATGGATTATTTGATGCATAATTCCCTTTACACACAAATACAGTTTTAGATTCCGTTAAAAAAAATTAATTAATCCCCGCGCAGATCAATATCTTATAATTAACAATTGTTATTATACCTTTATTAATACCTTAAACTGTTATTGGGTTTAATTTCATATCAACACTTATGGGTTATTTAATGCATAATTCCCTTTACACACACATATATATATAATTTTTAGAGGAAAAATTAGCTGGTAACTTTATTTTTAAACGACATAGAGCTCAATTGTTTGTTAACAGATTAATGGATCTAAGTATTACTATTTAACTGTAATAATTCCTTTAATATTAATCATTTGTTCGCTCAGAATAAAATAATTTCAAGTATTGCTATTTAACACGATTCTACTTTGAATCAATAATTCGTTTCCGACAGTTAAATTGTTTTAAAGTATTGCTATTTAATAGTAATAATTCTATTTGATATTAATCATTTGTTTAGACAGAGTTAAATGATTACAAGTATTGCAATTAAACTGAAATAATTCCATGAAAAGTAATCAATAGTTTACTCACATTATAATGGTTCAAAGTATTGATAGTAAACGCTTATAATTCTATTTAATATTTATCATTTATTTGCATAGATTTAAATGATGTCAATGGCACAGTGGATAAAGGCCTTAGATCCAGTGACATACCCAAAATAGTGTGAGTTCAATACCCGGTGAAGGCAGTGGAGAACTTTCAGAGGGGCGAATTAACAGGAGATAACTGATAACTAACATCCATGGCACATGGAACTAGAACAGTCTACCCTAGTGAGCGAAATAAAGGGCTAAGTTCGAGATTACAAACACCTGAAGAAGGCCGGAGTGTACAAGGGCCAAAACGATGTGATAAACATGGCAACAATGATGAAGACAATAGTCCGAAAAATGTAAATAATTTATATAATCCCTCATCTCAGAAATATAGACAGATATTTAATACAATTCTATTTAATACAATTCTATTTATTTTGTTTTTTATACAGTTTCATGTATTAATCTTAATTTTAAATAATTCTATTTCATATCAATCATTTGGTGCCCCACTATTCAAATGGTTTCAATATTGCGATCCCATCAAAATTGACTTTCAGCCACTGCCTTCTTGCACATTTAAAATAAAATAGGCTTGGGTATTTGTTTGCCAAAAAGGAATTTGAAGAACACTGTAGAGACAATAACATAGGTGCTAGTGCTTGGTATGACCAGCCGATTGATCGCCTCTGATCAATCCGACCACCAATAAGAGACAAAAAAATAGAACTAGATAAGACCAGCCGATTGATCATCTCTGACCTGCAGACCACCCATAAAGGACAAAATAATAGAGCTTGACAAAACCTGCTGATTGATCACCTCTGACCTGTCTGACCACCCATAAAGGGCAAAATAGTAGAACTAGACAAAACCAGCCGACTGATCACCTCTGACCTGTCCGACCACCCGTAAGAGACAAAGTGGAGCGCTTGTAAGTCACTTGACTACTTCGATTGCCGGGTCAAATACAGTTCAGCTACCAGGATACCATCTAAAAACAGGTGGTCACCTAGAGCTAACAGGTAGCCTAAGGGTGCAGTCAGTGTATTCTACAGCCCCAGCTGATTAGGCTGATTTTATCCTTTTCGTTGATATTCAGAAATGAACGTCTTGCTTATTTAACAAACATATGAAATGCTCTTACTTCAACGGTGTTAAACAGAAAATAATTATTTTTTCGAATCTTTTTCAGCAACAAATCTTGCTAACACTTGTTCATATATTTTTTTATCCGTCGAAGGGAAAAGCTACATTCAATTCTCTCTGTTTCAATTACACACGAATTAAATTACGTGAAATCGAATTATCCACTTCACAAGGTTTAATTATCACCTTAGAATTGAAACGTCGGTTCTTTTAAAAGTTGAAACTATTCATTTTCTTTCCTTTTTTTCCCGCGTATATATATATATATATATATATGCCCTATCGACATGGCGTAGAATATGCCGACTGCATCCTCTTCAAAGGAGTCAGACCAACCATAAAAGGGGTATAATAAGTATAACACTAAACTGGTGGTGAGGCTCTAGTTCTAGATTACTGGGGAATGAGGAATGCTCCTTCATAGTTTGGTTTGGTTTCTTTGTTTAATGGCATATCAAGTTTTGTAATTTATCTAATGCCAAAGCTATTCTCCTAGAAAAACAGTAGTGGTACTATTTAACCCAGAGCTGGGAGAATAGGGGGGGTTCATACCTTTTTCCAAGGGTATTTGGCCGAAAGTGAACGTAATAGCGCGACTGGAATTCCAACTCACATACTACGATTCCGCAGTTCATCGCAAAACCATTACACCACGAGGACACCCCAATCATTCATAACTCTTTTTCCTACGTCTGCTCTGACTCTAAGCAAGGGATGAATTCTTTGGGTCAAATAGGTCTGTCTGATTATCATACGTAATTGATATGAATAATTGTACGGAGAACATACAGCATTTTGATTGCAAGTTATTTATTTTATATAGACACATTTGATAAAGCATCACGCAGCAAACAGATATTTATTATTACATAGAAATAGTTATTTCAAACCATACATTTTTTATATTTGTCGGTAATACTTAAAACTCTATAAGTCTGTAAACAAAACTATTATTATGTAGACATAATTCCTTGAAACCATATTATTGTTTGTATTAGATATGAAAAAAAGAAGTAGACATTACCATCCCTAAGTAATCAATACTGGAAAAATTCAACCTTAAAACCAAAAATGTATATAACGTTTGAGAAAATGTATCAAACTTAACATCATTGAAGCAAACGATTTAATTCATGCTGAAGCAAAATGAATCAGGGACAAAATCTGTATCAGCTTAAAGAAACCAAACAGAAATATAAAAGGTGGCCCGAAAATGAAGCTCGAAGGACAAATAAAGAAACTTCGAGAACAAACGATATCACTAAGGAAGAAAAATATATAAGGATCCAATCGAATGAAAAGATCGAAAAAACAACAGCAGACAAGACTGAAAACACAACTGAAAGACATAAACCAAAAATATTGGAGAAAGAAAGGAAAACTGAAAAGATACCGGGGCAGTAACAAGCGATAGAAGTCAAACATAACTTTCTAAAAAAACGAAGTAAAATTCTTCCAACAAGTCAGTGAAAAAAGTTTTAATACAAACAGGCGAGAGGATACAAAGGAAAAATGATTTTTTTTTAATTTATTGTGGACTTTTTGTCCTCATCTTTGCTAGTTTTTGTGTTGTTTCTTCTTTCACTACGTTTCGGCCAAATTTCACCTCTAGCCTTCTTCCGGTGATTTATCGCGACCTCGGGTAGGAATGCTGAGTCTTGTAAGCATTCCTATCCGAGGTTGCGGTAAATCAGCTGAGGGGAGAATAATTGGATTCATACCTTTCTTAAGGGTATTAGAGCTATGTGAAATGCAATCAGTTTTGGCCAGGATTTGAACTCGTGTCGCCGTGTCTATTTCCTACAACGTATACCATTACACCACGGGCACCTCCACAAATCATGTGGAACGTCCTAATGGCTAAAAAAAACAAAGAAGAATGAATTACTCTTTTTAATGTCACGGATCATTTCCAGAAGAATAGAAGCGATTCCAAAAAGTAACAAGGAACCATTGGTCAAATAGGTAGAGGGGTCGCCATCAATTACATCAATTCGAAAATTGATAATACGTGATAGAAAAGTGATCGTTGATTATGTGGAGAATGAGATCAAAAGGTTAATCTAATAATACATGAATGCATATAGCTAGTACAAAAAGAGTACAAGATAAGACATGACTGGGAGGGAAAAGTGATCCACTGCGACTTATACTAGAAATTAAAATTTGATCCGGCCAAGGAACGGTTTGCACATAAATCAGAACATGTTCTAGAAAATAAGACCATAGAATTCTCTGGAACTCTGAGATACAAACAGACCACCCAAACTGAGCCGAAGGCCAGACCTAATGTTTATTAATAAGAAAAAAATAATTTGTAATCTGATGGATTTTGTTGTTCAATCGAACCCCAATGAAAATGACCGACAATGATTTGAATCTTGCCCGATACCTGAAAAAAGTGAGAAACATAAGTCAGATGAATTACTTAATTTCAATTAGTTTGGACATTGGGAATGATCCGTTTGAAACGATGCTCTTGGAACATCCAAAACACAACACTGTCGAAATTCTCAAGAATAATCAGATGAATTATAGATTGCAATAGCGAGACCCCTGAAACGTTGGTCAGCACATCAGTGACGTGAAGTCCAAACATAGTCCTTTAATTTAACGAGACAGGCAAAACTCATTATGTAATGTCCATAATGAATGATAGTCACGGAAAACTTTTTTAAAATTACATTTGAAAAAGAAAGAAACAGAATTAGATTTTATACTGAACATTATTTAATATTTATTTAAAAAATCATTAAGAAAAAAATGTTGACGCTGAAATCTGCATAAAAGTAAATAAAAATAAAATGAAGTTACTTTTCATTAAAATTTCAGGATTGAAATTCGTTCATTATTTTAAGAAATTATAATCAGCATTGCTTTAGTTTGCATGTTTTTATTTTAATTTATACAATTATTCTGTAAAGTTACATTATTGTAATTATTTACAGATCATTCAAATACTGCATAAACTGAATTATAAATTTTGGTACAAGCGATAATTGAATTAATAAAATTACAAACTATTAACAAGTAAACGATGAATAAGTAAAAATATTTTATACGTATATATATATATATATATATATATATATATATATGTATATATATATATATATATATAAACAAGCGCATGAATTAAAAACACAATAAATACATTTGGAAATCAAATAATACTTATAGAAAAATGTGTTATCAATAGATAATTTCGCAAAATGTTTTAAGTTTGTTTTTTTTTCCCAACTTGTTTCTAGTAATGTTATTATTTTCTGTAGAAAAATATTTATTAAGGCATTTGCAGACCTATCAACAATTATTCATCTGTTTCTTCTATACTGTGACCCTAATCACTCGTGTCACCATTAAAAAAGGTCATTGCTGGAGGTGCCCGTGGTGTAATGGTTATCGTCGTAGGAAATGGACATGGCGACACGAGTTCAAATCCTGGACGAGACTGATTGCATTTCACATAGCACTAATACTCTTGGGTAAATAGGAGGACAGACTGTGTTTACAGCCTTGTTAAGGTAACTAGTCTAGGAGAAAGAAAAACTCTGAATTCAAACGTGTTAAACTCTGCTTAAAAATTGACCTTGTGTCATATCCTGCCTGAGCGGAGGGATTGGGTAAATAGGATTAAAAAAGCTCATAATCTGTGTAAATATTCAATGCTATATGCATGGCTAATTTTCTTTTGATTTACTGAATGAAGCGAAGAATAATATTTTATCAATCGTTTACTAATGACTGCATAATTACATAGAACAAAAGTTGAAGTTGTCAGACCTAACCGATAAAATGAAACGCAGTTTCTTCCAGGCAGCGGTCGCATCGATACTGCTTTATGGATGCACTACAAGGACTCTAACAAAACGGCTGGAGAAGAAGTAAGACGGCAATTACACAAGAATGCTGCGAGAAATCTTGAACAAGTCCTGGCTACCAGCACGACATGATGATGATGATCATCATCATTAGAATATAAGAAAGAACCCATTAAAAATAGGTGTTTATTTCAAGTATTTCTTCCATATTTTTTATTCCAGATATGTAATGTTTTGCAACAATTGTATTTAATTTACTTAAAAACTGCATAACAGCAATAACGTTTTAAATATAGTTTAACAGGAAGAATTCCTTTGCCTTTATTAATATCCTCCTCTTAACATCAATTCTATATTTATACACATCTAACTTTTGTCCTCTGTCACCTCATACCTGTTTGGTTCTCGTAAATTCATCTTATATATTTTAATGTGTTTTTGATTAGGAGGAAAGCTCACTTATGAAACCGACTGCATTCTGATTTATTTTCACACTCAAAAGCTTACCGTATCAATATGTTATACTGATGTCTACTAAATTACCTGAACTGACTAAACGTTACCTCAAGGTGATCAGTTTGAAATTTACCACGAAATATTTTCAATTCTTCTGTACAATACTTAGTCAGTTCGAGAAATTCATAGGTTGAATAATGCAAAGCAGTGACAATTTCCTTTTTTTTATTTGCCAATTCTTCCAGAAATGTTATTCCAAGATTCAAAACTCTCACAGAATATATAGAGAAATGTGTTTGATTTTCTCTAATTGGTTATAGTATTTATTTCCAAATCGATAACCTTTATGTCATGGTTTTATTTTCAGTATTCTCCATTAAAATACAAAATATGTTTATAAATATTCAGCAACTTCTACAAAATTAGGCAAATATTTCAATTTTCCTAAGGTCAATAGCCCCTGAATTTGTGCTCATTTAGAATTTGCAGGTCTGAATTAATATCTTGCTTTTAGAGATTTGTCGGAGAACGTGCTTTCAGGTCAATTTATAACAATACTTAATGTTGCGTTCTGATTAGTGAACGCTTGTAATATTAAATAAAGGACAAACCACGATATGAGAGGAAATAGATATATATTCGCTGGAAAAAGTATATACAATAGAGAGACTATTAGTAGACAAGAACATAGGATTAGTGAATACAGAAAAAAGATATAGTCCAACGATAGTATTGGCTTCCGTTATTACGGTAGTAAGTAAGGTGATCTAGTGCGATCTTTAGTCTCCAACGCTCTAATACTATTCCTATAAGAAGCTGCTCTTTACCTTATAGTCTGCCCAGGCATTAGTAGCTACTGCTATATATGGCAGATGGACTAGTTCATTGTGCGGAAAAAGGTGGGTGATACCCAACACTTAAAAAAATGGCTTAGACTCTAGAACATGAAATGGGGTACTATGGATATTTTCTCATTCGGGATTTCCATTATGACAAAATTTCAGGAACAGCATGAATTTACTTACATTGTTTCGACAAAACCAATTGTTTCTGATGCAGTGTAATAAACAGACTAAGTTAGAGTGGAAGAAATGTGGGCTAGTCTTCATAAATGGGGGAGTTATAATGTTATATTGTCATATGCAGATTCATGCAGAAATATACATATATATATATTGGATACATACCGACGCAATGCTAAAGACGCACGCAGGAAGACTTCTTTATAAATATATATACCTCTCACTTTATAGCAAGAGTTCGAATAGGGTTACTGAAGGGTTGCGTGTGAGAGGGAGCTGGAGACCGAACAGAACTGAAATATTTTGACCCCCACTCTTTTGGCCGTCAACGTTGTGTCTTTCTCTCGTTCTCCTGATGCTCAACCGGAGGCCCTGGGGTCCACTGTGCTGTGTGCTGGCTTTCTTTACTGCATCTTATCAGCAACTTCTCTGGTCCCCAAACTCCATCAGGGTTCCCGAGGGCCCCCTCTGCTTGGTGTGGTTTTCCCTACCACAGCTCGTCTATAACTCCTACTCCAACTGTAACTGCAACTGGAACTCGAACTGTTTTGACTTCTGTCTTGACTGAGTTATATAATAGTTCAGCGCCCACTCGATCTTTGAAATCGCATGTTTGATCGTCATCAAGCGGAAATAACTGTCATGCAGTTCACAGGTCATCTCTTCCGGTGCGTCAGTCTATGAGAGTACCATGGGAATTTTTTACCTCGTCCCATTTCATCTGCCAATTTCTGCCCACGCGATTTCCTCTCATAACTGCCATTAGAATGTGTCACTTCCTTCCGGTGCATCACCTTGGAATGGCATTTTTAGCCGGGTCAAAGGCCAAAATACAACAATAAGTTAAATGCTTTTGTGGACTACGAAAGAAAGACCTAGCTTTTTGATTATTGCATTATCATCTGGTATAATTAATGATATTTGAAAGCTCATCTCCCCGAAATCAATGATTACACATTTTACAATGTAAAATAAATTCTTATCTCGAATAATTTTAGTGGGTACAATATCCACAATATTATTTGGCAAAAATACATTGTTAAGCATAAAAAGAAAAGCACTTTTTTCAGCTTTAACGTTGTTTTCAGATAAGTAACTAATATTAGTTCCTTGTCAAAATTAATGTCAAAATTAATGTCTTCGATTAATGTCTTGACAAATAAAGATACTGTGGTGTCTTTCTGGTTTGGTTTTGGTTCCGTTTTTCTATTGCATATCAACATCCGTTGGTTATTTAATGCCAAAGTCATACTTGTCAAAAATAGTAGCGGTACTATTTAACTCACATCTGGGGTAATAAGTGGGTGCATACCTTTACTAAGGTTATTTCTCCGAAAGTGAATAATAGAGCACAACTGGAGTCTAAAATCGCTACATTTTACACATTACGCTACGGGCACTCACTCCGTATCTTTCTGTTCTAACCAAAAAAAAAAAAAAAAGAATTATATATATAAAATATATATTATAAAGTTGCTCTTCAAAGCGTCCATATGTGTTAATAACGTAGTCTTTTAATGGTTCAATTACTCGGTAAAATTATATTTTTCTCACACTTGAATATCTGTACCCTTTAGGGCAGCTGTTATACAACAATGAAGAAAATACAATCATTTCTCTTGAATAATAAAACTTATTCTTAGTCAGAAAGTTTATTTACTCATGTATAAATTTAAGTGAATTAAAATGTCAGTTCGATTCGTCTTGTGCCAACAATAGAAATGACATTTCAAATTTTGATAAAGAAATCACATTTTGAGGGGTTTTTTTTTTTCCATTGAGTCCGTTTTATTCATCTTTTCGAACAGAATTTAAAGAGTACTTTCATCAGTTACATGTGTAGGTGTGTGTGGGGGGAGTATGTAATTTGGTTATTTCAGTAGATTGCTCTCTAAATTATTCCCACCACAAATACAACACAAAATTTTACAGTCGCGTGAAAGAAATGGAATAGAACACAACGAACATCAAACAACAAACAATTTAATATGCATATAACAGAATATGAAAACAAACCAAATACACGATGTGTAAATGGCCTTTTGGGAAATAAAGTTTGACAAAAGGAAAATAAATTTGTTTAAAGATGTGTGTATGGTCATGTTAACGAAGTCCGTAAATAAGTCGTTCTTACTTACATTAAGCTTATAGCTGGTTTTATGATTGTGGCGACAGCGTGTCGCGTTGATGAAAGAAGTTTGTCGAGTTTTTCTTTTGAATGTCATTCTCGGCCATTTGAAAAGAGGTCATGAACTTTTTAGTTGAGGAAGGAAAGGAATGGGGTGGACATAGTATCGGTTACTGGCTTAGTGGCTTGTGTTCGTCTGTCTCTTCGTTTGTGTGTAAGCTTGTGTCTTGTGTGTATGGCTTCCTAACTCTGTGTTATTTATATCCTACAGGTGGATCAAAGAATCGTCCTAAACTTTTGGCGCGTAGACAATAAATGTCTACGCGCCAAAAGTTTAGGACGATTCTTTTAGGACTAATCAGATTTGTATTTTACTATTTTATTTTCGAGCCTGTAGAGAAGAGGAAAATCTCATTTTTGTTTTGGCGCGCTATTTAATTTAACACTGAATTTCACCCAATCAGGATGACTTATCCCATTCAGCCCGGACCTTCATTTCCGGCTGGCAAAACGGGTGAGCGGCCAAACACACTCTCTTCGGCTGGAGGCGGCGACCAGAACGGACGTGTCTCTGGTCGCCCCTGCTTAGCGATGCCTTATAGCTAAACAAGCCACCCGGTGTGGACATATCACCGTGGCTTGAATCCTAGCAGCAACATGGACATTCAACGAGGGAACCTTCTAATTTATGGATTCTTTGCGTCTAATATTTTAGACCAAGGAATCCCAGTTGAATAGGAATTAGATACGTTCAACATGCCTTCCACAAGCACCACGGAAATTTACTATGTCGATTCGTGCGCCACTCCGCTCTCGACAAGTTCCCATTTCACCTCTGGTACACTGTAATGGAGACAACGCACGCCTCTCCCCGAAACACCAGACACACGAAGCTACACGGTGGCCTTGAATACTTCCCTCACACATCCAACGACACGCTGCCATTTCGAACATCCCGCTAAGCTATCGCGTCTCCAAAACCAACAAGCCTAAAGACCACGAGTTTTGCAGCGCCAAGAACAAACCTCCTCAAAGCTGCAAATAAAAACTTTCATTCTTGTGTGTTGTTATAAAGCAAAGTCTTGTAATTCATTTCTTGTGCCCATAAAATCTATAGTGTTAGGGAAAATAACTAATTCCCACAAAACACGCTATAAGCCTAAATATTTTCTGTTAGTTCACTTCCGATCCTAATTTTCTAGAATGTTCTATTCTATGTTTTTAACTGATTGGTTGAAAAATATAAAAATGTAATTTAAATGTTAATGCGGTTTTGATCCTAAATTTCTATTGTTTATTTTAAAACTAGAAAAAATGTGTATCCAATAGGTGTCTCGAAAATACATGTACTACAAAATCAAATTTAATTATAAGAGGCAGATTGATTTTTGGATATGGCGATTTGATACAGCTGCATATAACAAGTGACTCTTCCTGCCTAAGAAAACTCCATTCATTTCTCTCATGAAAATTCAATTTCCATAAAAGATCATCAATATTATGGAATTTCTTCTGATATTTACTTGATAAGTCATAAGTAATCCTTTAATTTTAAATACCTTTAAGGACAGAATTCTCCGGCTGAATTCTGGAATGTGTTAACTGTCTAGCGGTGGTCAATGAAGATTAATATAGGGGACAATTTGGTAGAATTATAGGGATAATAAACATATTTTCTCTGAAATCTAACCGCAGTTATGAAGCCCTCTTTTTCGTCATCGGCTGAAAATTCTTTCTTTATGTTTTTGGATAAAAAATAGTTCATATACGTAAAGAAATGTCAAAAACCAAACCTAGTTGAAATTCTTGTAAACATAGAAATTCTTGTAAACATAGAAGAAAAGATAGGATGCATGAATCAACAATATGGAGGATTTTTCCCACAATTCTTGAAAAAAATGAATGGAGTGTTCTGTCATTTTTAGGAAAATAATTTAATTCCTAAATTCAACAAAAGATTATTGGAGACGAAGTGAGGTAAAGCAAGTAAGTTAAGTTGGCGACTATAGTCGAGGGTGACCCGAAGGCTCCCATTTCTTTAGCTACTACACCGAGGTGTAGGGGAAGGCTCTACTTTTTTCCCTGGATTGCTCTACTTAACCCTTGATCCACACCTTTTAATGCTGGGTGTTAAACAAGGCAGGATCAAGTACCTTTTCTTTTCAGTCTTTGGTATAACTCGACCTGGGATTGAACCCCGGTCTCCGGGACCATTGGCGAACAGAGATATTTTTTAAATGATTTATACGTGCCGTATGTCTTGGCATGCATCGACAGAAAGAGAAAAGATATCGTATCACGTCGCCTCTCTCAAGTTCGACTGGGAGAAATAAAAGAACATTTAGATTCAAAAGAATCTTGGACTTTCGTTTTTATCTGCGTGGGAGATGAAACAGCCGGAAAAACATTCACAAACACGAATTATTAATATCGCCAAAAAGAAAGGGTATTACACTAGACTCAACTGAGAAGAGAAGGTGATCCACTCTTAAATTGGCAAGAACTTTAAATTTGCCCATATGAACAATGATTATGCTAAAACTAGAATTTCGTTCTGGAGAAAGTTCTCTGGGATTTTGTGTTACAAACGGATAATCTAATCTCGTCCAGAGGACAAGAGCAAGTGATAATCAACAAAGAAAAAAGAAAAAACTGTCAAAAAGTGAAAATTGCCGTTTCAGAAGACCACTGAGTAAAACTGAATGAAAATGAAATGATAGATAAATACCTGGACCTTGCTAAAGAGATAAAAAAAAACTTTGGAACATGAAAGTGACGTTAATAGTAAAAGTAATTGGTGTGATCGGAACAATTCCCAAAAGAATAGTAAAGGATCTGGAGTACTTGGAAAAAAGAGTACAAGTGGAGATCATACAGACTTTATTTTTATAAAGACCGGCTAGAGTACTGGTGACTTGATGAGACTTGCTGTCACTCAAACTCCAGTGGAAGAAGCTCAGTTAAGGCTGGTGGGAAAAAAACTCTACTATAATAATAATAATAATAATAATAATAATAATAATAATAATAATAATAAATACATATGACAAGAAGAGAAATGTAAATAAAAAACAAAAGAAGAAAACGAAATAGGTTTGCCCAGTCGGCTGGGGCTGTAGAATACACCGACTGCATCTCTGCAGAGGGGTAAGACCCACCCAATGAATGTCCTGGATATAACACTAAACAATCTCATGATGAGGTCCCAGTAATGCTGGAGCTTTGGGGAATACGGAGCACCAGTTCATTGCCATTGATCCCAGGTCCACTCTGGCCCGGCGTGGTAGCACCTGATAGGGCCCAATCAATGGGTTAAATAGAACTAACAACATACTTATGCTAAACTGAATTGTTTGATTAAACGGAATAGCTTGAAACAGAAATATTTTTGACAATTAAACCGTACTTATGTTTAAATTGCGTGCTTATGCTAAACTGAACTATTTGAAATAGAACTGTTTTTTGGCATTGAAACTGTATTTACACTAAACTGAATTGTTTTGACATGGAATTGTTTTGACATGTTACTGTGTGTAAACAAAATCTGTACTGATACTAAATTGAATTAGCTGAATTAGAACTGAATAGCTAGAAATAGAAATGTTTTTCACAATTAAACTTTACTTACATTTAAACTGCGTGCTTATGCTAAACTGAATTATTTGAAATAGAACTGTTTTTGACATGGAAACTGTATTTACACCAAACTGAATTGTTATATATAACTGCTTGAATAGTTTGAAATAGAAATGTTTTTGACAATTAAACTGTGTACTTATGCTAAACTGAATTGTTTTAAATAGAACAGATTATTTACAGAAAAATGGATTTGGCGTTAAATAACCTACAAAGGTTGATATGCCATAAAACCCAAACATCAACCAACCAACTAACCAACCGAAATAGGTTACTATCCTTGCCCTATAACTCATCGTAAATTCAAACTGAAACGTGACATTTTTGTTTCATACTTGTGACGGTGCGTGAAAAAAACTAATCTTTATAAATAAACAGTTTAATAACATAATTTAGAAACTTTCCAGAAAATTGTTTCTATTGTAATTTCGATACGAATATCTCTTTGAATGTTTATCTTGATCTCTCTGCTTGGTCTATCTGCAGAAGGAATATCACATGCACCTGGCGATTCTATATTTGCTGACACAATTATTCATTCGGCTGTTTCAACCCCACGAGGGCTACCCCCCGGCCTTTTGGCTGGGCCGTCTGGCATTCGTGCCGGATGGGTGCTCGAAACCAAGAGCAGACTCGGGGCCGAATAGGCCCCCAGCTTCGGCTGGGCAACCTTCGGGTGGGCGAGCTGCTTTTTCAGATCCGTTTTGCACACCTTGTATAGCACTAGACCTCACGGTCTAGTTCAAGCTATATGCTGGCATACGTGCCCGGACCTAGATTTAGGTCCGTGAAACGGCTTGACTCATAAGATCCACATTGCACTTAGTGGGTCAATGACTAGCAAGGTTCGAGTCTCGGCTCCTTCCCGACCTTCCCCTCCCCTTTATCCCCACTTTAATCGGCCTTCGGGCTTTTGACCTTGTTTCAAGTCGTGTCTGGTGGGAGGCAGCAACAAATAAACGGCTGTTTCAACCTCAAGTGAGCTCTATCCCCATGCGTTGTTTGGTTTGGTTTGGTTTCTTTGTTTAATGGCACTATTTAATGCCAAAGCTATTCTTTTTCCAAGGGTATTTGCCCGAAATTGAACGTAATAGCGCAACTGGAATACGAACTCGCTTACTACGATTCCGCAGTCCGTCGCTTTAACCATTACACCCCCAGAAAAAAAAAGCGGGTATCAATGGTATAGAATTAAACTGCATCTGATGGTAGAGCTCCAGTTCTGGTAATCAGAAGGGATCTTTATTGCCATCATTGTCAGGTCTACTCCGACCTGATTCGGTGGCCCTAATGCGTACGTTTGGAAGTGATTCCGTTTCCAGAAGATTTTTCACAGAGGTCAGTAAATTTATTCTACTAAACTATTCATTTAAAAATGCACATTTGATTTAAAATAGTAATGTCTTGAATCTCAGCTGTATTATGTGTTGTTTAAATGAAGAATGAAGACTTATGCGGCTTAATTTTCAGGAAAAACTTTACTTTTGGAAGACGAACTTCTAAATTTGCTAAAGAAAACCCCCCAAATTGCCCCCCCCCCTGAAAAGAAAGGAAAAAGAGAAAAAAAATAAATCCAAAACACCTCAAATGTAGTCTAACACGTGCTAAAGACGAAAGCCATAAAAGAGTTGACTCCTCCTCTCTCTTTCTCTCTCTCTCTCTCTCTCTCTGTCCACCACTAGATGACCATGATATGGGAGTGGAACCTTTAATATAAATACTATTAAAATTAGTAATAATTGAATCCTTCATTTGTTGAAATAGTATGCATACGTTTGGAAGTGATTCCGTTTCCAGAAGTTTTTTCACAGAGGTCAGTAAATTTATTCTACTAAACTATTCATTTAAAAATGCACATTTGATTTAAAATAGTAATGTCTTGAATCTCAGCTGTATTATGTGTTGTTTAAATGAAGAATGAAGACTTATGCGGCTTAATTTTCAGGAAAAACTTTACTTTTGGAAGACGAACTTCTAAATTTGCTAAAGAAAACCCCCCAAATTGCCCCCCCCTGAAAAGAAAGGAAAAAGAGAAAAAAAAAATCCAAAACACCTCAAATGTAGTCTAACACGTGCTAAAGACGAAAGCCATAAATGAGTTGACTCCTCCTCTCTCTTTCTTTCTCTCTCTCTCTCTCTCTCTCTGTGTCTCTCTCTCTGTCCACCACTAGATGACCATGTAATATACCCCAAAATTTCTTTGAATTTAACATCCAGCAGTCCTGGACTTTAAAAAGAGATTTTTTTTTTTTTTTTTTTTTTTTTTTTACTACCGCGTACACATGGGAAGCAGCATGATGTACGTGTGAGTCTTGCGGCTTAACGCTCAAGATTGTCAGTTCGATCGGGGAACTACTGCTGCTCATCTATAAGAGTGGCTTCTATAGATGAGAACAAAAACAGCCATCGAAAGATAACCATGACTCGTACTCAAACCAGATCCATAAACCGCATCGCTCTTCGCGCGGGTAAAAAAGGGGCGCGTCCTGCTGAGGTTGGAGCCCTGGCCTCAGTGTTCGAAAAATCAGCTTCAGAGCTCAAACTCAAGCAAAAACTACTAAAATGCAAACAAACAATACAGATAGCGACATTTAACGTGAGAACCCTAAATAGAATAGGTCAACTATCAGAGCTAACTGCATCAGCCGTAGAACATAAGATAGATATAATTTGCATACAAGAGCACCGATACACGCACACTGAAGATATCAAGTATCACGAAACTGGTAATGGATGGATGCTGGTGACTGTGTCGGCATGGAAAAACTCGGTCAATGCATCGGTAGGAGGGGTGGGAATACTTCTAGGACCAAGAGCCTTAAAAACACTGAACAGCATTGAGAGAATACAACCTAGGATGATGGTCGCAACGTTTAATGGCAACCCCAAAGCAACAATTATCTCCTGCTACAGCCCTACCAATGTTAGCGAAGACAACGAAATAGCCACCTTCTACGAAGATCTATCCTCCCTAGTACGCAGCATTCCGAAACACAACCTGCTAGTCATTGGCGGAGATATGAATGCACAAATCGGGAAAAACAGACACAACAAATACAGCCTACACTGCGCGTCTAACAGGAATGGACAGCATTTAATAGATTTCATGATAGAAAATAGATTAACATGCCTCAATACAAACTTTCAAAAAAGGGAGGGGAAATTATGGACCTACACATACGCGAATAAGAGTAAAGCACAGATAGACTACGTCCTTATAAACAGAAAATGGAAAAACAGTGCGATGAATTGCGAGGCATACTCCTCTTTCGAGGGTGTGTCCTCCGATCATCGAATAGTTACGGCCAAAGTACGACTAAGCCTAAGAAAAAACGCCACACGTAAACCGACGACCAAGCACTATGACTGGGCCCTACTCAACAACAGAGATATTAGAGATAAGTATGCATTAGAATTAAGAAACAGATTCGAAGCACTACAAGAGAAGGCAGAAATAGGCACCCCAAATGACGAATATGAAAATTTTGTAGAAGCACACCTGGAGGCGGCAGAAAAGTGTATTCCAACAAAGCCTAGAACTAAATATAGAGTCCCTTGGGAAACGCTAGCGGCTAGAGAAAAACGTGCACTTGTGAAGACTGCCTCCAAAAGCTATCGAAAGAACCCAACAAACACAAATGCACGAAAACTAGAAAAGGCACAACATCAATTAACAGGAATATACCTAAAAGAACAGGCAGAATACGTACAAAATCAGATAGATAAGATTAGAGACTCGGTGGAAGATAGGCAATCCAGGATAGCCTGGCAAACAATAAACGAAGTAAGTGGAAGGAAGAGCACAGCCAAAGCAAAATTGAAAGCTGCAAGCCAACAAGAAAGAGTAAAACTGTGGGAACAGCATTTCAAAAATCTACTAGGAAACCCACCGGAAATAACGGATGAACCGATCACCAGAATTATTAATAAGCAATTAGACGTAAAACTAGGTCCTTTCACCAAAGAAGAACTAGACTCGGTTCTCAGAAGAATTAAAAATAGGAAAGCGGCGGGGCTAGACGAGATCCCCCCAGAAGTGTGGAAGACGAGACAATTCGACGATATACTGCTCCGGCAATGCAACGCAGTCTATAGTCAAAATAGGATAGAACGATGGACGAAGGGATGCATCCTTCCATTCCCTAAAAAAGGCGACCTCGGACTAGCCAAGAACTACCGAGGGATAACACTTACATCCATAGCAGCCAAAATCTACAATGCCCTACTACGAAACCGCATAGAACCCAAAATAGACAACATCCTTAGGAAAAACCAAAATGGCTTCCGGAGAAATAGATCCACAACCTCACAAATACTGACCATCCGTAGAATCCTGGAAGGCGTTCGGGCAAAAAACTTACAGGCGACATTACTATTTGTCGACTTTACCAAGGCATTCGATTCCATACACAGAGGGAAGATGGAGCAAATCCTACTAGCATACGGCCTACCAAAAGAAACCGTAGCAGCGATAATGATTCTCTACAGAAACACCAAAGTGAAAGTACGTTCACCAGATGGAGACACGGAATACTTCGACATAGTTGCAGGAGTACTACAAGGAGACACACTAGCCCCGTACCTCTTTATCATCTGTCTAGACTATGTGCTTAGGACTTCGATCGACAAAATCAGAGAAAATGACTTCCAGCTGACTAAGAGAAGAAGCAAAAGGTACCCCGCAAAAACAATCACGGACGCCGACTACGCTGATGACTTGGCGTTACTAGCGAATACGCCTAATCAAGCAGAGACACTACTGCATAGTCTGGAACGAGCCGCAGCTGGCATTGGCCTCCATGTCAATGCAAACAAAACCGAATATATGTGTTACAACCAAACGGGCAACATTGCCACACTAGACGGAGCCTCTCTGAAACTAGTCAACAAATTCACCTACCTAGGAAGCAGCGTCTCATCAACCGAGAAAGACATCGACACACGACTGACGAAGGCATGGACAGCTATCGATAGGCTCTCTATCATATGGAAGTCGGACCTAACTGATAAAATGAAACGCAGTTTCTTCCAGGCAGCGGTTGTGTCGATACTGCTATATAGATGCACCACATGGACGCTTACGAAGCGGCTGGAAAGGAGGCTGGACGGAAATTATACAAGAATGTTGAGAGCAGTATTAAACAAGTCCTGGCGACAACACCCCACGAGACTCCAACTATACGGACACTTGCCCCCCATCACAAAAACTATACAAGTTCGACGAACCAGACACGCAGGACACTGCTGGAGAAGCAAGGACGAGCTCATAAGCGATGTACTCCTGTGGACCCCCACACATGGATGTGCAAGAGTGGGACGACCAGCACGAACCTACATACAGCAGCTGTGTGAGGACACGGGATGTAACCCAGAAGACCTGCCGGAGGCGATGAATGATAGGGAGAAATGGCGAGAGACGGTCAGGGATATCCGCGCCGGCGGCGCAACATGATGATGATGATGATGATTAGAACTCTATCAATGCATCAAAAAGATCAGTTTGAAAATTAATCATATTTGATACAAACTTAGAAAAAATTCCCCATTTACTTTCATAAAAATTTAAATATGAACATATAATGAACGTGATTCCCTATTATCCCGGTATGAAATAATTCAATAGTTTGACACAATGTTAAATCAATCAATCGAACAACATCTCCAAACAACGCGGAGGTGTCCTCGTGGTGTAATGGTTAAAGCGATGGGCTGCGGAATCGTAGAACGCAAGTTCGTACTCCAGTCGCGCTATTACGTTCATATTCGTGCAAATACCCTTGGGAAAGGTATGAACCCCCTTATCCTCCCAGATATGGGTTAAATAGTACCATTACTGTTCTTCTTGGAGAATAGCTTTGGCATTAAATAACCTACAAAGTTTGATATGCCATTAAAAGAGACTCCCCCCCCCCAGAAAACCGCTTTTCTTCCTGGGATTTTACAACCCTACAGGCTCTAGCAAAAGTGTATTCTAAGCCCTGATTACAAGGCTTCTCTATCTTTGGGACTTTGTAAGATCAAGGATGGCTCTTAGTTGGACACATCATAACGATACCCACGTAGCAATTCTCATTTCGGACTATTAGTCAGATAAAGCCGAAGTTAATTTTCTTTTTCTCTGTATCATGCGCTAAAACAATCACGTTCTTTCTTATTTTTACTTGTATTTTCTTTTAGGCTGATGGGAATTCGGTGGTTGTTTTTATTGCACAACGCATGCGCCCAATCTCTTTGAGACATTATCCTAATCAACACCTCTAACGAGTGCATGTGTATTCTTAAAATGAAAAGAAAAAAAAACGATTATCAGCAGTTCGATAAATTTGAAATCGATTAGTACTTTGTAACTTGTACCCGCCCATTTTCAAAATTTTAAATATTTCATTTTATTTTATTAATTACTATTTTTTTTTACATGTCTTCTTCATTTCTTCACTTTTTTTAATAAAAATTATCACCGGCTGAATTTTTTTTTTTTTTAGTATGCAAAATTCCGAAGGTCATACAAGTTCTTAGAGACTTTTCCTTTCTTTCTTTCTTTCTTTCTTTCTTTCTTTCTTTCCCAATTCATTTATTCTACTCTTTCTTTCCTTGTTTCTTTCTTTTTTTTTCTTTCTTTCACTGTTTACATCAGAACATTATCACCAGATATTATAAGTTCAAAACAAGTTTCATTTTGGTACGTAACGTACCAAATGTCATCAAGATTTTCAAGTAATTTTTCTTTTTTTCTTTCTTTCTTTCTTTCTTTATTTAAAAAATTAATCCCCACCAATTTATAAGTTAAACCTAAGTTACTTTTTCGTATGTAAACTACGAAATGTCGTCTAGGTTTTCAGTACCTTTTCTTTCTTTCTTTCTTTCTTTCTTTCCTTCTTTCTTGCTTCCATGCCTTTTTTCTTTCTTTTAGCTTCTTTTTTAACTTTTCTTTCTTTCCCTTTCTTTCCCTATATTTCTTTCTTAAGCTACTTTTTCGTATGTAAAATACCAAATATCATCTAGGTTTCAGAACTCTTTCTTTCTTTCTTTCTTTCTTTCTTTTATCTTCTCTTTTACCTTTTCTTTCTTTTTCTTTCTTTCCCTGTCTTTCCCTCTCTTTCTTAAAAAAGATTTATCACCAGCCATTTATAAGTTAAACCTAAGCTTCTGTTTCGTTTGTAATCAACCAAATGTCGTCTAAGTTTTCTTTCTTTCTTTCTTGCTTCCATGCCTTCTTTCTTTTTTTCTTGCTTCCATGCCTTCTTTCCTTCTTTTAGCTTCTCTTTTACCTTTTTTTCTTTTCCTTTCTTTCCCTGTCTTTCTTTCTTTCTTAAAAAAAATTACCACGAGCCATTTATAAGTTAAAACTAAGCTTCTGTTTAGTTTGTAAACTACCAAATGTCGTCTAGGTTTTCTTTCTTTCTTTCTTTCTTTCTGAAACTGATGCACCAAAAACAGCTTCAACTGCGAAGATGGAAGAAAGAAAATGTTAATTACACAATCATTTAATTAAACTATGCTTGTTAAATCGAGGAGAATGAAATGGATGAAAGAAGAAAGAGAATTGGGATTCAATTAGTTTTTTTTTTCTAGTTCTATTTCTTCCATTTTGTTAGTTCAACTTCAAAATTGAAAAACTAGGAAAAAGATAACATCTTATGAAAATGTGTTCTATCCTTTAGAAAAAGGCAAATAAAGTCGTAGATAATATTGGGAAAATATTTTTTAATCTTGTAAAAAGAACTATGAAATACCTTCGTTATTCTATACTTTAAAACAACTGAGAGGTTTTTCCTGTTTTTTTTTACCTCTGTATTTTTCTGCGTTTTCTATCGATAGATGTTCAGTCGTTAGAATTAAGCATCTCAAATGAAATAGCAAAAACAGTATAAAGTCTAAAAATGGACTGATTAATTGATTTTAATGGCATGTCATTCTGGTTAGGGTTATTTGATGAGTAGAAGTTAGGGAATCGTCTTCATAGTATATGAATAATTTCATTCTTTGTATAGTCGTTTCTTTAGCGTTTTAAGCAGTTACTTATATGATATCAAATATTTGTATCAAATATACAGTTTCAGTTATTCCTACCTAAAAGTGATTATTACATGGTACATTCAATAAGATTCCAAACTTTATTGTACAGGCATTTAAAATTGTCGAAGACGATTGAAAATTCAGTATGTTATTGCTATACATCTTATGAGATGACTGAGCCATTTTTATGATTTCAGGTTCAAATGAACAGCTCACAGCTGGGGAATTTCAAAAATGCAATCTGGACGTGAGGACGCTTTAGAAGAGCGATATGCAATAAAACTGTGTTTTAAACTTGTCACAGAAACGTAGAGAATGCTTCAGACTGCGTTTGGAGCATCTTGCATGAGTAGAGCATCAGTTTTTGAGTGGCATACGGGTTCAAAGAAGGCAGGAAGTCTGCGAGAGATGATGAGAGGTATGGGAGGAGTAAGGAAGTCAGGACACCAGAGTTGATTGGCCTAAGAGTTAGGGTTAGGGTTACTATGTTGAGGTTTTAAGGGAGTTCAGCAAGAGATTCCTAGGGAAGAGGCCAGCACTCTTCAAATCGGGTCAGTGGCATTTCCACCTGGACAATGCACTAGTCCTTAACTTCATCATTGTCACAGACTATTTGACCAAGATGGGCATCAAGACACTTCCTCAGCCTGCCTATAGCCCAGACCTTGCTCCCTGTGACTTTTGCTTATTCCCTAAGCTCAGAGACTGTCGTTATGAGACAACTAAGTTGATGAAAGAGGTTGAGACGAAGGTCATTGACACGCTCAGACAAGAGGACTTCTATGGGGCCTTCCAGAAGTTGTTGGAACGATACAATGAGTGCATTGCAGCTGAATGAGATTACTTCGAAGGGGACTTGATTTTCATGTGTACTATCAAAAAACGTACCCTTACGAAAAAAGTCTGGAAACTTATTTGATGATCCTCGTATATGGCCTTAAGTAAATAGCTCTACTTCTGAATGTTATATAATTAAGGAATACATTTTTTTTTATTTTAATCATTTTCAATAATTTTTTTTTCGTTCAGTTGGGTCTGGCTTTTAACTACTCAACTCTTAGTTCAGGTGCACAGTCGTTGCGTACAGTTTTACGCGCGTGCGTAAAGGATCTGACAATCACCATTGTCATAATAACCCCAGACGGGAAATGAGGCTGGAGTGTGGATGACGTCATGCCCAGAAAAGATGGTCTGAGATTTAGAGGATTTTAAAAACACGGCAGTTGGGAGTTGATATTGGACCATACAGGCAGATAGTTGATTTTCTGCCATACAGTTAAGAGTTGAAGATGTAGTTTGGTTTACCGACAGAGATCTTAAACATCACAAGATGCACGGAGTGGAGTCAGATAGTTGGGTTAGCATAGTAAGAATTGTGTCTCTCTCCCCATGTCGAAGAACTGAGGGGGTGTCTTCGTGGGGTAATGGTTAAAGCGATGAACTGTAAAATCGTAGTAAGCGAGTTCGTACACCAGTTGCGCTACTACGTTCATTTTCAGGCAAATACCCTTGGGAAAGGTATGAACCCCCTTATCCTCCCAGCTATGGGTAAAGTAGCATCACTACTGTTCTTCTTGGGCGTGTCGTCGTGGTGTAATGGTTAAAGCAATGGACTGCGGAATCGTAGTAAGCGAGTTCGTACTCCAGTTGCGCTATTACGTTCACTTTCGGGCAAATACTCTTGGGAAAGGTATGAACCCCCTTATCCTCCCAGCTATGGGTTAAATAGAACCACTACTGTTCTTCTAGGAGAATGACTTTGGCATTAGTTTGGTTTGGTTTGGTTTGTTGGGTTTTATGGAATATCAACCTTTGTTGGTTATTTAACGCCAAATCAATTTTTATGTAAATAATCTGTTCTATTGAAAACAGTTCAGTTTAGCATATGTACAGTTTAATTGTCCAAAACATTTCCATTTCTAACTATTCAAGCAGTTATATGTAATAATTCAGTTAAGTGTAAATACAGTTTTTAATGTCGAAAAACAGATCTATTTCAAATAATTCAGTTAAGCATCAGCACGCAGTTTAAACGTAAGTACGGTTTAATTGTAAAAGTCATTTCTATTTCAAGCTATTCAGGTTACTCAAACAATTCAGTTTAGCATAAGTATGCTGTTAGTTCTATTTAACCTATAGATAGGGCCCTATCAGGTGCTAACACTCTGGGCCAGAGTGGACCTGGGAGCGATGGCAATGAAGGGGTACTCCGCGTTCCCCAAAGCTCCAGCATTACTGGAAACTCACCATCTGATTGTTTATTGTCATATCCAGGACATTCGTTGGGGGGGCTTACCCCTCTGCAGAGAAGCAGTCGGTGTATTCTACAGCCCCCGCCGACTAGGCAAGCTTTGGCATTAAATAACCTACAAAGTTTGATATGCCATTAAAAGAAATCAATCAATCAATCAATCAATCGGTGAACTGAAGTCAGAAGTTAATAAGTGCGTTCGTATCTGAACAACAGAGTCCGCGATTGTATTCAATTTATATATGTACCGTTAGTTGGATATCATTATGATTATGCCTATGTCTATACAACACTGTTTTGTTCGGTTTATGACTAAGGATGTATCAGAGATAGGTTGGTTTATTGGGTTTTATGGCATACCAACCTTTGTAGGTTATTTAACGCCAAATTCATTTTTTTGTAAATAATCTGTTCTTTTTAAAACAGTTCAGTTTAGCATAAGTACACAGTTTAATGATCAAAAACACTTCTATTTCAAACTATTCAAGCAGTTATATGTAGCAATTCAGTTAAGTGTAAATACAGTTTTTAATGTCGAAAAACAGTTCTATTTCAAATAATTTAGTTAAGCATAAGCACTCAGTTTAAATGTAAGTACGGTTTAATTATCAAAAACATTTCTATTTCAAATAATTCAATTTAGCATTAGTATGCTGTTAGTTCTATTTAACCCATAGACCGGGCTCTATCAGGTGCTATCACTCCGGGCCAGAGTGGACCTCGGAGCAATGGCAATGAAGGGGTACTCCGTATTCCCAAAAGCTCCAGCACTGCTGGAACCTCACCATCAGATTGTTTAGTGTCATATCCAGGACACTCGTTGGTGGCGGGGCTTACCCCTCTGCAGAGAAGCAGTCGGTGTATTCTACAGCCCCAGACAACTGGGCAATCAGAGATAGAATATTTTACGAGCCGCACATTTGTAACGCAATGTAAACTGTGGGATGCAGTTGATGAATAGGAAGTCAGGCGGATGAATTTCTATGACACAAGTAAATATTTATATGTTTCTCTTTCGTTTCGTTGACGACGATGCGAATGTTGCTCATAAATCTATCCGTATTTTGAAACTACAGGGCCCGTCTTGTATTTGAGAAATGTTGCACTGTTATTGAATTTTTTTATGTTACATTATCTTATCCCAAGTCAGGAGACAGTTATTTACATTTTTTTATATCCAGCCTTCAACATGAATTTCAAAACAAGCTTCCAATATGTCATCTTAGGTGCTTACCAAAACAACATGCCAACCTGAGCAGAGGAACATCATAAGTCAACCACCAGGATCAAACAGTTCATTCAGGAATTTTCTGCTACTTATAAGGGTCTACTGATGAGAAAAATACATCCATTAAAAGATTAGTGGGTAGAGTATTCGCCAATGGTCCAGAAGCCCGGGATTCAATCCCAGGTTGCGTCATACCAGAGACTTTAAAAATGGTACTTGATACCTCCTTGCATAATATTCGTCAATATTAGGAACGCATAAAGGGTAAAGTGGAGCAATCAAGGGAAAGGAGTAACGCCCTCCCCTACACCTTTGTGTTGTAGCTATTGAAAAGGGAGCCTTCTGGTCGCCCTCAACTACGGTCGCCAACTTTACTTTTTTAGATCGTACGTCAAAAACGCATCACCCTTCAAGCGAGTAAAAAAGAGCAGGTTCTTCTGAGATTCGAGCCCAGCCCTCAATGTTAAAAATATCAGCCATAGTGCCCAGACCAAACTTAAATGTAAAAGCGTTGTCAAAATAATGACTTTCAAAGTTTTCACATGAAAATTTACAACTATAAATCAGCTTCACGTGCTTACAGGGGTTACAGCTGAGCAGAAAATAGATAGTATATACATTTAGATTTATAAATATTACCATAATGAACGAGCACTAAAATACAATGATCCCTGTAATGGATGGACAGTTTTGTTAGGAAAAAAAACAACTTTGTCAATTCTGCCATAAGAGATATGCACAAATGCTTATATTACTAAATAGCATAGAGAAAGTCCAAACGAAAATGATATGTGGTACATTTAATGGCAGCCTCTGCACAACAATCGTTTCTTCCTACAGTCCCAATAATGTCAGTAATGACTTCACCTGCTTCTATAAGCAGCTATCTTCCCTGGTCTAACACATTCCTAAACACAACATTCTGATCTTTGGTGGATATACGAATGCTTAATTAGGCAAAGAAGGAAAAAAAATCCAACATACACAACTCATCCAACAGAAATAGTGAATATCTAGAAGTGTTGTCTTTCGATGACAGGCATCCATGCTTAGACTCTACATTCCCAAAAGATAAGGGAAGATATGGACTTACACTTACCACAACAACTCTAAGGTAGAGGAAAATTATATATTTATAAACAAGGAGTAGAGAAATAGACCTTTCACCTCTCGAGCAATGTCTTTATTCGACAACCTTTGTAGATTATTTAATGCCAAATCCTTTTAATACATATATATTAAACACATGATTTGGTTTGGTTGGGTTTTAAGGTATATATGTTATCTAATGCCAGATTCTCTCTATACATATATTTTTTCGAATAAACAATTTGGTTTACATTGGTTTCATGGTATATAACCCATTGTAGGTTATTTAATGTCAAATCCTTTTAATACATATATATTAAACACATATGATTTGGTTTGGTTGGGTTTTAAGGTATATATGTTATCTAATGCCAGATTCTCTCTATACATATTTTTTCGAATAAACAATTTGGTTTACATTGGTTTCACGGTATATAACCCATTGTAGGTTATTTAATGTCAAATCGTATTTATACGCGTATGTTAACTGCATATATGATTTGTAAACATATTTTGTTGACAATATTCTTAAACGAGCTTAAGCTCTTTTTGCATTTTGTTAAATGATCTCAAGTATAGCTATATATATATATATATATATACCAATCCCTCCACTCGGGCAGGATAAGACACAAGGTCAATTTTAAGCGGAGTTTAACTGGCTTTAATTCAGAGTTTTCCTTCTCTTAGACTTGTTGCCTCAACAAGGCGAAAGAACCTAGCCTGCCCTACTATTTAACCATAGCTGGAAGGATACTAATTGGATTCACACCTTTCCAAAGGGTATTAGTGCTATGTGAAATGCAATCAGTCTAGTCCAGGATTTGAACTCGTGTCGTCGTGTCCATTTCCTACGACGATAACCATTACACCACCAGCACCTCAATTATTGCTATATAACCATAACAAGTTCTATTTTACTCATAGATATGACCATATTAGGTGCTACCAGTTTTGGTCAGAATGGACCTGGCTATGACGGGGTACTCTACATTCCACAAGGGTCCAAACCTGGAGATTCGGCATCAGATAATTTATTGTCATATCCATGATACACTTTGGGGGAATTTTAACATTCTGATGAGATACAGTCAGTGTGTACAACAGTCCCTATTGGTCGAAGGAGATATCTGAAATAAATACTGTGAACGACAAATATGAAAACTTTGTTACTGCCGATAAAGAAATAGCAGCTGAATGTTTAACAGCAAAACAAAAGCCATCAGTAGAGTTCCTTTTGAGTCAAAAGCAGTAAGAGAAAAATGAGCAAACATTAAAACAGCATCTTTATTTAGAAAAAGAAATTCAACAAATGCCGATACGCATAAATGTAAGAATTTTATTGTATTGTATTCGTTTAAAGGGTTGTTGCGATGCTAAATAATTATTCGTATCTAATTAATTTCGAAGTAAGAACCTAACGAAGAAAAAAAAACAATACCGTTAAAACGTTCACTCTAGCCAACTGCCCAAAAAGAAATCCAAATATATGCCAAAAAACTTACACTATTTATCGTTTAATTTGCTTAAAATGCCATTATTTTTATATAGGAAGAACAATCATACCTCTCCATATCAGAATGAAGAAAACTCTTCAATACACGCACATCCTCATTCCATAAACATTTAATTAAATGCAAAAATAATGATAATAATTTTACCATTAAAACCGAAGCAATAGTACGTAATGTTGTTAATCTCAGAATTAAGGAGGCCTAATTTATAGCTAAGTTACACCCTCAGATTAACAATAGACTAGAATTAAATACTGATTATATAATTAATTAAAGTACCCATTCTTTAAATAAATACCTGAATCAAAAGAATAGAAAAATAAGATAAAATGATATTGATTGAAATCACTGTTGTGAATATGGATTATCTCCTCTTTGATAATCCAAGCTATAAAAGCTGTACATTTCCGCTTGTCAAGTAGACGAGTAGTAAGATTCTTAATTGAAAAAAAGATTACTTGACAGAATCTCTTGTCCTGTTTTCATTACAGTCACGTCTCTTCCACATGGCTTTTAAACATCCCACGTGTCACCATGGTTACAACACCCAACGTAGCGTTCTAACACGCCATGTGACACCATATTTACAATGTCCAAAAAAAATCTAAACACACATCACTGAGTTCATATGTAAAAAAAAGTCTCTGATGATGAAGTTTTTACTTCGAAATTGATTAGACCCGAATAATCATTCTACATTGCAATAGCCAACTAAACAAATACAATACAGTTAGATAAAATAATATGCGCAAAGCAAATCATAAAATACTTTTAAATCTAAGAAATTTAAGAAGGCCAATATAAAAATGACATAAATATTCTAAAAGGAACAATGTGAACACATTCAAGGCCTAATCAATAGAATCAGCTATTCGGTAGAAAATAAACAAATATGGTTTGCATGGCAGACAGTAACGCGGAAAAAACGTGAAAAAATATTCAATAATATGCAAGGAAACTCTACGGAAAAACCACCGAAACATTTACTAATTGTCAATGAGACATCAAACTATGACAGTTTACATAGGATAACATTTGATGTCTCAGTGAATCGACTTAAAAGCAGAAAAGCTGCTGGTCTCAACAAAATACGTCTGGATGTATAGAAGACAAGATACTTCGTCGATGATGCCACAACTGTACAAATATAGCGCAAAAGAGAAATGGGAGAAAAGATACATCTTCCCATTCCCTAAAAAAGGTGACCTTGAAATTGCAAAGAATTACAGAAACATGATTATTATTACTATAAGAGCTCAGTTTTATAACGTTCTGCTTCTCGTTTGTATCTAACTTTATGCAAATCAAATTCATAGGAAAAATCTCGAACGGCTTTCAGAGAAATCAAGCCAGAACATTACCGACAGTAACTACCTGTCGACTCATCGAAGGAGTATTAGCAAAAAATACCGAGGCAACATTTGTTTCTATATTTCTCAAAGGCGTTTTTTTCCATACAAAGAGGGAATATGGTTCAAATACAACAAGAAAATATTCTCTATAAATAAACTGCAAGCGCTATAATGATGCTTTACGTAAAAAACACAAAAGAATTGGTTCACTCACTCGATACTGACAACAACGTCTTCAGCATTGTTGCTGGAGATTTCAAGGAGATAGTTAGCAACAATATATATATATATATATATATATATATTGTTGCGTTCTGGTTAGTGAACGCTTGTAATATTAAATAAAGGACAAACCACGATACGAGAGGAAATAGAGATATATTCTCAAGAAAAAGTATATACAATAGAGAGACTATTAGTAGACAAGAACATAGGATTAGTGAATACAGAATAAAGAAATAGTTCAACGATAGTATTGGCTTCCGTTATTACGGTAGCAAGTAAGGTGATCTATTGCGATCTCCAGTCTACAACGCTCTAATACTATTCCTATAAAAAGCTGCTCTTCACCTTCTAGTCTGGCCTGGTATTAGTAGCTACTGCTATATATGGCAGATGGACTAGTTCATTGGGTGGAAAACGGTGGGTGATAACCAACATATATATATATATATATATATATATATATATATATAATCTGCTTAAATTACGCGCTACGAACACTTATATATTTAATAAAAGAAAATGGTTTGAAATTAAAAACCAAAATCAATGCGGTGATATCTCGCAGAAACTATGATAGACGCAAACTACGTTGATGATTTAGAACTTCTCGCAAATACACATGCTTTAGATTAATTCCTGCCGCATAGAGAGGAGCAAGTAGCATGAGGCATTGTCCACTACGTGAACGCCAATAAAACAGTTCATGCACTTTAAAAAAGAAGAAAAAATCTTCTTTTAAAATATCAAGGCTATGAAAAGAGTAGACCAATTGAAATACCTCGGAAGGAATATCCTATATTCTGAAAGCAATGCCAGCATTCACATAACGAAGGCATCAACTACTAGGAACGAGGAATCAAGGGCGTTTTGTCGACTAACGAATATATCGTTGTAATGGGTATATTATTCGACAAAGTTTCAATATTGTGATGGAATATGGCCCAATCACCTGCGGCTGCAGTAAACACCGATTGCATCTCTGTACATGTGTAAAACCTCACTAACGTGGGTCCTGATATATAACACTTAACAACCTTATAGTGAAGTTCCGGTAATCCTGGAGTTTTGCAGAATGCGGAGTACCCCTTCATTGCCATTGCTCCCAGGTCTATGCTGACCCAGAGTGATACCACCTGATAGGGTCCCATGTACGTGTCGAATAGATCTGTTTGATATTTAAACCGCGAGATTTGACATTTAAACTGATTCCAAACAAATGACCTACCACCCATCACAAAAATTATAAAAGTTAGGGAAACCAGATATGCAGGACACTGCTGGAGAAGTTGGGACGAGTTCATAAATGATGTACTCCTGTGGACCCCTTCACATGGACGAACAAAGGCAGGACAACCAGCTAGAACCTATATACAGCAGTTCTGTGTACGGGATGTAATCCAGAAGACCTGCCGAAAGCAATGGATGATAGGGAGGGGTAGCAAGAGAGGGCCAGGGAAATCCCTGCTGATTGCACGACATGATGATGATGATTTATATTACTGTGCGTAAACAAATGACTGCTGTTTAATTGAATTACTTGTGATACATAGCAATACTTGCAACCATTTAATTTTGTTGAAATAGAACTGATTATTTAACTATGTGTAAACAAATGACTGATATTTAAATGGAGTGTTAGTGTTAAACAGCAATATTTGAAAGAATTTAACTGTGTGCAAACAATTGATTAATGGTAGATTGAAAGAATTATTCGTATAAGATAGAAATAAATTAAACTATTTAATTGTGTGCAAAAAATTAACTCTGTCTCATTTGAAAATGTTATCTATAAAATATGTTTACAAATCATGTATATATCTAATATATATGTAAAATAGGATTTGGCATTAAATAGCCAACAACGGTTGATATGCCATAAAACCCAACCAAACCAAATCATATATATTTAATATATATGTATAAAGAGGATTTTTCATTAGATAACCAACAATGGTTGAGGTATATTAAAACCAAACAAAACTAAGATGGAATACATTAAATAAACATATTTTGCTTCGATTGGGGTCGCGAAAAAGCAATCTTACGTGATCAGTGAGTGTTGCACAAGAAGAATATTTAAATGTTTACCATCACCTAATATCAGATAATATACCTTGAATTAAGGGCAGTTGTAGTTTTCCGATGAAATAGACTACGATATTTTTTCGATGCTAGAGAAAGTTGTCAATCTATAAATGTAAGTCAACGATAAACTTTTGGGTGGCTCTCTATAAGGTGGACCTTTCCATGAGGAACGATGAATCAAAGGTGTTTTGTTGACTAAATCCGATAAGTACTATTGTATGGATGCAATATTTGGACTCTAAAAAAACACAAGAAGAAAAAGCCTGACGTGAGCTACACGGGGATGGTATATGCTGTCTAGAAATCCTGGAAGCAGCACACCAAAAACAGCAAGTGTATCGTAATGTTGTATACAATACATATACATATGCAGATATATATACACATACAGACTCTGTTGTTTCTGATACTAGCGGTTTATTAATTTCTTAACTTCGATCCATGGCGACACGAGGAGAGAGACACAATTCTTACAATGCTGACCTCACCCCCAAGGTACGGCATATCTCGCGGTGTTTAAGATCTCTGTCGGTAGAGATCTGCAAAACTTGACCATATGCCTCAACAGCAGAAGACCCAACTCTAAGCCTCAACGGTCCAATCTCAACTCTCAAATGACTCTTTTTCAAAATCCTCAAATTATCAGGACCATTGTCCTGGCGTGACATCATCCACACACCAGCCACATTTCCTGTCTGGGAGTTTATTATAACAATGGTGATTGTCCCATCCTTTGCACGCGAGTGTAAAACTGCACCCAATGACTTGAATGGTTCAAAGCCCAACCAAACCGAATGATAAAATATAATAAACGAAAAATAATAAATATAAAAAATCATTCCTTAATTATATAACAGTAACATACCCCCCCTTTCACAAATTATATAACTGAGACGAATACATTGCTTGAGAGTTAAGGATGAAGCCACTGTCTGAAAGGTAAGGACGAACAGGTAAACAACCTTCTCCTGCACTGGTCGACAAGAAAAACTTACATTTATCAGCTCTGTGTGGAAACTGGGTACTGTCAAAAGATCTACCAAGTCCGATAAACGATAGAGACAGATAGATGGCGACTGAGATATTGAACGAGAGAGAGAGAGAGAGAGAGAGAGTTAGAGAGATAGTTAGAGAGAGAGAGAGTCAAAATAATCAGTTCTGTTGACATGTTAGTTGAAGTTGCTAGCTCTTTAACGTCATACAGCTGGCTATGGAAGAACTTGTTGGGTAATAGTTATCAGCGTAAGAAATCGACACAGCAAACGGGATTCGTATTTTGCACGAGGTTGTTTTCATTTCACATAACTATAAATCCAATTATACTTTGGCATGGCAACCGATCTAAAAGAAGGAAACCTTTGAAATTAAACTTGCTAAACAAGGCTAAAAATTAACATTGTGTCTTACACTAATCGTTTGACGTGATTGTATATATGTATATATATATATTTTTTTATAAAATAGAGAGGTCCACGAAGAGATTTGTATTTCGTGGAGCTATGTATTTTGAGAATATATTTTTATTCTTTCTTTGGACCTACAACAAACATTTTTTATGTACATCTATATATATATATATACAATCACATCAGATACACACACACACACACACACTCTCTCTCTCTCTCTCTCTCTCACACACACACACACATATACATGTATATATATATATAGGTTTCTTGTGGTACAAATTCAATAATTGCGATAAAAAGAACCGAAGTTTTATTCAAAATGAGAATAAAACCTTAAAAAATGACAAGCTAGTCAATGGGTTTCGATCTTTGCTCAACGGAAGATAATATAGAATAAAAAAAACGTCACCAGTTGCAGAACACCTAAAAAACCGTATCTTTGCTGAGAAATATAGTTTAAAGTATTAGTGATAATTCATATTTTATTCGGCCGACCGTCTCTTTGAAAACAAAGAGAATTTCTGCTCGGACTTATTTTGATTATTTTGATATAGACTTCAAAATAATTTTGTTCACTCTACATATTTCTCTTACAATTTGTTTTTAATTCTGTATTATTCTTGATTTAACGACGTTTAGTGAGATCGAAACCGGTTAGTTAGCCTGTTTTTTACTAAGTTTTTATACTCATTATGAATAAAACCTTGGGCCTTTTTATAACACACACACACACACACACACTCACACACACACACACACACACACACACACACACAAACATACATATATATATATATATATATATATATATAAACAATTTTGTCACATATATATATATATATAGAAGGCTACATAGATATTAGTTCGATGCAAGAAAAAGTTGTTATTCTATAGGTGGAAGTATGTTAACGCTTAACTTTTTTTTGGCTTCCTATATATAGGACGTTTCCGCAAGGAACGAGAAATCAAGAGTGTTGTGTCGACTAACAGAGATATGGTTGTAATGGGAATATTATGCGATAAAGTTTCAGTAGTATGATGGAATACATTAGATAAACACATTTTGCTTCGATTGGGGTTTCCAAAAAGTAATCTTCAATTTACAGTCTCAGTTTCACAAGATGAATATTTAAATGTTTACCATCTCCTTATATCAGTTAACATACAGTAAATTAAGGGCAGTGTTTGTTTTCTGGCGACCTTTCGTTCATGATATAGGAATAGACTCCAAAAGGAATTATTTCCCCAGTTTAAATATGACGAGGTACTCATTACATGAATAAATAAGAGCCTTGGTGTTAATTTGTTCGTGTGATAGGTTTCTCTCTCTGTCTCTCTCTCTGTCTCTCTCTCTCTCTCTCTCTCGCTTTCTTTCTTTCTCCCTATCTCTCTTGCTATATATATATATATATATAACAGTGAGTCGAAAGAAAGAAAGAAAGAAAGAACTGGAAAAGAAAGGAATGGAGAATTGAGAGTAAAAAGGAAGTAAGGAAGACACGAAAGAAAGAAAAAAAGAAAGAAAGAAAGTGAATGAATGAAGAAAACAGAAGAAATAAAGAGTGAAGAGAGAAAGAGAGAGACAAGGCTGTACAAAGAAAGATAAAACATGATGGTAGAAAGCAAAGGGCGAAAAAATGATAAATTGAGGATAATCTATCTTTATCATCATCATTATCAAGTCACGCAGCAAGCTTGGATTTCACTAAATTTCATTCGTCATTCGTCTCTATCATCATCGTTCCTAGAAGGTCTTCTAGACTACATCCCGTGTCCGTACAGAACTGTTGTAAGTACGTCTTCTTGGAAGGTCAACGCTGGCACGTCTATGTGATGGGATCCAAATGAGAACGTCACAAAGGAGTTCTTCCTTCTCCAGCAGTGTGTCGCATGTCTTATTCGTTATTTGGATTGTTTTAGAGATAGGGGGTAGGGGGCCCGTACAACTTTTGTTTCGAGGGATGTAGTTTCCAATATTTGCTCGTAGCATTTTTGGGCATTTCCCATCTTGCTTTTTTTTGCAATGCGTTTCGTCAGCGCCCGTGTGGTGCATCCATATAGTAGAATTGACACAACCACATTTGGAAGAAAATACGTTTTATTTCATCAGATAGGTTAGCCTTGCATATGATTGATGAACTATCGATAGCAGTCCATGCTTTCACTTGGTGCATATTGATGTCACGTTCAGTAAATAAGACGCTACTACCGAGGCACGAGAACTTGCCCATTTATTTTAGATATCCACTATTTAGAGTGGAGATGTCTCCTTTTGGATTAAAACATGTACTCAGTTTTCTCTGCAATCAGGAGGAGGCCAATTCCTCCTGCTGCCTGGTCAAGACTATGAAACAGAGATCCGGCTTGAGTTGGTGTATAGTCTGCGTCTGCAATAGGTTCTGCAGGGTATCATCCGCTTCTTGCCTTTTTCTTTCAGTGCAAAGGCTTTTCTTTCATTAGATCTATTGATGTTTGAAGTACATAGTCTAGGTAAATTATAAACAGATCGGAGACTAATGTATCCTCTTGCAGAAAACCAACAACACAGTCAAAGAAATGTCCCTCCGATGTAGGCCCTTTAACTATTGTGTTAATATATATATATATATATGTGTGTGTGTGTGAGTGTGTGTGTATATGTGTGTGTGCGTGTCTGCGTGTGTGTAGGTATGGGTGCAGTGGTGTGGGTTTGTGGCAGATTGCAATGGGTAAATTGTTACCATTTTAAATTACTAATTTCTTGGATGAGCTTTATTTGTTTAAGGTTTTGCGTATTGTGGTCTAATGTAGAGTCAGTTGCACGCTGTCTGCGTTAAAACAGTAACCATGAAGTAATATATTTCTAAAAAAATCTGGAAACAGCTAGCTGTACTGCTTGTATTCACCACCGGAAGGTTCAATAAGATTTCATAGTTTCGGTGTCAATCTGAGGACGATGCAGCGGATTCGAAAATTGATGGACGAGTCCGATGACGATTACGAAGGTACGGCAACTCGGAAGCATTACTGATCTCTAATAAGAAAATTGCTCTTGAATTTTTTGCTGAGATAATTTCTTACTGGTCAGCCATCTTTGGCATGTCCATATTTAGGGGTTTATGGAAAAATCTCGCTTATGCGTTGGTCCTTGTTTCTCCAGCACTGTCACACATGTCTTGTCGGTCTTCCTTCGATGCTTTTGGAGATGGGAGGAAAGTGGCCGTACAGCTATAATTATGTTGGGTGTTTCTTCCAGGATTTGTTCAAAATAGCACGTAGCATTTTTGTGAAGTACTTATATTAGCTTTTTTTGTATGTATTTTGCTAGTGTTCATGTAGTGCATTCATATATTAGTACTGACATAGCCACAGCTTGGAAAAAAAACACTTTTATATAATCGGATATATCAGACTTAAAGTACGCACGCACACACACACACATACACATATGTATACATATAAAGATATATATATATATATATATATATATATAGAGAGAGAGAGAGACCTATAGATTGATTGCAGAAGAGACAAGTCAAACGTGAGCATAACAAAAGACATGAGTTACCTATCAGAAAATTAGTGCACGAAGACATTCAGTATTTCTTATACTGTTGTATAGCCACATAATACATATACATCTGCATGCAGAATCATAACGACGACACAGTAAAGACGAGCGATACAGTTCTTTAGAAAAAATATACCTCTCACTTTATAGAAAGAGTCCAAAAGGGTTACGAAGGATATTATTGTGTGTGAGAGGGAGTTAGAGACCGAACAGAACAGCAACATCTTGACCCCCACTCTTATGGCCACAACGGCGTTTCTTTCCCGTTCTCCTGGGCTGCTCAACCGGGGACCTGGGGGCCCAGCCTCTCTGGGTGCTGGTTTTCTCTACCTCATCTTATCTCCAACTCGTTTGATCTCCTACTGGTTGAACTTCCTGTCAAACCGAGTTATATAATATTTCAACGTACACCTTCTTCTTGTGGGCGTCACAAATCGTGCTCATTCAACCCGTCCACAGTCAAGGTTAAATTCTGATATTCCTCGATCGGATGCACCTGTTATTTACACAGGTGCATTTCCTATTTTTACAGGGCGGCCGGGTCGGAGGTCAGTATACAAAAATACAGCATGAGAAATTGCCCATTTTCATCACATGCAATGAAGAAAGATCGTGTTGCAAATCTTTTCATCTAATTTAAGCACCCCTCAAACCGACCATGTGTGGAGTTTTATCTGACGTGACAGTTTTTGCAAGGATCAGAATAATAACTGTCTAATTTTGTTCCCACCTTTAATACTCGTATATTGTTCTTTTGTTGCATAATGAATAGGTGACCTATTAATTTTGTAAAGTAAGTGTAGAATTCAAAATATACATATTTACCCAACCCCTCCACTTGGACCGGATATGACACAAGGTCAATTTTTAAACGAAGTTTTAACAGGTTTGATTTCAGAGTTTTCTTTCTCCTAGACTTGTTGCCTAACCAAGGCTGAAGAACCTAGTCTGCCCTACTATTGACCCATAGCTGGAGGGAGAATAACTGGATTTATACCTTTGCCAATGGTATTAGTGCAATGTGAAATGCAATCAGTCTCGTCCAGGATTTGAACTCGTATCGTCGTGTCCATTTCCTACGACGATAACCATTACACCACGGGAACCTTCAAAATATATGAATTCAAATGTTAAATGGTAATATAATTGACAAGACATGACCTCTGATTGACCTTTTAAACAGTTCTATGATTGGTTGGTTCAGTCATGTGAGTGGGTCAGTTAGGTAGACACGCAGTTTAAGTGTAAGTACGGTTTAATTGTCAAAAACGTTTTTATTTTAAGCTATTCAGTTTACTCAATTCATTTTTGCATAAGTATGCTGGTAGTTCTATTTAATCCATAGATAGGGCCCTATCAGATGCTATCACTCCAGGCCAGAGTGGACCTGGGAGCGATGGCAATGAAGGGGTACTTCACATTCCCCAAAGCTCCAGCATTGCTGGAACCTCACCATCAGATTGTTTAGTGTCATATCCAGGACACTCATTAGGGGGGGTCTTGCAGTCAGTGTATTCTACAGCCCCAGCCAAATGGGCAATACACAGATTTAAATGTCAGAGTTTTATTTCAGATAATTCAGTTCAGCATAAGTACACAGTTTAGACGTCAAAAACAGTTCTATTTCGAGCAATTCAGTTCAGCACTAGTACCCAGTTCCAATGTCAAAACAGTTCTATTTTAAACAATTCAGTTTAGCATAAATACGCAGTTTAAATGCAAAAATCAGTATAGTGAAAGAAGCACTGTTTTGTCCTATTTAACCCATAGATAGGACCCATATTAGGTGCTACCACTTCGGGCCAGAGTGGACCTGAGAGCGATGGCAATAAAAGGGTACTCCGCATTCCCCAAAGCTCCAGCATTGCTTGAACCTCACCATCGGATTGTTTAGTGTCATATCCAGGACAAGCGTTGGGGGAGGGGCTTACCCCTCTGCAGAGAAACAGTCGGTGTATTCTACAGCCCTAGCCGACTGGGCAATACCTGGATCGATAAGGATCACTGCAGAAAGAACCTTCGTCTGGGAACAAGGCTCTGTGTCATGCAATACAAGGAGAACCCCGTCTTGGCTATGGAAAATATTCTCTGACCAAATCACCCCTAACATCTGGCCACCTAAGTGTCCAGATTCCAATCCCCTTGTAGAAAACAGTTGAGAAAAAAGACAGACAAAACCCCGTGCAACACGAACAATATAGTGGAGGCAAGAAACACCGGCAATATTTATTAAAAGGTTATAATCGAAAAGGCTTGCTGGAGATTCCGACGTTGTTTAGAGGCCACGTTTAAAACTAGTATTTACTCTATGATGATGATCATCATCATGTCGTGCTGCTAGCATGGATATCCCTGATCCTCTCTCGCCACTTCTCTCTATCGTTCATCGCCTCTGACAGGTGTTCAGGGCTACACCCCGTATCCTCACATAGATACTGTATGTAAGTTCGAGCTGGTCGTCCTGCTTTTGCTCATTCATAAGAGTACATCACTTCTGAGCTCGTCCTTGCTTTTCCAGCAGTTTCCTGTATGTATCTTTCGTCTAACTTGGATAGTTTTCCTGATGGGAAGCAAGTGGCCGTATAGTTGGTGCCTTATGGGATGTTGCCGCCAGGACTTGTTCAATATTGCTCGCAATATCATCAGCTGAAAAAGACATCGACACGTGGCTAACGAAGGCATGGGCAGATATCGATAGACTATCGATCATATGGAAATCAGACATGACTGATAAAATTAAACGCAGTTTCTTCCAGGCAGCGGTCGTGTCGATACTGCTGTATTGATGCACTACATGGACGCTAACAAAACGGATGGAGAAGAAGTTAGACGGCAATTACACAGCAATGTTGCGAGCAATATTGAAAAAGAAAACCCTCTATGATATATCATTAGATTTTCAAGTAATTTTCGTATCTCCTAATAATATTAACACAGGTGTAACGTTCGATATGTACATCTGTGTGTCTGTATACATAATATTTAAAAGGAAAGAAAGAAAGAAAAAAAAAAGAAGATAAGATCTCGGACATTTTTGTTATAATCTTTAAAGAAAGAAAAGAGTGAAAAGAAAAAAAAGAAAGAGAGGCTGTGTTGAGAAAGTGACAAAGAAAAAATGAAATAACGAATCATGTGATTTGTAGTTTACTGCATCAAAAGAGAAAAAGAAAAGAAAGCTGTCAAGTCAGTAATCACAACAGCAGTCTGAACTGAGATCAAAAAAGAAAAGAAATAAAAGGAGAAAGGTGAGATCTCTGACGTTTTTTTTGTGGTAAACTTTAAAGAAGGACAAAATCAAAGAAACAAAAGAAAGAATAAAATTGAAGAAAGAAAAGAAGGAATAAAAAAAGAGAAAGAACGGAAGATGAGATATCTGACGTTTTTGTTGTAATCTGTAAAGAAATTGAGAAAGTCTCCATTTATTAACGACACAGACAATTTGATTTTTCAGATAATTCTAATTTTGCTCCATGAAAGTTGTGTTTTTTTTTTACTTTAACATCGAGATACTTTTTTTTTTATTGATTTATTCTTTTTAGATTCTGAAATCTTTTTCAATTTGGATTATAAAAAAAGATATTTTATATAAAATCCAACCGTCATTATTGGCAGGTATATTCTAGTATCTAATAAAGCGAGATGTCAATGTTATTTTCATTTCTTTTTTATCGAGATGACATTAATAGCATTTACATAGACCAGATTTCTTCATGAACAATAAACTCCAAGAGGACATCTACGGACACAAATCTGGAATTAAGCAAAATAAAACAAAACCCATCCTATATATATATATATATATATATACGTAAGTAAAGTTGGCGACTGTAATTGAGGGTGACCAGAAGGTTCCCTATTCAATGGCTACTACACCGAGATGTAGGGGAGGGCACTTCTCCTTTCCTTGATACAAACCTTGCATTGCTGAGTGTTAACCAAGGAGGTATCAAGTACCATTTTTATAGTCTTTGGCATGACGCGACATGGGATTGGATCCACGTCTCCTTGAGCATTGGCGAAATATATATATATATATATATATATGTGTGTGTGTGTGTGTGTGTGTGTGTGTGTGTGTGTGTGTATTTACATGTTCACAGGTAACCCAATCAGTTGAGGCTATGGAATACGTTGACTGGATCTCTGCAGAGTGGCCAGACTTTCCAATGAATGTCCGCTATATGACACATAACCTTTAGCTCAGGGGACCCTTTTTGTGAGGTAGTTCGACGGCTGGAGAACACACACAGGGGAGCTGACAGGTTTGTTTGAGTGACCAGCGGGTCTCTGCCTTCAGTCCAAAATTAGACCTTATATTGTCTTTCAAGTCCCACGTATTTTCTGTTTATGGTTGGTTATTGGAACTTACATACTTCCGTGTTTTTCCGGTAATTTGTTGCTCTTATCTGCAAACGGAAATATCTGTCATTCTATCCATAGGCAATAAATTACATTCTCGACATCATCCTTTATTTTTCTCTTTCCTATGAAACCACTTTGTTGATGTTATCTTGTGACCGCATTGAATCTGCTAAGTTCAACCTCGGCACTCCGTTGCCTGTTAAGGTTGTATATTACACCGTTAACAGTATGTAAATATTATTAAAGTGAGTATTACTTAAAATGACTTTATTGCGTGCAAAAAATGATTACTAACAAGGAGAATTATTGTTGTTTGATAAAAATTGTTGAAAACCGTTTTACTGTCTGCAGACAAACGAGCACTGGCTCGTTTAGAAATTATACATATATATATATATATGGGGGTACAAAATGTTATGATACTCAAAATTAGACCATTTTAATCCTTTTTTTCAAAAAATAAAATCAACTAACCGGTTTCGGTCCTCCCTAAAGACATTTAAAACGAGGACAACGATTAAGAAGCAAAAGGAGCAGAGAGTGGGTAATGAGGTGAAAAAAAAAACTGCCAGTTGACTAGAAAGGGAGGTTTAGATTAAATACGAGGTGTATACGATAAGTTTCCAGACTTTTTTCGTATGGGCATTTGAAATTCATTGCTATACATGTTATGAGAAGACTGACCAATTTTTATGATTTCAGGTTCAAATCAACAGCTACAACAGGATTTGCAATACACCCTACACCCTACTAAAGCCTGATTGTCACCACTGGTGAATTTCAAAAATGCAATCTGACACTTTAGAAGAACGATATGCAATAAAATTCTGTTTTAAACTTGGAAAAATGCTACAGAAACGTATGGAATGCTTCAGACTATTTTGGGAGCATCTTGCATGAATCAAGCATCAGTTTTTGAGTGGCATAAGAGATTCAAGGAAGGCAGGGAGTCTGTGAGGGATGATCAGAGACGTTGGAGGAGTAAGAAAATCCATACACCAGAATTTATTATGGTTACTATGTTGAGGTTTAAAGGGAGTTCTGGACGAGATTCCGTCGGAAGAGGCCAGAACTTTTCAAATCGGGTCAGTGGCATTTCCACCAGGACAATACACCAGTCCATAGTTCCATCCTTTTCACAGACTATTTGAGCTAGATGGGCATCAAGACAGTTCCTCAGTTTCCCTCTAGTCCAGACCTTGCTCCCTTTGACTTTTGGTTATTCCCTAACCTCAGAGGCTGTCGTTATGAAAGAGGCTGTGACGAAGGTCATTGACACGCTCACACAAGACGACTTCCATGGGGCCTTCCAGAAGTTGTTGGAACGGTAAAAAAAAGTGCATTGCAGCCGGAGGAGATTACTTCGAAGGGAACTAGAGTTTCAAGTGTGTACTATCAATAAAAGTGCCCATACGAAAAAATCAGGAAACTTATCGTATGCACCTCTTACTAATCAAATTCAGGCCCAATAAAATATCCGTCTGTTTACAGAGAATATGAATGGTCTCAAATACTTTCAGGTGATACTTCGAGTGGGACTTGCTTAAAATGGTAAATAAGTCCGCACTGTAGGACGAGGCACAATTTTGGTTATTCATGAAATGTTCTGCAATGGAAGACCCGTATGTGTTGTTTATTCGGTCAGCAAGTAGTTCCCTAGCTGTATTTTTTGGGTACATGTTGTTTAATTGTTGATATATATATATATATATATATATGTGTGTGTGTCTGTGTGTCTGTGTGGTTTGGCACTCAATAACCTACTAGGTTGATATCTCATAAAACCCATCCAACCAAACATATTTACATGTACACATTCACCGGCACACACGCACAGATGCAGAGACAGATATCTTCACTGATAATTTACTCTAATAGAAAATTCCCCGCACAACTCTAGGAATTAAAAAAGATCGCACCCTATAAAACACTTTTTATAATAACAACAAAACCCCAAATTTAACCAAACCATTTAAATCATATGAAGTTGATCTAAAGCACAAGTATATGAAATAATAAAATCTAAATGCAAAATTAGAAATCATATACAAACCTTTTAATATTCCTTTGAATATATATATATATATATATAAAGGAATATTAAAAGATCTATATATATATATATATATATATATATATATATATATCATCATGTCGTGCCGCTAGCATGGATATCCCTGGCCCTCTCTCGCCACTTCTCCCTATCGTTCATCGCCTCTTCAGAATATTATATGTTGAACACAGTTGAGAAAAGAGACCGACAAAACTTTGTTCAACAGTAACAATGTAGTGGAGACAAGAAACACTGGCAGTATTTATTAAAAGGTGATAATCGGAAAGCCTTACTGGAGATTCCGACGTTGTTTAGAGGCCACGTTTAAAACTAGCATTTACTCTATGATGATGATCATAATCATCATGTCATGCCGCTAGCACGGATATCCCTGACGTTCTCTCGCCACTTGTCCCTATCGTTCATCGCCTCAGGCAGGTCTTCAGGGCTACATCCCGTATCCTCACATAGCTGCTGTGCGTATGTTTGAGTTGGTCGTCCTGCTTTTGATTGGCCATATGCGGGGGTCCATAGGAGTACATCACTTATGAGCTCGTCCCAGATTCCCCAGCAGTGTCCTGCATGGTTCGTATAACGTGGATAGTCTTCGTGATGGGAGGTAGGTGGCCGTATAGTTGGTGTCTTGTGGGGTGTTGCCGCCAGGACTTGTTCAATATTGCTCGCAACATTCTTGTGTAATTGCCGTCTACCTTCTTCTCCAGCCGAGCGACACAGTTCTTTAGAAAAATATACCTCTCGCTTTATTTGAAAGGGTTGTGTGTGAGAGGGAGTTGGAGACCAAACAGAACTGCAACATATTTACCCCCACTCTATTGGCCATAACCACGTTTCTTTCCCGTTTTCCTGGACAGCTCAAATGGGGGTCAGGGGGCCCAGCCTCTCTGGATGCTGGTTTTCTCTACCGCATCTTATCTCCAACTGTCTTTCTTCCTGTCTTCACCCGGGTTATATAATCGTTCCACGTCCACCTTCTTCTTGTGTGCGCCATAAATTGCACTCATTCAACCTGTGGACGGTCACGTTTATATTCTGATATCCCTCGACCGATACACCTGTTATTTACACAGGTGCATTTCTTATTTTGACAGCCCGGCCGGGTCGGAGGTCACTATACAACACTATATCACACACGCATGCATACAGAATACACACAAACACAAACACAATTAATAACTCATCAATATTTGGGGATAAATTCATTCTCACACATTAAATCCCCATGATACTCTTGAAAAATGTGTGTGTACAAGTGTAAGCATATATAAGCGTATATATATATATATATATATATATATAGGTTCAATAGCTCAGCATTTAAAAAAAAACATTCATGCCCAACAACACAATTACGGAAAATTCTCACCGACAACACAACAATATTAGAACATCAAAATGATAAACAAAAACTACAGATTCTCGAAGCACTACATATTAGAAACATGCAACCGACACTTAATAGAATTAATTTTCAAACCAGTGCTAATGTACTTAAATGTCTTTAGCTACTGACACTTATTATAGAAACCCATTTAAAAACAAACGCTATAATCTTCAAAGTTAAAGACGCTCTTACACTGTGGTAATATGCTAAAACAAAAGTTACATCACTTTTGTAATAGATCATTCCCTGATGATGGTCCTAAGTCGGGCAGAAAGTACAAGGGATACATTCAACTATCGACAATACATAAATCAATTCCCCCCGAATACGATAAAAGTAATACGGGAATTCGAACGGATCCAGAAGAAAATATGTAGACATGAAATGTCTATTATGTTTAATGAAATTTGCATCAACCAAGAATGCTGCCCATATATATACATATATATATACATATATATATATATATATATATATATATATGTACACCCATAACATGGAGCTAAACGCAAACTAATACAAATGATGCTCACATCCTCTGGAGTCCTTCACTCACACAGAACACACACACACATACACATACACGCACGCACGCAATCATGCCAACAAGGTTAAAAACTCATCAATAAATGGGGCTGAATACATTCTCATTCTCATTAAATCAACATAATGCTTTTTAAAAATATGTGTGTACGAGTGTATATGCATGTATAAGCATCACTCTCTCCATATATATATATATATATAACAGTGAGCCAAACAAAAACTAATATAAATGACACCCGCATCCTCTGGAATCCTTCATATATATATATATATATATATAAACATTAATATCAAATAAAACGTTAACAAATATACTGCACATAAGTCTTAAAAATGAAAAAGAGATAAACAAAGCCACAAATCATCACGGACCGTTAACTTCAATTGAACTGCGAAAGGCATTTGACTTGGAGTTTAATCGAATCGTCCAGAACAATTAATAACCCGCCATCTCTATTATAAAGATATTCAACATACCACCAACATTTCAATCATCTGAAAAGGAGAGTGAAATGTCCGGCACACGTATTGCGTCAATAGAGACATATAATAAATAATAAACAAATACAAATACGATATTTGAAATATTTTGATGACATTTTTTATTAAAAAAACATTTACATTTCAGTTGTTGGATCTGAACAACCTATATATATATATATATATATATATATTGTTAAGATCTATATATATATATATATATTCAATATATTCCAGATATATATATATATTTAATGCAGTTAAGTGCCTGATGATTGTTGTTTTGTAAAAACTCCATGAAACCCAGGAGTCGCAGAAAAATTCCATGGTATTAAATACATATATATATATATATATATATATATATAATATTTATTATTATTATTATTATTATTATTATTATTCAATGGCTCTATCCTAGATATTGAGCACTCTCCATATTATATTGCACTTGGTTCGCCACAAACCTGCAAAGTGATTTAATGACCACGAACACTTTTCTTATATATATATGTATATATATATATACATATATAATGGTTAGAGTGTCCACTGATCATCATCATCATCATATCGTGCTGGCAGCACGGATATCCCTGACCCTCTCTCGCCACTCCTCCCTATCGTTCATCGCCCTAGGCAGGTCTTCAGGACAACAACCTGTATCCTCACATAGCTGCTGAATGTACGTTCGTGCTGGTCGTCCTGCTTTTGCGCGGCAATGTGTGGGGATCCATAAGAGTACATCTCTTATGAGTTCATCACTGATAGTTAGATATATCGGCGTTCAATCCTTGGCCGAGTCATATCGAAGACTCAAAATGTAACCTGATATGATAGGTCCAAGTTTTCAAGGTAATTTCTGGCGAAGGACAGAAAGATGAAAAAATGATTTGAAGGAAGAGCTGACATAGAGTCTTCGGGAACAGCCAGTGACAGGTGAATGACTACAGTAATTAAAAATAATTTCTAAGACCCAAATCTTCAGCGCAGTTTTGGAACCAGCAGAAATGGATATGTTCCAGCGAAAACCAGCGATCAAGCACGTAGAACTACAACAGAAAACAAGGAATAAATTCAAGGTCTGTGTCTGCTCTCTCTTTCCACTCAGAAAATGTTTTTTTTTAAATCCAGCTAACGCGGGTGACTCAGTTTTTATACACCGTTTCTTTCCCCGAAGTCAAATAAAAAAAAAATTTGAAGTAACAAATAAAGTTTTGTGTAAATGAACTAAGTCAGAATTTTGTGTGTTCGTCAACTTCTCCCTGTAACACTATGAGTTGGATATATGCACATACATGTATACACACGTGTGTGTGTGCACCCATACATGTGTGCGCGTGTGTGTATATATATATATATATATATATACGTCCACGCACATGTGTGTGCACACAGGCACACACACACACACCTACATACACACACACACACACATATAAACACATATATATGTGGCAAGATGAGTTAGATTCAGCCTGGGTATCAAATTTCAAATGTTAGGAAAGCCCATTAACTAGATTAAGGAAATTTAGATAAGAAAATGTTTATACTTATGGCTGCAGACGTGTTAAGTACCTGTCAGGTACTGGTCAAAAACTTAAAAGGGTCTGAATTTAATGTCCCTGTATCGGAGGCCGCCAGTCTATGAAATAATTTTATGTCCACTTTTTTTAAGAGAGAACTGACTCCCAAAACGTTATGTTTTATTCGTGGGTGTTCCATTAGCCGGAAATAATAACGAAACATCCTATATATATACAAGTGCAGTTTGGGTCCAAGTGTCAGACTTAGTTTGGGTTCGAGGAAAGTTGATTCGGCCGGGACAAAGAAACAACGAACTGCGACATTACCAGCCGGACCCAGTTAGTTAAGATAATCTTTTGTCAGCCGAGACTCAAACTAGAATTAATCATCCACAAAGTGTTACACGATCCTCATCCTCCCTTGACGTTTTAACCACAAGTTGTTTTATGTTTTTGTTCTTTTCTCTGAGAATCTGCTTCTCGCTTTGATCCAGCCCACATAAGTTCTCGACGGGGACTTAGTAACTTATGCAACGAGCTGCAGTAGTGGGTATTATCACATCCCAATGCGAGGTTACAACAGGATCCGGCTACCACTTAAGACATAGCGATACAAGCATTAACCAGTTCGAGCACGTGGTGTACAATCGAACATTTGCTGTGTAACAGTACAACGTCGTATTTGGTGCAGTCACATCACAACGTTCAATTTGTTACCGTTATGGTACAAAAATAGAACTTGATGCCTCCTTGTTTAACACTTTGTATTATGAGGTACGGATCAAGGGTAAGTAGAGCAACCCAGAAAAAGGAGTAGCGCTCTCCACCACTTTTGATTTATAACAAAGGAATTATGATGGCGTAATCACTTCAGTTAAACCTATCACTCAGATTTTGTATATCAACTTCCTTATTTCTCATAAAAAGTAGTATTACATCGACGGGGTGATTTTGATCCTTATTGATTTTATCAAGACTGTCCTTGTGCCAGACAAATATAAGCAGAATAAATATCTATATCATTCTAGTGGATCCTTGTTTATTGAATGACTCGTACATGCTGACAACTCTCAAACAAAAGTAACAGCAGAAGAGGAGCAATCGTGCGATATTTAGGCACTGGGCCATTGGCAAAATGGTTAAAGTGTTCACCAATGGTCCGGGAGACCGGGGTTCAATCCTAGGTCAAGTAATAAACAAAGACTCAAAAAAATGGTACTTGATGCCGCCTTGCTTAACACTCAGCACTATAATGGTACAGATCAAGGGTATAGTGGAGCAATCCAGGGAGTGGAGTTGCGCTCTCCCCTACACTTCGGTGTAGTAGCTATTGTCTTTAGGTTTGCCAATTTTTTAACTTAATATAGCTGAATTTACGAGAAGACAACCTCTTCCCCAAGGTTACACAGTTGGTTATACATCCAATAAAAATTATACAAAAATAAGTTGTGAGTGATATGCTTAGATATGAGAACATTATCGTCTATTCTTGGGTGAATCTGGTCGATGTATAGATACCATTAACCATATAGGTGACCCATGTAGATATTGCTGAAAATAGTTCCAAGGGTTGATGACATTGCAGCGATATCATATTGTATGTATATATTGTCATGATGGTCATAGTATAGACTTTAATTGTACAACTAAGGAGGACCATTGTAAGTATATTTTTGAAAGTTTTAGTGGAGGATATGCGAGGTTATTTTAAATATTAAGTCTGATAACGTCAATAATTTCTTCACTGTTACATTGGTGTAAATATTTCCGACATCAAGGGATTAAAACTAATAAGAGATTTTAGTCTAATATTTAAGCAATAAATTGCTTTGTTACCTAAACATAATGTTCAAAGTTGGGAGAGTTTTCGATTTATAAAGGTCAACACGAATAAAATTTGTTTAGTGTAGACGTGTCGTTAAATGTTTTAAGGATAACGCGTGATAAAAGCATTGGTTAAGGAATAATTTGAAGAACATGGATAAGAAAGGGATTCGAGGCAATAGGGGGTGGGGGCAGAGAAAGACAGACGGAGGAAAAAGAGGGTCCACAGACGAGAGCCGAGATCCCGAGGGAGATTGCTGTTGGGTCAGCAGAGAAAAAATGACTAAGTCCGTGGCTGTCCCTTTCACCTCGCACCGGTTACAATCTCTGTCCATCAAATCATTTAACGCATTTCCTAAACTCTCGCTCTTTCGTTCTGTTGACTACTGAGTAAAGGTACTAATAATAAACTTTCGTATCCAACGAGCCAAAAGACAGTTTTGTATTTGTCACTTCTTATCATGGTGACATTACCAAGGTGTCTGACTGAAACCTAAGAGGTGGTATTACACCCTTAGTTTGTTTGGGGCCATTGTGTCACATTGAGGCTATGATTTGGTAGTTAGGTTTCAAGTTTGTAAAATTTGAATGGCTGGTTGTGAGGGTTAGTTTACTGGGTAGGTGATGTCCTTAGTTTATTCATATATTGGATTGAGAGATAATAGGTCACTGAGGATAGTATTTTTTATAGATTTTGACTGTTTCACACATGAATACATGTTTATAGTTTCTAAGGATTCTAGTATTTTTTAGGCTATTTTGTTGTGTATTATTTGCTATCAAATTTTCAGGATCGAGAGAATTGCTTTAAAATTTCTACTGCTCACTTTCCAGTTGATATAAGAGCGGTCTTTTATTTCTTACAAAGTATAAAGATGAGATTTAAGAATTTTCAGTCAGTCTCATTTAATTCGAATTACGTCCATAAGAACAAAGAGATATCTGAGAAGTGCAAGTGCTGATAGATACTTAACAGCTTAGTATTAGATAAGAAAACAGGAGTCTTAACTTTCCAAATGACCATCTTTATATCTTATCCCTATCTTGTGCATGTATATAGTCAATGTGTAAAAAGGGAATGCGTAGCTGAAAACTATTTCTACAGAACAATTTAATTGCACCTCTTCAACTTTCTGTGGATATAAACGGTAAATTCCAATTCGGCTCCCCTACTTTACATCCACCATGCTGCATCCCATGTTTTCCAAAGCTTTAAACTTGTATCGTTCTTATCATACACCCGTCTTTCAGTGACTAATATAACAGTGATAAGCTCAAGTGCAATATCTGAGTAATTATGAATAGAGCGTAATTGAATAACGACGGATATTCACCTCTGCAGTTCGATCCAGGTTTTAATTTAGCAGAGTTTTACATCTTTGGTGCTATACTTGTATGTTCTGATAGTGTCAGTTTTCCTTCTCAAAACAACGAAAATATTTCATTTCATTGTGTTTTTATTTTGTTTTTAATTATTTTTTAAAAACGCTAAATAATTTTGATTTTCAACCGTTCTTTTTATTTAAAATTAAACGTATGCTAGGAAACTTTTCGCCCACCTGGACTCTTGAGCTAAAAAAAAGGCATTTTTTGAATATCAGTTTTTCATAAAATCCATGTTTTCCTTAATTTTGCTGATTGCTTTTATCATAAATTGAGAACGTACTGATGTTTACAGGTGGAGGAAGCGGGGTAGATAGGAATTTTAGTTTTGCCCTGCGTAACAGGGAAAATATTAAGTCTTTATTATTGATGCTTTTAAACAGATTTTGCCACCAAAATAAGATTTCGAAAAATTATAATCTTTTACTTTCCATATTTCAGAGTCTTCAATTATTATTAGTTAAGCAATGCCACAAGAATTTAATCATATTTCATGGATTGATTTTAATCCTTACTTTAGATAACCCACAAAGGTTAATGTACCATTTAGCAAAAGAAATCAGACAAAATCTTAATTTACGAAATTAACCAACGATTTAATTATGTCAGTTTCTTCCTTTACATTTGTTTTTTTTTTTATTTTACTTCGTGGATCTATAGTTTTGAGCACTACTTGCAAAATAGAAAAAGTAGAGTTTCCCATCTTGTTTAGTTTTTAGTGAGACTATGGATCTAAAAGTAAACGGGATTTAAACATTTACACAAAAATAATCAAAGTTAGAAAACTGTTTTGCAGAATAGATTGTCTTAAATTATGTCTTGTCCGGTAAATCTTTCTGTCCTATTATACTATAGGTATTTTTAAAAAATTTTCCCAATAGGCAGGTGTCTGAGAATTGAATTACCAATTTAAAAAATAAGACACGTTTGCGTATCAGTTTAGAATGTTTCGTGGTAGTAGGAATTAGTTCGGAATGAGAGAATACAGACATTTTACAAAAATATCTTTTGCATCTTCATTTTTCAACTTCTTTATGTTCATATGAAACATCGTCGATAATTTTTGAGCATTAAAATGCTTGCAAAATTTACAAAATAGGATTTCTCACTATTTTTTTGGAGGACTATGGTTTGAAAAAAAAATGCATTTAAATTCATACAAAAAATTGTTAATATTAGCTTACCATTAAGTAGAATCATGGTCTTGCAGTTTGTCTTACTCAGTGAAGTGTGAATACCTCTGACACAGATGGAGACACGGACTAATTCGATATTGTAGCAGGTGTGCTGCAAGGACACACATTAGCCTATTATCATCTGTCAAGACTACTTGCTTATTGATAAAATGAATGACAACAGCTTCAAGCTGACAGAAGAAAGAAGCAGAAGATACCCCACACATACAATTACGGAAGCGGACTACGCCGATGACATTGCGCTTCTGGCAAATACACCCGCCTAAGCACAAACCCTGCTACATAGACTGGGACGAGAAGCTGCAGTCATAGGCCTCCATGTCAGTGCAGACAAGACGGAAGAAATGTGCTTTAATCAAAGAGGCCACATATCCACACTAAATAGTAGTTCTCTGAAACTAGTAGACAAGTTCATCTATCAAGGAAGCAGTGTCTCATCAACCGAGACAGACATCAACGCGTGTCTAACAAAAGCATGGGCACCTGTCGATTGGCTATCGGTCATATGGAAGTCAGACCTGACTGATTAAAGGAAACGCAGTTTTTTTCCAACCAGCGGTCGTATCGATACTGCTATATCGATGTACCACATGGACGCTAACTAAATATCTGGAGGAAAAGCTTGGCAATTACACAAGAATGCTGCAAGCAATATCACATGCGGGACCCTGCTGGAGACGTAGGGACGAACTCATAAGTAACATACTCTTGTGGACCCCTTCACATAGACGAGCAAAGGTAGGACGACCAGCAAGAACCTATATATCACAGCTCTGTGCCTATACAGAATGTAGACTTGAAGACCGAACGGGAGCGATGGACGATAGAGAAAGGTATTTGGGGGAGGTTCAGGGAGATCCGCGCTGGCGGCGCGACATGATGATATTATTCTTCCCAAAAGACCATTTCCTTGTATCACAACTATCACTGTGGCTAGCTATACGATATGCTTTGGTATCGACATTCGGCAAAATTTACCTCAGTCTGATATCTTACCCCAGATTCATTGTCATTTTCAGCGTTAGTGGACGATTTTCTTCGTATACCCTTTTATATAAAAGTTATCACCTACCAGGAATACTCTATTCTATTTAACTTTGTAGAAGTCGGTCAATTCCACACAAGAGTGCTCAACGTAGGAGGGGGATATTCTACAAACAGCAAAATATATTTTTAATTTTGATTATAGAATTGGCCATACTCTGTTAAGAGTAGCAGGTTTTCAAGGATATTGCTCCTTATTGCATGATATTCTTTATTTACCCCTGTTTCTGGAAGATTTTCTTTATGGGTGAGTCAATGTGTTTCTGGTCCATAGACCGTTTTGTCGTCTCAGGCTCATCGTGGAAAACCCTTGTTTAGTTCATTCAGAAAACAAGTTTTCCAATAAAACAAGATTCTCCATACACATCACAGATAAGAAAAGTTGACGACCTTACTTGAGGGCAACCAGAAAGCTCCCTTTTCAATAGCTACTACACCAAGATGTAGAGGAAGGCCCTACTCCTTTACCTGAATTTCTCCACTTTGCCCTTGATACGTACCATATATTGTTGAGTGTTAAGTAAGGAGATATCAAGTACCATTTTAAAAGTCTTTGGTATGACGCGACCTGGGATTGAATAGTTGGATAATCTTCCCGACTATTGGTGAACACTCTATCCACTAGACCAAGAAAAACTTTGACGAAAGAATTTTCTTTAAATCAGAAAAAAAAAATTTTGATTTGTAATTAATTCGATTAGCTTCACAGCATATTTTTTGCGGGATTCTAATGTTGTTTTTACATACAACCAATTTAAAGCAATGCAAATTTATCATTTACGGGGGAAAATTATTTTCATTTTTTATAAAAAAATCTCCTTACTTATCGAATAATTCGTGCATATATATATATATATGTGTGTGTGTGTGTGTGTGTGTACATGAAACATGATTTCTTTCAAGCTGTGTCAGTACTATTATATGAGTGCACCCCTAGAATCAAACGAAAAAGCATTGAGAAGAAGCTAGAGGATAACTACACTGGTGCTTTTTTTAACAAACCCTGGAAGCAACATTCCACACAACAGTAGCAGAATTACCATCTCACAAACCATGCTTGTAAGTTAAACTAGACGTGGTGGGGAAGCAATGAACGCGTATGTGACTTTTTCTCATGGATTCCTAAACAACGATGCACCTTTGTTACATGTTCAACAAAGGCTTAATATTCATAAGCTCTGTTCAGACTCTAGGTGGTGTCTATCGGACCAACCACGTACGATGGACGATTGGGTCGGATGGCGAAATAGAGTCAGAGAACACTGTGATATCAGGGTGACCAGATAATGATGATGTTCATCTTCATCATATATCATTTTTTTCAAAAAAAGCGATATATATATATATATACATATATGTATTCTAAGTTAAGCAACCGATATATACATACAAACATATATATATATATATATATATATATATATATAAAGATTGTTAAGGGTCCAATGACCGAAAAATAAATATTTTGAAATAAAAAAGGTCAGCAAAATATTGTACTAGTGTGTCGGTATATATATATATATATATGTGTGTGTGTGTGTGTGTGTGTGTGTCTTTATATATATATATATATATATATATATAAGTCAAACACCTCTCTTCTTTGTCAAACGTTGACTTTGGTTATGTGAAACATATTTTATTGGCTGACATGCCAATTTGATTTTCGGCATTATCTTCCTTTTTCATTCTCTTATAATATTGTCATATTTTTCTATTACGTACCCCCCACACACACATGGGCATAATGTAAACACCAATGAGAGTTCTTTTGCTTGTCACGTATAAGACAGGGCTTGTAAGTGTGAAGTGAAGTTGGCCCGAGGATCCACATTTCTGAAAAGAAGTGTTAATCTCTCTCACTCTCTCTCTCTATATATATATATATATATATGTGTGTGTGTGTGTGTGTGTGTGTAATGATTTTACCCTATATATTCTACACAACCTACGACACATTGGGAGATGAATGTTTCTAAAAAATATGTCACAAAATTCTGCACTTTTATTTACCTATTTACGTTCCTTTCATAAATAGTTTTTTGCGCGAAAATATGTACAGTTAACGCTGCGAGAGGCGTATCATTATAAAATCAATAGGTGTCTTTGGAACACACTGATAATCTACTGGATTACTGCAATCCACTAAATGTTATGATGTACTATTATTGTTATTATTATTATTTGTATTATTTACTCGTCTCAGGATTCTGGCCGTTCTCAGCAATGCTGTTAATTGGATATTCTCTCCCCTTCCGCTAACTTCCAAGTCCTCCAGGCCTTTTATAATCCTTTAGCTATTGTGCCAAAAGCATCAATCACAATTGGCACAATCGTCACTTTCATGTTCCACAGCTTTTTCAATTCTCTAGCAAGGTCGAGGTATTTATCCTTTTATCCCCATTCTTTCAGATTTATTCTGTGGTCCACCGGGACAGCAATGTCGACAATTTTGCAGATTCTCTTTTTTGTTGTTAATTATTATAAGGTCTGGTCTTCTGGCCGGGATTAGGTGATCCGTTTGTATGTTAAAGTCCCATACGAGTTTATGTGTGTCATTTTTAGAACAGGTGCTGGGTGGTGCATATACCATTGGATACTATGGTCAAATTTAAATTTCTTGCAAATTTCCCAGTCATGTCTCGCCTTATATTCCTTCTGTGCTATTTTGCTGCATTCGCTTATAATGTGATTGACCATTTCGTCTCTGTCACCGCATAGTGTACATTTACTGTTTTGCTGCGTCTTATGTATTCTCGCTTAGATATGATTAGTTCTTACAGCATTGTCCTGTGTTGCTATTAGGAGATATCCCATTTCTCTCTTAAGGTTTTCTTTTCTTAGCCAGGACCAGGTTTTCTGGTGTAAAATGTTGTTTATTAGTCGTTTAAAGCGGACGCAGAGTTTTTTTTCCTCATTTTTGTTTCCTAGTTGTTGTCATTCTATCGTCTATCGTGTTGTCTGTATCGTTTCTGATGGTTGTAATCAGTCCTCGTTTCTGTTTTTCTATGTAGTCTTTGAGCGATTGTATCGATGCGTCAACGCTGTCTTTGATCCTAGTAAGTCCTCTTATTCCCTCTTATGTAGATAAATATAGTCTGTCAACGTTATCTCTGGGATGTAATGCCTTATGCATGGTCATTAGTTTTCTTGTTCTTTGATCCATTTGTTTAAGTTCATCTCTGGTCCACTTGAGAAAGGGTACCTAATATCTAACGAGGTGTACATCCCAAGTATTTATTCCTTTGATGAGGTTTCTGCCGGAGAGTTTTGTTTCGAGTAGTTTTCTAGTTCTCCTGATATATTCTTTTCGAATCTTGTCTTTCATTTCCACTCGTTTGATGGTGTCAGCTTCCAAGATACCCAAGTGTTTGTAGGTTTCATTTTCTTCTAGCGTTATTTTGTCGTTATTTGGTAGTTCCATTCCATCAGTTATATGTCGTTTACCACTTTTCATGATGAGCATGGCACATTTTTCTATGCCAGATTCCATTCCTATGTCCTGACTGAATATTCTAACGGCGTGTATGAGAGTTTCCAGTTCATTTTCCTTTTTTGCAAATAGTTTTATGTCATCCATTAACATCTGTTGATTGATCATCTCTTACGATCTGCTAAGTGTGTATCCGGCTGTGTATTTTCTTGAGTATGTGGTTCAGTGGTATCATGGCTATTATGAAGAGTAAATTTGATTGTGCATCTCCTTGGAAAATTCCTCTTGGGTATTTTTTTTCAGCTAATCTTCTTCCTCCTGCTGTCAGCTCCTCTCTCAAGGTCTTCATGGTCATTTCGATGAAGTTTGTGACTTCATGTGATATTTTGTACATTTTGAGACAGTATATTATCCAGCTTTATGGAACCATATCATATGCCTTTTTGTAGTCAATCCAGGCCATAGCTAGATTTTTTCCGTCTTGTCTTGCTCTCATTTATGATGAGTTGATCTATGTAAAGAAATTCTGCTGTGCCTCTGGATCCTTTGCGTCATCCTATCTGTTCATCAGGGAACAATCTGCGACTTGTTAACGAGTAGTAAATCTTTTTCCTAATTTTTGCTGCTAGTATTTTCCACATCATTGGTAGGCAGGTAATCGGTCTGTAATTGTTTGGAGCAGTCCCTTGCTCTGGTCCGTTTGGATTAATGTAGGCTTTCCTTTAGTCATCCAGTCAGGTACTTGTTCGCCTTGTAGGCATCTGTTCATTTCTAGTGCTAGTCTGCCGTGAATGGAGGGGGATTTCTTGAACCAGAATCCATGTACTCCGTCGTGCCCTGGCGTTTTCCAGTTTGATATTCATTTTAATGTTGTTTTGAGTAAGTCGAAGTATATTTCGATTTGGGAGCCTTCTTCGAGTTCCTCTAGTTCTCTTGTAATATTGTTTATCCATTCAGCATTTTCGTTATGATTTTTTGGTTGTCATATTTTTGTCCAAAATCGTTCGGTTTCTTTGGCATCCGGTTGGTATGTTTTCGTGTCACTCCCTCCCAATTGTTGCTAGAATTTTCTTTCGTTGTTTTAGAAAGACCTGTTTTTCTGTATTGTTTTACCCTTTGTCGATATCTTTAATATTCCTTCTTTCACCAGCGCTTTCTGGTTTATTTCCTCAAGTTGTACTGTTATTTTTTCTTGTGTTGCCTGTTCCTTTTTGTTCTCGCTTATTTCAGCTTATTTCTTTTTTTATCATTCTGGCTTGTTTTCGGAGCATTTTTTATTTGTGTTTCCAGTCAAAATTCCCATCCCGGTTTTGACTGTTTCTTTCGTGCTTTTTGAAGGGATCCGAATTTTTTCACAAACTAATTTTGCACCTGCATCGATTAGTTCATTTAACTCGGTTATATAATTCGTCGGTATATAAAGTAGTATGTGATTTATTTTATTCGTTTCTATCTTAAGTGTTTTCCATTCTATGTATCTTAATGATGATAGAATAGTCTTTTCACTACTCATGATTCTATATACATTTTCTAGATTTATCTTTTGTTCTTGTGATAATGGGTCTTCCTGGTTGCTTGGTAGTGTATCGTTTGGAAGTGTGGCGTTTTCATTATCCAATGTTGGTAGTTCTTTTTCGTTGGATTGTTTTTGTTTGACACCACTTGATATGTCTGGTACTGTATTATAGTTTTGTTTGTGTTTTTTTAATGGATTTCTAGTATTTCAAAGTCAGAAAAACAACCCTTCTTAATTATTGTTCTAAATTGATCAGCAAACCTTTGGCTAGTTGTCTGAAATTTATCGAGTAAGTAGATCGGTGAGTATTATTGATTTTATCGCGTTAAATCTTACATATTTCAGAATACATATTTGTATTTGCCTGTGCATTTCCTAAGTATTTGATTGAGTGACATCATCGTTATTACAAATAATGGTGATAGCACATCTCCTTGAAATATACCTCTCTGGATTGTCACCTCAACTGAACTTTTTCCTCCAGCTGTCAATTCCATTCTCCTGTTTTCTATAATATTTTCAATAGGCATTATGACTTCGCCGGATATCTTGTACATTTTGAGACAGTCTGTTATGAAATTTTGTATATCGTATGTCTTTTTCTAGTCAATTCACAACATAGTTACATTTTTCGTCTCGTTTTGCTCTTGTTGAGGATGTATTTATCAATGCTTAGTAGATCTCTCGTTCCACTTGTTCCCGTGAGGACTTTTTTGTCCTTTGTGGGTCAGTACACAGCTTGTTATCGAGTTGTAAATCTCCTCCATAATTTGCCTTGTTAGTGTTTTCACCATCATCGGTAAGCACATTATGAGTCTGTAGTTGTTAGGTGCGCTTTCTTTTTTTTGGTCTCTTTGGAGATCAGGGTGCCTTACTTTTAGTCATCCATTTCGGTATATTTGTTTCTTCTAAACATCTATTCATTTCGATAGCAAGTCTGTCATGAATGGCAGTGATTTTAAAACCAGAATCCATGTATGCCATCATGGCTAGTCGGTTTCCAATTAGGTATTTTTCTGAGTGTTGCTCTGAAAGAATTGATGTGTATTTTCGCCTTAGCGTCGTCTCTGAGTTATCGATTGTTTATCGATTAGTCTTTTCTTTTATGCTCTCTCTCATTGTTTACTCCAAGATTATTTGGTTCCTTGTTATCCAGTTGTTGGTATGTCTTCGTGTATTCTCCGCCAACTTACCTATATTATTTGATTCTGTATCGCTATCGTTTATTTTCCCTTCTTTCGACACTAACTTCTTTCTTATCTGCACGGGTTTTGTTGTTTGTTTTAATCGTTGAGTTTTCTCTTTTCATCTCAAAATATTCCCGATTTTTTTTCTCTGTCTTATTTTTGCTTGTTCTCGTAGATTTCTTATTTGCGTTTCCAGTCTAATTTCTCATCCAGATTTTGAATTTCTGTTCGTGTTCTTTTGGGGAACACCAGTTTATCAGAGACTAAGTTAACTCCTACATAGATTAGTTTATTTGGTTATTTTTTCAATTTCTGCCTTGATTGTTTTCACGTCCTGGTTCCCTGAGAAACGGTAATGTGGTATTCTGTTAAGACATAATTTTTTTATAATGTCTACATCCTTTTTTTTTCTTTTTGCATTTTTCTTGTTCTTTGAATTTGATGTTTGGGTTTGTAGAGTTTCTATTACAATGACTTTGCGTTTCGATTCGGTTCGTGAGTTCTTGTTTATCAGTATTTATCGTGTCGGTTATTGGTCCAGGATCTCGTTTAAATGTTTCTCTATTTATTTCTTCGTACATTTCTAATATTTCAAGGTCAGAAAACAAACATTATTATTATCGTCCTAACTTGTTTAGCAAGGATTTAGTTTGTTGTCTTGAAACTACCATATCCCTCCCAGATTTTTATCATTCTTTTTCTGTCCCCTTTTTGTCTAGGTTTGACCTAAAATAACAATTAGGTGCCAGTTTTTCATCTTTTCGAAACTATTTTCTGTGTTGGTCTGATTTGAGGGGTTTCTTAGTGAATATTTTGAGGTCCTCGAGTTTTTCATGTTGGCTATCAAGGGAGCACCTGCCGATCATGACACCCAAACCTGTTGTCTTGGAACAACGTTTAATTATGCTTTGGTCTTGCATTTTTTTTCATGGGTAGTATATTGTGGCTGTACCAGACCAAAGGATTGTTTATTATTTTCCCAACCGTCACAGATGCGACCACATATCTTTAAAGTATGAGAACTCTAATGCAAGACATGGAAAAAATTCCCTTAGAAATATGGTGAGTTTAACTTAGTCAACTCCCAGATTGGACTTTTTAATTATCATTTTCTCGTATAACTGATATTTTGCACTTTTAACCTAGATCTATTACATGTTATCCTTGTAGTGTGAATTTCTCTCTGCTTTTAACATTTTGATATGATTTGCGTGTCAATATAATTGATTGGTTGTTTTGATCTACAAAGTTAACCATTTGGCTACGAAGAATATCCTATACCCCTTATTACTCTTATTACCACCCCCCTCTTATACATTATTTCCATGTATTCAGACTCAAATAATATGGGGGTGTCCTCGTGGTGTAATGGTTAGAGCCATGGACTGCGGAATCGTAGTACGCGAGTTCGAACTCCAGTCGCGCTATTACGTTCACTTTCGGGCAAATTTCCTTGGGAAAGGTATGAGGCCCCTTATCCTCCCAGCTATGGGTTAAATAGTACCACAGGGCAATAGAGTTGGCATTAAATAACCTACAAAGATTGATATGTCATTAAACAAAGAAACCAAACCAAACCAATCAAATAATATACAAAAATCCTACAGAAAATACAAAAACATTCAATGTATTTCAACCATAGAGCACGCGATATTAAAAAAAAACATATTTATGCGTGTCTTTTTCCTCTCATTTTCTAAGAAGCATTTTGTCTTTCAATAACTTTTGGTTGGTTTCTTTGTTTAATGGCATATCAACTCTTTGTAGGTTATTTAATGCCAAAGCCGTTCTCGTAGAAGAACTGTAGTGGTACTATTTAACTCATAGCTGGGAGGATAAGGAGGTTCATACCTTTCCCAAGGGTATTTGCCCGAAAGTGAACATAATAGTGCGACTGGAGTACGAACTCGCGTACTACGATTCCGCAGTCCATCGCTTTAACCATTACATTAATAACTTTTGTTGTGTCTCGTATTTCTTTAATTTTGCCATTGTTTTTAACTTCTTTAAGATTTTTTTTTTATTATTTCTGTTAGTGGGTTGTTTTTATTGTAGGTTGCAATAGATCCAAAGGGATTTTCGTTGTTATTTTTTTTACGGGTACGTTGTTCTTTTCATGATATTTTTCTGCTACTTTGAATCCCTGATTTTATCGTGTTCTTGGGTATCCTCCCTGGTCGAGCGTTGTGAGTTGCTATTTAAGGCGAGTTTTTTTAAGAATTTTTTTATCAGGGATTATAATGCATCTATTACGTGCTAGAATATAAGGGCAGGATTTTATGCAGTTTTGACAGTAGTTATTATAGAAGTGGGTGTCTTTGCGTTTGTGGTAGATATCTGTGATAATTTGACCATTTTCTCTTTTTTTATGAGGATGTCTAAAAGTGATAGATCTTTAAATTGTGTTCCGTAGGGAATTTTATTTTGAGGTGTAGGTTGTGTAAGTGCTTAATGTTTCCCTTGACATTTACAGCTTATGAAACAATCATCTAAGTATCTTATCCATGACCTGGAAATATGTTCAAAATTCAGAATTGAGCAAAATTCCTTTGATCTGTTGTCATACAAATGTTAAAAAGGACAGTCTGCTCAATTTTTTACTCATTTCTTGAGGGAGAATAATTGACTTCAAACCTTTCACAATTGTTTTAGCGCTGAGTAAAGGATTTGAACTCGTATTACTTCGTCCATTGTTTGTATAGCCATGATATAACTATACGTATACATATATATGCGGAAACATAGTCAACAATAATAACAAACGAACAGACTTCTTTAGAAAAATATACCTCTCACACTTTATTCTCGAAAGGGTTGCGAAAGGGTTGATATTGGTTATGTGTGAGAGGTGAGTTGGAGACGGGGACAGACTGCAACATATTGGCCCAAAGTTCTTCTCGTGACCATAGCTGCACTTCTTCCTCTGGAATACTCAACCTTGGGTCGCTGAGGACCCAGCCCTCTGTCTGAAGCTGGTTCACTCTCCGCGACCAACTGCGACTGGAACTGAACTTCAAGTCAAACTCCAACAAACTGACTCTGCAACTAAACCAAGCCGTCTGTGGCACCTGGTTATATAATCGTTTGCCGTCCACCTGCTTCCTGTGGGCGTCGCATCTGCACCGAATTCAACCTGTCCACAGGTCAAGGTGATATTCTCATATCTTCGACTGGATGCACCTTTTTATTGATTGACGGCTTGGTCGAAGGTCAATATGTTACACATTTCCAACGACTGTATTAATTACACCACTTTCATCTCCAAATGAGCTGACAAAAGAAATGATTTCTTTGAACAGAAGTCAAGATCACATTAAAAAAATCACCCGTCTTCCCATTGGCCCTGTGAGTAGAGTGTTCACTTGTTGCCCGGGAGACCAGGGTTCAATCCCAGGTCGAGTCATACCAAAAAGTAAAAAAATGGTACTTGCTGCCGCATTGTTCAACACTAGTATAATAAGCTATGAATCAGGAGTAAAGTGGAGCAATCTTAGGTAAGGAGTAGCGCTCTCTCTTACACTTCGGTGTAGAAGCTTTTGAAAAGGGAGATTTTGGATCGCTCTTGACTATGGTCACCAAATTTACTGACTTTTATAAGGTTGATACACTGATGTTTATATGTTTTTCTTTGTTTAAATGACATATTACCGTTCATCAGTTATTTACTGCCAATAGTGTTGATAAGGTTGATATTAAATAATATGTATTATGCAATATATCTTACAAATCTGTATTAGTGTAATAGTTGATACTTATTCGGCAGAAAATGATATGTGTCAGTACTACTGTACGGCTGTACCATCCCGTTTATAATGAAACATATTTAGAAAAAGGTACATGGTAAATACACTAGAATTATTGTTGTTTTGAATACATCCTGAAAGCAGCACCCTCCAAAACAACAGTTGAACAGAGAATTAACAAGTTCGAATAATTTTAGCAATTAGCAAATGTTTATAACAACAGCTTTTTCGAGTCCCTGCTTAAAAAAAGGAAGGAGTGAGATTTTCACTTGCATTTAATTTTTGATTTGGTTTGGTTTGGTTTGGTTTTATGGCATATCAACTATTTTAGGTTATTTAATGCCACTACTTTTCATACATATATATTAAATATGTGATTTCTAAACGCATTTTGTATATAAAATTTTTCACACAATTAAATGGTTTCTCTTATTTTCATCTAATACGAATAATGTTATGTTTTGACCTTCGACCCGGCCCCCAAAAAATGCTATTCCTAGGTGATGCACCGGAAGTAAGTGACACATTCCAATGGCCAGTAATCGAAAGAGATCGCGTGGGCGTATTAGGGCTTATAATATGGGACAAGGTGACGGTCCCACTGTGCCAATAGAGACTGATGCACCGGAAGAGACTGACCTCTGAACTGCATGACAGTTATTTCCGCTTGATGACGATTAAACATTCGATTTCAAAGATCCAGTGGGCGATCGTGTGGGCGTTGAATTATTATTTAACTCAGTTGAGTTCGAGTCCAAGAAGCAGTTGTCAGTAGAATTCCAGACAGCTAGAGACCAGATGTGGTAGGGAAACCCACACCCGACCAAGGGGGCTCTCGGAAACCCCGATGGAGTAGACCCCAGCATCAGGAGAACAAGACACAACGTGGCGGTCATAACAGTGGGGTCAAAAAATTACAGTTTATGTTCGATCTCCAGCTCCCTCTCACATGCAACCCTTGATCAACCCTTTCGAACCCTTGCAATAAAGCGAGAGGTAAATATATTTGTAAAGAAGTCTTCCTGCGTCTTCCTTCATGCGTCTGTTTTATTATTGTGTCGTTATTCATATTTACCCAACCCCTCCGCTCGAGCAGGATATGACACGAGGTCAATTTTTTAAGCGGAGTTTAAAAGGTTTGAATTCACAGTTTTCCTTCTCCTAGACTAGTTGCCTCACCAAGGCTTAAGAATTTAGTCTGCCCTACTATTTACCCATAGCTGGAGGGAGAATAATTGGATTCATAGCTTTCCCAAGGGTATTAGTGCTATGTAAAAATGCAATCAGTCCAGGATTTGAACTCGTGTCGCCGTGTCCAATTCCTGCGACGATAAACATTACACCACGGGCACCTCCTTGTGTCGTTATGATGCTGCATGAACATGTATATGAGAATATAACAATAATTCTATTTACTATTAATCAATTTTTGCTCACAGTTTAATGTTTTCAGGTATTGCAATATATCGCTAACAATTCAATTAATCGTTTGTCATTTGTTTACACACAGTTAAATGTAAATTCAATTCTATTTCAAGCAATTCAATTTAGTATAAGTGGACAGTTTAAATATCTAGCAGTTCTATTTGACCCATAGATAGGACCCTATCAGTTGCCACAACTCCAGGCCAGAGTGGACCAGAGAACGACGGTAAGGAAGTTGTACTTCACATTCTCCAATGCCTCAGCATTATTGATACCTCAGAGGAGGTATCTTCGTGGTGTAATGGCTAAAGCAATGGACTGCGGAGTTCGTACTCCAGTCGCGCTATTACGTTCACTTTCGGGCAAATACTCTTGGGAAAGGTATGAACCTCTTATCCTACCAGCTTTGGGGTAAATAGTAGCACTACTGTTTTTACTTCTTACGCTACAAATCAACTTGCTCTTGATTCATAATTCAAAATTTTTATTTCTTTTTCTAAATTGATTACTTAAAAAAATTGTACACAGAACAACTATTTTTTATTACCTTCTTTTGAAAAGCAATTTAGGTATCCCGTGGCCGTGGTAAATTCTATTTGTTACTTCATACACCACATATTCCGGAAGGTGTCCTCGTGGTGTAATTGTTAAAACGATGGACTGCGGAATCGTAGTAAGCGAGTTCGAACTCCAGTCGAGCTATTACGTTTACTTTCAGGCAAATACCCTTGGGAAAGGTATGAACGCTCTTATCCTCCTAGCTATGGGTTAAATAGTACCACTACTGTTCTTCTAGAAGAATGGCATTAAATAATCTACAAAGTCTGATATGCCATTAAACAGCGAAACCGACCAACCAACGAAACCTCATATTGTTTAATTTCATATCTAGGACACACATTGGGGGAGTCTTACCTCTCTGAAAAGATGCAGCCTTAGCATTTTATATCCTCAATTGACTGGGTCCTTAATTTTTTAGATGAAACGGATGGGTAAATTCTTACGTGAGTAAAAGAAAAGGAGAGAGAGAGAGAGAGAGAGAAATAAAGAGAGAGAGAGAGAAGGGGGGGAAAAAGAGAAGGAGCAAGAAGTAAAACGAAAATGTGTCATGGAAAGGTTGATAGAAAGAAATTGAACATTTTTGTTGCTATTATTATGAAATTCTTGTTTAGTAATTTCGCATCAGACTGGCACCTGATACTCGTTTAATGGATTCTGACATTCGATTACGTTCCGCCATATTGCCCGCCATCTTTTGCGTAATACTGAAACAACAAAATGACAACCATCAACATCATTCAAAATTACACATACATACTCACATGCACATACACACACGATGAGACAACGCACATACTCACATACACAGCATAATCACACACAGAAAGAAAGAAAGAAAGAAAGAAAGAAAGAAAGAGAAAGAGAAAAGTAAAAATAAACAAATTTAGAAAATAAAAAATATCCCAGAAAATTAAAAAGATAAAAGATAAAAATGTTCAACTTGGTTAAAAGGTACTGTATCATAAACTTCTACTTTTTATTGGATTCGATTCTTTCTGAAATTGTTTTTTTTTTTTTTAAGTTCGTTGTTGCTTTTTGTAAATGGTTGTGTGAAATTTCCCAAAAAAGGAAAAAAGAAGAAAAAAAGCAAAAATAAAAATGAAAATTAAAAAAAAAAAAAACAGAGAAAAAAAGAAAATAAAAACTATTAGACCAAATATTCATGACATCGTGTCAGCATTTAATAAAAAATTCTCGATAATATTCATTGTATGCTTGGAACACGTTGAATGGGTAAACATATTTCGACAATACTTTTTTCTATCTCATCGTTACACCCCCCCCCCGCTTCCCAAGAAAAACACGCTCACAGTTGGATCATTCCACAACAAGAACCACAACAAGTTCGGTGATACTGATTATACTTGTTCCATTCGTCTGTGTTTTACATTTACAAATTACAAAAGATAAAATAGAGAACAGACGGAGGAACGCTTAGTGTTGTGGTTATGTGAATTCAAACCTTAGACGGAACTTTTAACATTTCAGATTGCGCTAATACTCTTGGGAAATGTAAAATTACGTCTCCTCTCAACCCAAATATAGATAAATAGTCGCGCAGATTGGTTCTTTCTTTGGTAAGACGACCCATCAAAAACATTCTGAATTAATTATCATCATCATGTTGTGCCACAAGCATGGATATCCCTGACCCTCTCTCTCTCCACTTCTCCCAATCGTTCATCGCCTCTGGCAGGTCTCCTGGGCTATTTCCCGTATCTTCTAAATTAATACTCGGCCACCGTAGTCGAGGGCGATCTGTAGGCTCCGTTTTCATCAGTTACTACACCAAGGTGTAGGAGAAGTCTCTACACCTTTCCATTGTTTGTCTCATTTTACCCTTGATACGTAATTTTTAATGCGGAGTGTTAAGCAAGGAAGTATCAAGTACTATTTTTCGAGTCTTTGGTATGACTTGACCGGGGACTGAGCGCCGGTCTTCCGGGCCATTGCTGAACACTCTACCTACAAGACCAAGTTGATCTTCTGTCTATTTCTGTCCGTAGCGGAGAGTTTATTTTTATTACTTTGTATAAGGGTTAGGGTTAATTGAGGTCCTCGAGTTTTTCATGTTGGCTATCAAGGGAGCACCTGCCGATCATGACAGCCAAACCTGTTGTTTAGGACCCACGTTTAATTAATCGTTATTGCTTTTTGTAAATGCATTGAATAACCAACTTACGTAGGTTATTCAATGCATTGGGGACATGGGGGTTAATGTCTTTTCTTAGGTATAAATCCAAAAATAAACTTAATAGGACGAGATGAATTCAAACTCACTTACTGCAATATCGCTGTCCAGCACTTTTACTACAACCTCAGACAGAGGGTTTACGTATATCATCATCATCATCATGTCCTACTGCTAACATGGATTTCCCTGATCCCCCCCCCTCTCTCTCTCTCTCGCCATTCGTCGCAATCATCCATCGCTTCAGCCAGGTCTTCTAGATTACATCTTGTGTCCGTACAGAACTGTTGCAAAATTTCTTGTTGGTCGGTCAACTCTTGCACGTCCATGTGAAGGGGTCCATAGAAGAAAGTTACCTATGAGTTCATCCTTACTTCTTCAGTAGTGTTTTGTTCGTCTAATTTGGATGGTTTTTGAGATAGCTGTACAGATGCTGTTTTTTTCAGGTGTTACTTCCAGGATTACCTCAGTATAGCTCATAGCATTCTTGTGTAGTTACCGTCTAGTTTTTTCTCTATACGTATCGCGTCCATGTGGTGCATCAATATAGTAGTATTAACACAACCACGGCTTAGAAGAAATTACATTTTATTTTATCAGATAGGTCACACTCCTATACGACCGAATACCAATCGATATCAGTCGATGTCTTCGCTACGCGCAAAATGATATCATTAGTCGAGGAGACGCTGCTACCGAGGTACGTGGACTTGTGCATCAATTTCAAAGAACCACCAATTCGAGTGGAGATGTTTGCTTATATATATATATATATATATATATATATAGTACAATTTGATGGAGATTCACAGTCGGTTAAGTCGTCAAAATACATTTATTTCGGCGGAGAATATTACTATACTCTCCGTCTCGTCAGATGACCATTCACATACTTCTCTCTCGTTGCAGAGTAGCAATATTTTTATAAATATATATAGCATCATCAAGTTGTGCAGCTACCACGGAGTTCCTTGACTTTAACTCGATATCCGTCCCTATCAACTCTCTCACTTAGCTGCTCGTCTAAACTGTATTCAGGGTTTACAGTGAGTTTTTATATATAATTCCTGGCAGGTTGACTAACTGGTCTATATGTGCGGAAACATTAGCAATCGTCACTTAGGACGTTTTTGGTACTTCTCCAGCAGCACACAGCATTTTTCGTCTTACTTTAATAGTTTGTCAGATAGGAGGTAAGTAACCGAGCAGCTGTTCTTTCTTGGTATATTTCCACCAAGATTTTATCAAAACAGCACGTAGCATTATTTTGTAGTTCCCATCTAACTTTTACTACTTGCGGTAAATACAGGATGAGATCATTCTTTCAATTCTTGGATAGACCACTTTCTTTTAACACAGATAAGTAAAGTAAAGTTGGCGAGTGTAGTCGATGGCAACTAGAAGGCTCCCTTTTCAATAGCTACAACACTGAGGTGAAGGGGAGGGCGATAGTCTTTCCTTTGGATTGTTCCACTTTACCCTTGATACGTATCTTATGTTGCGGAGTGTTAAGCAAGGAGGTATCAAGTACCATTTTAAAAGTCTTTGGTATGATGCGACCTGCGATTGAACACAGGTCTCCCAGACCATTGGCGAACACTTTACCCACTAGGCCAATGAGGCGGTATTAACACAGATAAATAAATACCTAGATACTCCAACTTTTCCCATCTTGATCTAACCAGGTTTTATTTTCTGGTAAACGGGCAACATAATAATATAATAAATAGTTTTATTTTCTGGTAAACGGGCTACATAATAGTATAGCAAATAGTTCAGAGGCCAAAAATTTTTCAAAACACTCTATACATTATTTGGCAAGTTAAAAAATTTGTCCGAATCTTTTTGTCCTGTCACAAATTGAGTGGAATCTTAATGTTTCTTTTATATCAGGTAGTGGATACGTTTTCGGGTAGGGGTTTTCTTAAAGTTGTTAAAAGCAGGCAATAATACAGATAAATAGATATATATTCGCCTATTCTTCCAGTATTGTTCTATCCATTGGATTATTGTTTTTAACCCTAAGGCAAAGGGGGTGTCCTCGTGGTGTAATGGTTAAATCAATGGACTGTGAAATCGCAGTCCCGCTATAACGTTCACTTTCGGGCAAATACCCTTAGGAAAGTTATGAACCCCCTTATCCTCCCAGCTATGGGGTAAATAGTACCACTGTTCATCTAGAAAGATGTATTTGGCATTAAATAACCTACAAAGATCGATATACCATGAAACAAAGAAACCAAACTAAACCTAATGCAGAAAAAAAAAAACGGTAAAAAATAACGAGATTTTTATTTGAGCAACACACTTAAAAGGATGAATTTCGAGAATACAGCAATTTCCTATCAAATTTCCAAAATAATTATACTTTCATGACTTTTTAATAATCCAAATTCTTGATGTAAAGGTGATAAATATGTCTTCTTCTTTGTCTATCGTAATTGACAAGGACCATCTACTCAACCTTACGATTGAGGGCGGGATCTGTGAGTGCGCAAATGGCTGATGAGTCTTGGGCTGTGAGAACAAGGAATGCTTGCGGCAGTGTCTGATGTGTCAGTGCCTTTTCTAAGTTTTCTGAGCTGCTCAGTTGTTGCGTTCCTTCTAGCTTCAAAGACTTTTGCTCCACGTTTGACGACTTCACGCCACTAGTCTCTATCCTGCTCCAGATATTCCAGGCAAGTAGGGGTCATGCCGAAAGATTTCACGGAGATCTTCTCTGTGTCTTTGAATCGCTTTTTTGGCTTCCTTGATAGTGCTTTCCCTTAGACTGAATGCCGTAGAGCGGTTTATTCGGGAAGCGGTGAACATTCATGTGGACAACACGACCGGCCCAATGAATCTGTGATTGCATCAAGCAACTGTAGATTCTAGGGAGAGATGCTCGAGTTAAAATGCCGGTGTCAGGGATGTGTTTTTGCCATGTAATGCCGGGAATCTCCTTCTGACATGTCGTAGGAAAGTGGTTTAGCTTCTTTATATTCCCTTAAAAAGTAGTCCACGTTTCACTGTAATAAAAAAGAGTAGTAAGAACGACGGCTCTATATACCTTGATTTTAGTCGTCTCCGAGCTGCCTCTCCGATTAGAGACATTCTGGTTGAGTCGGCCAAAATCTGTGCTCGCTTTTGGGAGTCTGGTGTTCACATCGTCATCCATGACGAGAGACTTAGAGAAGATGCTGCCGAAGTAGGTGCACTTTTCTACCACCTTCAGTCGTCTCTTGATGGTGATGTTGGGCTCGACGAATAGTTTTCCAGGCGCTAGCTGGTGTATCATTTAATAGGACACTGAGATCTTGTCAACACCATTTTGCATGTCGGCTTTGGTTGTAACGTCCATTGCACAGTCGTCGGTGAATAGAAACTCGTTGACGATATTAGTCTTTACCTTAATCTTTGCTTGACGCCTTCTGAGATTGAACACAGAGCCTTCAGTGCGTTATCAGACGTCGATTCCAGTATCCAAGCCACTAAATGCATCGAACGACATCGCAGAAAACATGATGCTGCAAAAAGTGGGGACCAACGCACCAACGCCTAACCCCATTTGTGACGGGAAAAGCTACAGAACTTTTTTTCCGTTGTCTTGTACTGTTGCATGCATGCCGTCATGAAATTGTTAATCGATGTTTGAGTAATTTTTAGGACAACAATATTTTGAAATGATTCTCCAAAGACAATCTCTGTTGACCGTGTCAAATTCCTCGGTCAGATCAACATGAGTCCAGTAGAGGTCTGTGTTCTGTTCCTGATACTTCGCCTGCAGATGTGTTGCAGCAAACACCATGTCAGAAGTCCCACGTTCCTTACGGAAGCCCCATTGACTCTGTGGAAAGAGTCCGCGTTCAAGATGGTTGTCGAGGCGATTAAGAAGGACTCTGTTTAGGATATTACCCGAAATTAAAAATAAGGAGCTTCCATGTTGATTATCGGACGTCTGTCGGTTCCAATTCCGTTTGTAGATATGGATGATGTAGATATATTTGAAGTCCTGTGGTAGTTGTTCGTTTGCCAATATTGTGAGAAATAACCTCGCATTACCGATAGGGCTGACGCGTCAGAAATGGACCGTAAAAAATGACAAACATCTACCTGGATTTCTTAGGAAGACATCAGATCATAGGGTTGCCAAAACAGTGGGCCATCTGGGCGGTGTAGCCAGTTAGTTGAGCTATATATTCCACAAATATTGATTGATTGGGAAAATAACATCATGATTCAACAATCGAATGCAATAATTAAAAAGTTCAATTAATAAACGAATATTTTCTTGATAATACTCCATGCAGATATTCCTTCTTCTGTGTGAATTTATCCACTAACATTCAGCAACTTGAAGAGAAATTATAGCTGGGAGAAATATCCCGCCATAAAGAATTAAGAATCAGACATGAATCCTCTCTGCTCCGCATTCAGACAGCTAAAGCAGCCCTAAAACTGGAGAAAGAAAAAAACATTTTTGGGCGGTTTTAATTTACTGCCTAATACAACCCTTTAAACTTTAAGAAAGTGGGAGGAACCAGATGAAGGAGGAACAGTGTTAGTCATATATTAACAGTACAATTTCTGACAATATCAGCTGAATGAGGGTCAGAAGTTTACCCGTCAGCACTAACCCACCCTCTGCGGGAATTGAGTCAGATCCGGGAGCTTTGCCGCTGGATAGTTGACGGATAGCTATCTGAACTTTCCTCGGGGTTGGAGTGGCATCAAGTGAATCGTTCACAGGGACTTGCGCCTTTTCTTTGATAGAAGATAGTCTGTTTAGTTCACAATCGTAATGCTCAGCCCACTTCTCCACGATCTTGTTTTTCTCTGATATGAGTTTGGTTCCATCTGCACTCGGAAAAGATGAGCCAGCGCTGGTGGGACCGTAGGCCTTTTTCAGACTACTGTAAGTTTTTCATGTCATTCTTGTTTGCGTAACCTTGGATATCATTAGCTCTTGTGCTCAGTCAGGAACCTAGCATTTCGCACAGCTTGAGCTGAACTGTGCTGTGGGTGTTTCTTAAAGCGTCTTCTTGGTAGTACTCAGGATCACGGAGGTGTGCCAGGTGAGCAGGACTCTTTTTCCCTATGAAGTCCAAGATCTCGGCTTGGTTCTCATCAAACCAGTCTCTGTGTAATCTGGTAGATGGTCCTAAACACTCCATCGCTGTGCTATATACAGTGTCCCGGAGAATGATTCACACATCCCCCTGATGCTTAGTTTAGAAATGATTAGGAGATGATCTGTCAAGCATTCGGCACCACGCATGTCTGTTGTGATTCTCACATCCCGCCTATCTTTCCGCCTCACAATGACACAGTCAATCAGATGCCAGTACTTAGAGCGGGGGTGCATCCAGGATGTCTTGTTGAGAATAGGGAGGCGGAATACGGTGTTGGCGATTAAAAGTAATATGTATATGTATGTATAAGATAAATATTTAAATCTTGTGAGAAATCCCTTCTTCCTGAATAGAAACACCTATATCATCATAGTCACTTCAAGAACAAAAACCCATTGGCTTTAGGAATATATAACAAAATTCACATTATATTTGTAAATGGGATTACTAATATTTTGACAGTGTTGGCTATATATCCTTGGGAAGGTAACCAACTAGGAGAAAGAAAACACTGAATCGAAGCCAGTTGCACTCCCACCTTGTTTATGTAGCTTATCATACGCTGACGGTTACACAAGCAGCGGAATAAAAATCCTCCCCCAAAAGGTTGTGTTCTGCGTATGAGTCTAGACTGTATCTGATGCTGAAGAACCACTTCAGGATTTTCGTGGAGTCTGAAGTACCCTTTCATTTCTATTTCTTCAAGGTAAGAAAAAATTAAACAAAAATGTTAGTATGAATATACAATAAACGCGATTCCTTAACCTGTAGATTTAAATCAACCCATGACAGATTGAAGTACCGTTAAAATCAATCAATAAAGCAATCAGCATACCAATTCAAATATTTTCTGTTTCTTTAAGAAAGACATTCTTGCCAATTTTTGTAGAACTTCAAGAACTTTTGTCTCAAAGATACGTCAATACCAAAAAAAATCCCAAAGATCTTTAATATTACCAAAGATTCAGCCAGATTTTTAATAGCCCTTAACTAACCTCCTTTTTCTTGACTCTATCATGTCATTCCTTTTATGTAAAATATATTTTCTTGATTAAATATGTATGAGAAACTACGTGTTCATTTCTCGTTTGAAATATCATAATCTTGCAATATTGGTTCTTCAACGTTTCGGTCATGGTATTGATTCTTATACAAAAAATGTTTTTCTTATTAGATTTCATTTAGATTGGGATATTGAATACAGTTCCGAGTTTAACTTACATTTTCGCCGTTTTGATTTCCCGTTGTTAATCGTTACTGTATATCTTGTCAAAACTAAATAAATGAACGAATATATTAATAGAATAAAATAAAATAAGTAACTGAAAATGTCGTCAAAGACAGGCTCCGAAAATAGTGCCTCATATTTCATTTTATTTTTTCCCAGTGGGTGGTTGTACGATAGTAGGCGTATGCTCTGTTGGTTGGGGCTGTAGAACACACCGACTGCTCCCCTGCAGAAGGGTAAGACCCTCCCAACAAGTGTACTGGATATGACACTAAACAATCTGATGGTGAGGTTCCAGTGATGCTGGAGCTTTGGGGAATGCGGAGTACACGTCCATTACCATCGCTCCCAGGTGCTCTCTTTCCTTGAGTGGTAGCACTTGATAGGTTTAGTTTGGTTTGGTTTCTTTGTTTAATGGCATATCAACTCTTTTTAGGTTATTTAATGCCAAAGCCATTCGACTAGCAGAACAGTAGTGGTACTATTTAACCCATACCTGGGAGGATAGTGGGGTTCATACCTTTCCCAAGGGTATTTGCCCGAAAGTGAACGTAATAGCGCGACAGGAGTACGAACTCGCGTACTACGATTCCGCAGTCCATCGCTTTAACCATTACACCACCAAAGACACCCCCCACTTGATAGGGCCTTACCTATGGGTCAAATAGAACTAAACTGCATACTTATACTAAAATGAATTGTTTGAAATAGAACTGTTTGGAAATTTAACTGTGTGTGGACAAAAACTGTACTTATACTAAACTGAATTGTCTTAATTAGAACTGTTTGACTAGATTGAATAGCTTGAAATAGAAATGTTTTTGACAATTCAATTGTGTATTCATGCTAAATTGAATTGTTTGAAATAGAACTGATTATTTCTATAAAAATGATTTGGCATAAATTAACCCACAAAGGTTGATATGCCATAAAATCCCAACGACCAATCATAGTGGAAATTAAAACTTCCCAACAGTAAAAATAATAAGTTATTGACTTGCTTTTTTAGAGATATCAGGTGGCGTCTGGAATGAAAGCAGAGCTGTGTCTTTGTATTCCTATGTGCGAATAAAATTGCACACACTGATATTCATAGACAGTTGCCGATTGTTTACGTAGCAATGAGAGAATTGTGAGAACAGTAGAGACACAGATAAAATTGACACCCTCCCCCCATTCAATACAGCGACAGATTGACGGAAAGAAGAGCAACTCGACCAAATGATCTGCGTAAAATGAGTTAATGAAAAAAATCAATTTGGTGGATATTTTTGTAATAACGACACTGGGAAAAAAACAGAGAGAGAGAGAGAGATAGAGAGAGAAAGAGAGATAGAGAGAGATTTTTTTTTAATCTTATTACCTTTCTCATTCAGAGGACGAAATATGACACATGGTGGTTAACAAACTTGATGACTAATGAACAATCTTTCTTTAATGCAGGGATATAGCAGGCTGTTGGATCGGTTTTAGAAGTTTTATTATTGATGTCTATTCTTTGAAAAAAAAAATTAAAAAGGAATTTTCTCCAAACGATAACTTCTAGTCGGAAACGATTTGAAAATTATTCAAAATTCTAAAAAAGTAATTTAAAAACAAATCGTATTCCAGATAGAGTGTTCCTCAACGGTCTGGGAGACCGGGGTTCATTCCTAGCTCGAGTCATACCAAACAATAAAAAAAATGGTATTTGATACCGCCTTCCTTAGCACTCAGCATTACAAGGCATAGATGAAATGTAAATAGAGCAGTCTAGGGAACATAGTAGCGCTCTTCCCTACACTTGGTTGTTATAGCTATTGAAAAGGGAGCCTGCAGATCACCCTCGACTATGTTCAGTCATCTGACAAACTTATATATATATATATATAATTTTGGATAATGTTGGTAGAGAAGCAACGGCGTTGAGTTCGAATCATTGGCTACGAGGAATTTGTCAACATCTCAATACTTATAGAAACCAAACGACGTTGACTCTTTGTCTGCATTATCCTGTGTTATATAAATAAGCTCTCTCATCTGTATTAAGTACTAGCCGTATTCATAAATATCTATAAATATTCCAAACTATATATATATATATATATATATAATCCAACGCAAGAATAAATCATGGTAAATTTACTCACTACTACCGCGGTACACTCAGAATCCTGACTGAATTTAATTTGCTTCACTTTATCCTTCGAAAATATTGTGATTATGAGATTAAGATTTAAAGTTAGACCGTTTTTACTCCGTACTCAAAGCACGAAAATGCATATCTATACAACAAAAATTTTCAAGTGTAAAACAATCTCTCTCTCTCTCTCTCTCTCTCTCTCTCTCTTACTTTCTCTTAATATCTACACTTTATAGCATATCTCCCGTAATATTATCCTGCTCAAATTCATCAATGCAAGCAGGAAAAGAGGTCCATTAAACAGTTCTTTCATATATCCCCATAAAAAAAAACACACGGGGACAGGTCCGGTGACAGCGGCAGTTATTTCTTCAGAAAACTGTCTCTATCTCCACCACGACCAACCCATCTCTCAGGCAGATTCTCACGGAGATAAGCACGTAGAGTTCTCTTTCAGAGGGGTGGAGCCCCATCCTGATGAAAAATGAAGTTCCCATGTTTACTTTCCATGAGGTTATTTCAACAAGAATTGCGAAATGATGACATTTTTTTCGAACTCCTTGTATAACCGGAAAACCTTGAGTAATAAACAGCTTTTGAAGGACAGTTATTCATTTTTAAAACAAAGGGTCGTTCCTCACACGTGATATGTTCTTGAAACGTTGAAGCCTAGCTTGTTTCCAAGTGCAGCCTACGTGATAAAAACGCGTTTTTGTCTAAGAATTAAGAGGTCGTTCATTGTACGAAGTCGACCATTACTCGAGTATATGCGGTAATTATTTACTAAGTTTAAAGTAGATGTGCCATGAAGCCAAAAGTATGAGGGTCCTAGAGAGAATCGAAGCCCCAAACAATAATCTACTAATCTAGTTTACTTGCTTAATTTATACCTTATGAGGCGCACCCCACAAAAAGACTAAACGTAGATTATGTTTGAAACAAACACGCAAATATGGTACACCCAGTGAGGATCAAACTGAGATTAGCTTGTAAATTATTACCCAGTGATAAGACGCTAATCTTTATTGTATATACAGGGTGTCTCAAAATATATGCTACACATTAATATGATAATGATTTATTACTGAGATGTTTTTCCATGTCAAATGGTGGGAGTTTATACTTTATCTGGATTCTGTATAGATACAGCTGAAGATCCTTCTTCAATATTCTTTGCAATGGTGCACGTGAAATGTTTTTGAGAATGTCTTCGGAGGGATTTTTCGGACTCATTCTGGATGAATCTCTCACCGTATCCACATTGTCGGGACATCTTGGAGTCAACTTCCAGCCAGATCTGGGATTTTTTAAATCTTCTTATTGAGCTGGTTTACTGACACTGTGGCTTGAAACTTGTGTATACAACGATAAATTTGGCTTTTCTAGGGATAATTGCTAAAGTTAAACTTCATGCGAAATTCTTCTTGCAGTTTTGAACGATTCTGTCTCCAAATAAAACGTTACGCCAAATGTTTTCCGCTCTTGTCCAAGTCATTGTGATCAAGGATTAATAGTTGTTATAGAATACTATCTTCGAATCTGAAACAAAAAAACATGACATTATTATTAGTTGCGTTATTTGCAGTCACATGGGTCCTATGTAATTTGAGACAATCTGTACCTCTGCCTTGCTTGTAAATGGTAAGTAAATTACTGTAACCTCTAAGGAAATAAAATATGAGAGGAGTGTTCAAATTACCGATGTGGATGTTTCCGTTTCAAGAGATAGACTCCTGACTCTGTGGAGGGGTCCCCGTGGTGTAATAGTTAAAACGCTTGATCGCGGAATCATAGTCTACGAGTGCGAACTCCAGTCACGCTATTACGTTAACTTTCGGACAAATACTCTTGGGAAAGGTATGAACCTTCTTATCTAGCCATCCATGGGTTATACAATGCCACTATTGTCCTTCCAAAAGGATGGATTTGGCATTAAATAACTTGAGAAGATTGATATGCGATCAAATAACAAGCAAACGAACAAATCATGAATATGTCTTTGATACCTCAAAGCTATAAGTAATTTTATTGGAAGACAAGGGTCCTTAGAATTGGTACGACAACCTATCCAGGAGAAAGAAAAATTGTTAAGTAAAACCAAAAGAGTGATATTCGGATAATTGTTGATTGACTTTACCTTAATGTCAAACCCTCAAGAAGTTAGAGAATCGCATTCTTTGTATGTTTATATTGACATTGTTTATTAGTATTTTTTCGCTGATTTGTTCAAGCGAATTCAAATTATTTATATCAATATCATATCAGGTACAAAGAAGCTGTAAACAGACGCGTTTGATTTTAAAATAGAATGCTAAAGGTACTATCATCCCAAGGAAACTATTGAGTAAAGGTATTGAAGGTGGCTCCATATTCAATAAATCTATTTAACTGGAGTCTCACCATCAGATGCAGATACTTTTGGGTTGGTCTCAATTATCTGAAGGGGAACTGTCTGCGTATTCTAAGCCCCACTGTCAAAGTGTAAATTCTAAATGAAGTTGTTAGTGTTTCTTTCCGCGTTCCCCTCAGGAAAGACATGTAAGAATCTCTTTCAAACACAGGTATGGGTTAATAGTGGGAGAGACAATGATTTAAACTTGATAACACAATCTGGATATGAGAGAGGATAACTAAACCATGTTGTGTTATCAAGTTTAAAGCGCCAAGTCTGTCCTACTATTTACGCATTCAAATCCTCCGAACAACTTTCCACTGATTTGTAATTTAAAGGGAGGGGAAACTTTTAATTAAGAACTTGTGGAGAGTTGTTGGGAGGATTTGATCGTGTACAATTCTCTTGTTATTAATGAATCCAAAAAGTTTCAAACTCCACTATTTGAGCAAGGCTTAGAATGCACTGACTGCATTCTCGACAGTGGGGTAAGTCTACCCTTAGTGATGCCCTGGGTATGAAATTAAATTGCATTTGGTCGAGACTCCAGGTCTTAAGATCTGGGTTCTGTGGAGTACTATTCTTTATCAATACCCTAGGGTCCACTCTGACCAGGAGTGGAAGTACCTGTTAAGGACCAGTCTATGGCTCTTATAGGCTCGTTCAATAAGTTTTTATATTCGACTGGACGATGTGCAAAAAAAAGGGAAAAAAAAAGACTAAATGTGAATATAAAGTACAATAAACTCTAATCTTCAACCACAATTCATAAAATAACCGTAAAAGGTTGATTAATTAGTTGGTTGGTTTTTACGGCATATCAACCTTTGTAAGTTATTCAATGCTAAATCCATTTTATAGGAATAATAATAATTCTATTTTAAGCAATTCAATTTAGCATGAGTACACATTTTAATTGCCAAATAATTTCTATTTCAAGCTATTCATTTGACTCAGTTTAGCGTAAGTACACCTTATATATCAAAAACATCTCTATTTCAAGCAGTTCAGTTTAGCATTAGTACACAGATTAGTTCTATTTAACCCATAGATAGGGACTTATTAGTTGCTACCATTCCAGGTCAGATTGGACGTGGGAGCGATGGTATTGAAAGTGTACTCCACATTCCCCAAATCTCCAGCATCAATGGAACCTCAACATTAGATTGTTTAGAGTCATATATCAGGACACTCGTTGTTGGGGGTGATACCCTTCTGCAGAGGTGCTGTCGGTGTATTCTACAGCTGACTGGGCAACCTAAGCAGGTTGACCAGCCGTTAAAATCAACCAATATAGTATAATACTATAAGCAAATAAGTATCCAAGCAGATTTTAGTAGTGCTGTGTTCTGGTCATTCTCGATTCTTCCTCGGTTATCCGTTTACTCCAGTTTATTTCCCAGCCCTTTGGCTATGTTTCAAGTGAACTAACTATAATTAATATCTCTATCACCTTCCGTTCCGCAACATTTTCAAACCTATGCCATAGCTCCATTCAGTCATTTTTTTAAAAAACATTTTTGAATATTCTCCGAATCAATGAATTGTTTCATCTTGGCAATCCTCATTTCTTGTGTATCCTCTTCCTTCAGGTATTATTTCTAAATAAAGTATGTCTATGTTATTACTCTTTCGTAAAGCCTTGTGAATTGTCATTAAAAACATTCCTCTTTGGTCACTGTTGTGGACCAGTAAAGGGTCCCAAAGAAAGACACGAACTCGGGTTTACGTGGAATAAAGTATATTAACGAAAGTATAATACAACATAGATAAAAAGGTGTTGAACGTCTGTCTGACTGCCAAAGGGTTTGGCTGGGGAGAACTCAGGTATTTGTTTTCCGTCCTACCACCACAGAAGTATGCCACAAGGCCGTTTTTAAGGGGGACCCGGTGGCAGGACCGAAGCCCACACGCGTCCTTCAGCCCCGACGGCATTCCCCTTATTAAGGGCGCCTCAGGCGCCAGGCAATAAGTCCTCCCAAGGGGGTAAAAGTCTGGGGGAATGGTCCCCTGAGGCCGGAGGAAATGGTGAGTTAACCAGCCAGCACTCGGCCAGATCCGTGCCTGTCAATAATGGTTTATACATTCCCTACTCTTATATTTGCGTCAATTTCAGTAGATAAGTTATTACTGCCGAGGTATGTTTACTGGTCTATTAACTTTAGAGGCTAGCCACTTAAAGTGAAGATGTTTATGAGTTGTTTAAAACACAAAAACTCTGTTTTAATTCCGTTCGCGTAGAAACCAGTGCCTCATGCTACTTTCTGTACGCAGTGCAGCAGGGATTAGGTTAATGTGTGTGTGTATTTGTGAGAAGCGCTAGGTCATCTGCAGGGTCTGCATCATTTCTACTGATATCATCTACTATATTTCTGACCAATATACTTCCTTTGAATGCGATCAGAGGTGGTTTATCTTTCAACGTGGGCTACCATGCGGTTAACACGCTTCTTCCATCAGTGTTACAGTGCTTGGATCTGATTGGTAAAAAAATTATAAACTGCAGATATGATGTAATCATATGAAATTTTTAGCCTATAATCCTTTTTAATCTACCACTTATATATATATATATATATATATATATATATACTGTCATCCACATACAGACTCCCGTTGTAACACAAACTCTTCAGTGCGGGTAGACACACGATATGTATTAAATTGGGATAAAAACCCGGTTGGCTTTACGTCAGTCTTATATTTTACCCTAGACATATCATCATTCTCAGCATAAGTGAAGGAATTTTTATGTATATATTTATTTACATATACGCTATCGGGTACTGGAGTGCTCAATTACCGAAAAGAGCTTTGTATTTATGCATATGTTGAAACGCACAATTCTCCGCTCAACTAACAGGCGGGAGCAACATATATATATATATATATATATATATATATATATATATATATATTAATATTTTGTTATTGAGATTCTCATTACATTATTATTACCGTAACTCCAAAAAATTTGACATCATCGCGAGGACAATACACTTAAAATAATTTTCATCATTCAGTGTTTTCAGACTATTGTCTTCATCTTTATAGTTATATTCACAACCTTTCGACCGATGTGACCTCCGGCCCTCTTCAGGTTTTTCTTGTCTAACTCGGGAGCCTACATGCATAAATAAACAACCCCTCCGCTCGGGCAGGATATGACACAAGGTCAATTTTTAAGCGGAGTTTAACAGGTTTGAATCCAGAGTTTTCCTTCTCCTAGACTAGTTGCCTCACCAAAGCTGAAGAACCTAGTGTTCCCTACTATTTACCCATAGCTGGAGGGAGAATAATTGGATTCATACCGTTTCCAAGGGTATTAGTGCTATGTAAAATGCAATCAGTTTCGTCCAGGATTTGAACTCGTGCCGCCTTGTCCATTACACCACGAGCACCTCCTCGGGAGCCTACATGGAATGTCGATCCACGACCTTTAATTAATTCACGGAGATCGCTTACTCTGATTCCGTTAACCATAATTAAGACGACTTACAATTATTTAACTATTATTATTAGTTGATAATAATGTAATCAAACTATTCACTGTTCAGCTATGGCTAAAACATTTTGTACGGCAGCAAGTGTAAGAGAAGAAAAACTAATTGAATGGAGTCTCTAATCTGGACAGGGATAGGTCCGCAGGGTTATTCTCGTCCAACACACATTACAACAGAAGCGCCCGTAGTGATATATTAACTGGATCATTTAGGGAAAGCTGGCTTAGATTTAGATGGGCTTATTTTTAAAAATATGGTGTATTTCAGTTTAGTTTAACAGAGTAAGTTTTTAGGTAATCATTTATCTGTTTTAATTGTATTTGGATAAAATTTCTTGACTTGATGAATTTCTCTGTCGGCTGTGAGTGTAGAATATATCGACTGCATCGATGCAAAGAGGTAAGATCCTTCCAAAGCGGGTCCAGATATGACACTAAACCATCTGATGGTGAGGCAACAGTACTCTTCATTGCCGAAACTCCTACGTCAGTTAGGATCCCATCTATATGAAAATTAGAATTGTTCAATAATTTACTGTACTTGAAGCTAATTAAATGTGTACAAAAATGATTAATTTAAATTAATATTATAGTCATAGATAATACTTGAAGCCATTTAATGTTGTGCTTATAAAAGTATTAGCATTAGCAAAATTGAAACCACTACAGGTTGGAACGATAAAATTGTCGCCCTTGAAAAGACGACATGATTCCATTTCCCTTCGATGAAAACCGGTTTTCCTTTTTTTTGTTGCAGACCATGTACTAGCTTGCCAGTTGTGTACAAATCCCGAGAGCGATAGGAATCTTCTATAATGTCTGAAAGTGACACAATGTTCAACGACCGAGATCGGAGATGCGCCGCTGTACAAGTCATGCTCTCTACCGATCCAAGTTATTATAACAGGACCATTGCCAGCACCCTCAAAATGCAAATCTGGATTGCCACGAATAACAGAGACGTGCCCCGGGTGACGGAAAGAAAGTTTCCGGCTACGGTTATGGTCTTTGGTGGGGTTTTAAGTAAGGGCCACATCATAACACCTCACAACACCAAAGTGTACCTGGATGTGCTGAAGAGTGCAGTGATCCCCTGGTGCAATCAGATGGCCGGTGGCAGACCCTGGTTGTGGCAGCAGGACTTGGTGCTGGCCCACAAGTCTCAAAGAGACCCAGGCTTGGCTTCAGAAGGAGTGCTACGACTTTGTACCCTTCTCTCACTGCCCCTCTCTTCCCCCGACCTGAACCAGTTGGAGTACTTTGTTTGGTCATACGTCGAGAACATCACCAACATGACCTCCCACAACACCAAAGCCAGCCTGATCGCCGCCATCGGCCGGGTATTCGCCGAGCTACCGCCGGCGCTTGTGGAAAAGGCATGCTCCCAGTTCAGGATCCGTATCGAGGCGGTGATTGAGGCTGAAGGCGGCTACATTGAATAGATGTCAGCTCTATTACATAATCAAGTTACCTGAATTGATTTTTTCAATAAAAGTTTTAAAATTAAGCTGTAATGTTATTTTCTTTAGGACGACAATTTTATCGTTCCTCCCTGTATAAGGTATGCTAATACAACTACTGGTACTAATTTGTTTTGTTTGTTTGTCTGGGTTTTATCATATTTACCAACCCCTTCGTTCAGGCAGGATATGACACAAGGTCAATTTTTAAGCAGAGTTTAACAGGTTTGAATTCAGAGTATTCCTTCTCCTAGACTAGTTGCCTCACCAAGGCTGAAGAAACCAGTCTGTCCTACTATTTACCCATAGCTAGATAGAGAATAATTAGATTCATACTTTTCCCCAGGGTATTAGTGCTATGTGAAATGTAATCAGTCTCGTGCAGGATTTGAACTTGCGTAGCTGTGTCCATTTCCTACGACGATAACCATTGCACCACTATATGATTTGGTTGGTTTTTATGGCATATCAACCATTGTAGGTTATTTAATACCAAATCCTTTTTATATAGATATGATTTTAAGTGAAGATTTTTTTTAAGGAAATATAAGATTATTGTTGATTATTTAATGCCAAATCCATTTTATACAAGTAAACAATTCTAATTCAAACAATTCAGATTAGTATAAGTATAGTTTTTCTTTACATACAGTTAAATGTCAAAACACTTCTATTTCGATCAATTCAGTTTTGCGTAAGTACAGATTCAATGTTTAAAAACAGTTCTATTTCAAGCCATAGAGTTTAGCATAAGCACGCAGTCTAGTTTTTTTTTACCCATAGATAGGACGCTATCAGATGCTATCACTCGGGGCCAGAGAGGACCTGGGAGCGATGATAATAAAGGGGTTCTCTACATTCTCCAAAGCAACATTATTACTGGAACCGCAACATCAGATTAATTTATATAATATTTTGGACATTCGTTGCGGAGGTCTTACTACTCTGCCAAGAATCAGTTAGTGTATTTTCCATCTTCAGCCGACTGGACAATATTAGTATTAGAGGGCAATACCTGAAACATTTTAACCCTGTGCAAACCATAAATATCAATACTTGAAATAGTTTAACTCTGTGCACACAAATGAACTCTGGCTATTTAAAAATAATGTTTCCAAAAAAAATCTTCACTTAAAATCATATCTGTATAAAAAGGATTTGGCATTAAATAACCTACAATGTTTGATATGCCATAAAACCCAACCAAACTAAATCATATATATTCAATATATATGTATAAAGAGGATTTGGCATTAAATAACCTACTATGGTTGATATGCCATAAAATGAAACCAAACCACATCATATATATTTAATATATATGTATAAAAAGGATTTGGTATTAAATAACCTACAATGTTTGATATGCCATAAAACCCAACCAAACCAAATCATATATATATTCAATAAATATGTATAAAGAGGATTTGGCATTAAATGACCTACAATGGTTGATGTGCCATAAAACCCAACCAAACCACATTATATACATTTAATATGTGTATAAAGAGGATATGGAATAAAATAACCATCAAGGTATGCTATGCCATAAAACCAAACCAAACCAGAGCAAACCGAACATGACTTGATAAACGCGGGATTAAATGTTTAGAGATAAACGGTTTGTAATTTTGCTGCAGGGAAACATGCAGACTAAATCAAGGACGGAATGGTAAAATGATTTCTATACGTTTGTAGTTAGCTAGGCTAAACACTAACCTTCTTCAACGGTTTATTCATGTGGATTAAATTGATATTAGTAAAATGAATGAATAAATAAATAGAGTAAAATAAAATAGATATAAACATAAAAATGATCGCTGGAAAATCGCTTCCGATGGTAGAAATGAGATATAAATCGATATGCTAATCTTATGAAAGGAAAAAGAAAGGTGAATAGTATAGGTAATAACATAATCATTTTGAAATCATTAATCTATAAAATGGGTGACTTAGTCAATATATATTTTTTTCTTTTTTTTTTCTTTTTTTTTTTTGTCAGCCTTCAATGTTACCGCGTCAAGGACATTTATAATTCAGGGGTAACTCTCTAGTCAGGCTGATTTTTTTCTCATTTTTTTTCTTTCTGATTTTCAAAAATCATTAAGTGTGTATTTTGCTATTGAAGATCTAAGTTCATGATGCCCGGATGCAAATTTTGCTTCTTTTTTTTTTTTTTTGAATAGGAACTGACAAGTAAGCTGCAAAGACGGATTAGATTGAAATATTTGTTAAAAGTAGGTGAATCAGAAAGTAAGCAGCCCTAACGTTGAAAACTTTTTCAATGAAAAAATTGATTTAACATGCGCACTTGGTGCAGTTAATAGTTCAATAGTAATATAAAAAAAACTGAATGTAATATAGTAATATTTGTGTCGTATAATCGGCGCCAGTCTTAGGATATATTGATCAACTGGAATATATATATATATATATATATATATATATATATATGTATATATATATATATATATATATATATACTTAGCAAGGGTGAGAGATATAGAGATTGAAAGATTGAGAGAAAACTAGACATCAGGCGTTAATATATATATATATATATATATATATATATATATGTGTGTGTGTGTGTGTGTGTGTGTGTGTGTGCGTGTGGGTATTGCACTATAAGAGACACACACACAACTACTGATAGTAAAACGACAAAAACATATAAAATATCAAAGACCAATTAAGGGTGAAATGACTACCGTAGACACACTCAGGAAAAATAAAAAGAAAGGGGTGACTTCTATAAAACCCTATAATCAACTGAAAATCCTTCAAACTTCCAATAAGAGTGAGTTCATGTCTCATTAGGTAGCCGATTTACAAGGTCAAGTGCCATATGTGTTCTCTGATGAAAGCAGTAAGCTACAAACATACACGTATGTATGAAATAAAGGAATAAATAAATCTTTAAAAATACATACCTCTTCGTGAGCCAATTCATTAAAAAATATTTCTCTATCTCTTTGGACCTACAATGAAATTTTTTTTTTCAAATATATATTGTGAAATAAACAAATTGTTTAAAAAAATGTTCTTAAAAGCTCAAAGACTGACAAGGACACAAGAATAAAACCAAAAATACTGTTATGTTTTGACCTGTTGACCCGGCCAAAAATGCCATTCAAGGTGACGCACCGGAAGGAAGTGACACATTCTGATGGCAGTTATGAGAGGAAATCGCGTGGGCTGAAATTGGCTGATGAAATGAGACGAGGTAAAAAAAAAATCCCATTATACTCTCATAGACTGACGCACCGGAAGAGAGTGACCTCTGAACTGGATGACAGTTATTTCCGCTCGATGACGATCACACAGGCCATTCCAAAGAAAGCGGAAGTGACACATCCCGGTCGCTAGATATCGGAAGGAGTTGCGGAGGCGTGTCCATATCACCGCGTGGGAGTTTGAAGGTAATATAAGGCCGACGAATTGAACAGAGGGCAGTTGAGTTCCGGTCAGTTGGGTTCAACGAGCCAGTGGAGAGAGGCGAGTAGAGTTGAGGTGGTAGACGAGATGTAGTAAGGAAAGCCAGTGCTCCGGTTGAGCAGCCATGGAGAACGAGAAAGACACAACGCTGACGGCCATAACTTTGGGGTCAAAATATTTCAGTAATGTTCGGTCTCCAGCTCCCTCTCACACGCAAACTTTGAACAACCCTTTTCGAAACCTTACAAATAAAGTGAGAGGTAAAATATTTTATAAAGAAGTCTTCCTGCGTTTCTTTCCTGCGTGCGTCGTTTATTCCTGTGTCTTTATCATCGGGCGTCTTAATTATTATTGCATCGGTATGTATCCAGCATATATATGTGTATTTCTGCATGAATCAGCAGATGACTATATAACAATACAACCCCCAGATATGTTACATTTCATCTGTTGTTTGTATTTTTTTCAGAAAATTTCATAAAACTTGTTTTCTGTGCGAGGGTGATAAAGTTGTGTTGCATTATACGGACATGTGGTGTAGGGAATATATATATATATATATATATATATATATATATATGTGTGTGTGTGTGTGTGTGTGTGTGTGTGTGTGCGCGCGCGCGTGTGTGTGTCTGTGTGTCTGTGTATGCTGGCATATACATTAGGTACTTATATATATTTATATTATTAATATTTTATATTTTATATTTTAATATAATTTTATATTTTAATAAGCTGTGTTGCATGATACTGACATGTGGTGTAACTGGCGGCAACACCCCACAAGACACCAACTGTACGGCCACCTGCCTCCTATCACGAAAACTATTTAAGTTAGCCGAACCAGACTAGCAGGACACTGCTGGAGAAACAGGGGCGAACTCATAAGAGATGTACTCTTATGGACCCCCACACATGGCCGTGTAAAAGCAGGACGACCACCACGAACATACATTCAGCAGCTATGTGAGGATACGGGATGTTGTCCTGAAGACCTAGCTAGAGCGATGAACGATAGGGAGGAGTGGCGAGAGAAGGTCAGGGATACCCTTGCTACCAGCGTGACATGATATGTGTGTGTGTGGGGGGCATATAGATTAGGTACTCATATACATTTATACTTTAATAAGTTTATATTTTATAGTTTATACTTTATATTTTTTATATAATTTTATATTTTAGTAAGTTGTGTTGCATGATACTGACATGTGGTGTAGGGAATATATATATATATATATATATATATATATGTGTGTGTGTGTGTGTGTGTGTGTGTGTGTGTGCGCGTGGGTGTGTGTGTGTGTGTCATATGGATTAGGTACTTATTTATATTTATATATAAAGCAACAATTACACAGACCAGAGGTCTTAACGGACAATTAACTCCAATTCAGAGATCCAAATGCAGAATTAAACAAAATTAAATAAAAGATATCTAGTATATAAACATGATGTCCTTACATCTTTACACACACACACACACACACACACATGCATACGTACATACATGCACCAAGTCTACATACTTATATATGCAAAGAACATTTACTTATATGAACAAAGAACATCAACACAGACCAAAGGTTTCACAGGCGATTAACTCTTGTGCAACATTCACAGACAAAAATCCTGGAATTGAAGACGATCACGTTCTATCCTTACTATGAAAACAACAACCGACACAAAACCATGTAAATTCCTCTGCAGAAGACGAATAGTCTGAATCTCTATGAAATAATAAAAACGTCAATACCAAATTTGAAATCATTTGCACTCCTATTATATATATATATATATATATATATATATATGGAGGGCTATTTTCTAACGGAACGTTTCTTTTAAATTTTGAGCTTCCTTCCACTAATACTTAAAACACACACACACACACATATATATATATATATAGAGAGAGAGAGAGAGAGAGAGTGAGAGAGACATAACACAGGCACAGCAATATGCATACACATACACACATACATGCACATGCACACAGATGCACGCACTCATTCACACCAATATATATATATATATATATATATATATATATATATATATATATATATAAGTAAATAATGGAATGTAATCCGACAATATTTAGAGAAGAATAACAAGGTAATCCAAGTAGAAGAGATTTATTGAGAAGCAAATTCGACACTATAGCGTTTCGCTTCAAATGAGTCATCATCATCTCTGTGAGGGATGATGTTCATGATGTTAAATCAACGATGGATGTTTAAAAGCATCTATCTATCTATCTATCTATCTATCTATCTATCTATCTATCTATCTATCTTATATATATATGCTGTGTATCACAAAAGTGAGTACACCCCTCACATTTCTGCAGATATTTAAGTATATCTCTTCATGGGATGGCGCTGACAAAATGACACTTTGACACAACGAATTGTAATCTGTGTTTAGCTTATATAACAGAGTTAATTTATTTTCCCCTCAAAATAACTCAAAATATAGCCAATAAAGGCTAGAAAGATATAAAAATTCCTTTAGAAAAGTGAGTCCATCGTTTTAAGAAAGTTTTAAAATCATAAAAACAAATTAAAATCCTTAAAAAAGGGACCTTTTCTTTCGGTCACTTTTCTTCTGAAAATTGTCTGTGACAATCGATTCTTAACTTAAGGAAATAAGCATAAGATTGTAAGCAAAGGAAAATCCAGGAGAGGTGAAGAAATTTATCGTGAAAAAAATTACTGTAAGCCAGCATAGTTGGTACGGTTAATCATGTTTTCTTCTGATGGTCCGAGAAGGTTATGAAAAAACAATGGAGTAAAAGTTTGTTTTGGGATACACCATTCCGGTTTGTATTTTTAATGAATAATGCATCCATACCGGAAAGCTGCAGTTCATTTGTTTATGTCTCCAGGATAGTAAACATAGTGTGACAGTATACGCATGCGCAGGTCTGATAGACCAATAGATAGCAGCCAATTGCGGAAATTGATTTATAGCTGTTTGGTGTCATTGTGTAGTCGGAAGTATCTTTTCGGATACTCGAGGGGATATGTTGGTTCATTCTAATCTCTAAACATTGATTAGTGCGGCCTATATAGCAAATATTTTATTTGGATGCAAACTGGTAAATAAGAGAACTCTTTTGGAGAGTGATCATATTATCTTTGGGATTAGGGGGAAACACCACATTAGTTTTAAGAACGACTCTTAATTTAACCGAATTGAAACAGATCTCCTAATTTGTTCTAGTAGCTGCACGAAGGTATTGCCGATCCATGGAAATTTTAGATATACGGGGCTCTTATCTGGTTAAAAATTTTAGTTTGGTGGAGGATGGCTGGCATTTATTTTTAATGTTGTTGGTGATTACATCCTCAAGGTATCAATCTTTCAACAAAGTTTTCTTTATAAAATTGAGTTTATCGGCAAGTTTTGGTTTGGAGGATATCATTAAGGCACAGCGAACTTTTTTTATTAAATTGATTTTAGGTCTGGAAGGGCAAAATGAAATCTGCCATCTGTATGATCGAGTAAACATAGGTTTACTATAGATCTACATCAGTAAGCCAAAATTCGTGCGCTCAGATAGAATGTCCTTAAAAGGTAAACAGTTGTTATGCTCGAATTTACAGGTGATTATCAACGCAGGATGGTGTCGATAGCATTAAAAAAGCGTCTACTATCCGACTTCGTGGGTAAAATCAGGAAAGTGTCATCTACGCACTGTTTATAGAATAGTAGCAAGTTCGTGATTTTGAATTATTTTACTCCCTGGAACACAACAACAAAGCTATTCGCTTGTGCAGCTCCAAGGAGGCTTCCTATGCTCCTTCCGTCAGTCTGCTGGTACATGTTATTAAAACTACATTGCATACGTTTAGTTTTTCATTTTCTGTTAGGTTCAGGAACTGGAGGTAGGTTATAGAGTGTAGGCGCAAATCGCGATCGTTTCGTCGAGTGGAACATTGATGTATAAGCTCACTATATTAAAGGACCAAACGAATGCATTGTTGGGGTCGATGGATATATTATGACTCAGGAGTGCAAAGTTGAACGAGTCACTAATTCAATGTTGGGAATGTAGTTGTACAACTTGCGCTAGTATATCAGCTAACGATTTAGCGAGGTTGTCTCGCGCAGAGCACCATTGAAACAATAGGTCTTTGCGCAATTCTTGGAACCCATACAAACGTGGTCTTTCTGATCTAATTGGGTGTACTTTTTCATTAATCCTTTTGGTATTAGAATGCTTTTGTAAAATTCAATTAATTCGGGATGTGTTCGCTGTTCCTCTATAGCGGTCTTGTTAAATTAATCGACACTACCTAGGATTTTAAATTTGGTAGTGTTCTTAAATCTATTCCGCAATCTTGTAATCTTTTTTTCAATGTTTTTCTTCACCCCTTTTGGATTTTCCTTTGGTTACAATACTATGCCTACTTCCTTTAGTACAAAATGAATTATCACTGATAATTCACTGAAGACTATTGACCGAAAGATAGGGTCCTCTTTTTTACGTTTTTAATTCATTTTTATGATATTAAAACGTTCTGAATACCACGAGCTCACTTTTTAAAGGATTATCTAAATTCTGTACATACTACAAGATCTTTAAATATATAAAAATAAAGTAAAGTTGATGACCATTGTCAAGAGTGACCCGAAGGCTCCCTTTTCAATAGCTACTACATCGTGGTATAGGGAGGGTGCAACACTTTCCTCTGGATTTCTCCACTCTACCCTTGATCCGCACCTTATAATTCTAAGTTTTAAGCAAGACGCCATCAAGTACATTTTTTGAGTCTTTGGTATGACATGACCTGGGACTGAACCAGTGTCTCCCAGACCATTAGCAAATACACTACACACATAAACAATGAGCCAGTGAATATATATTTTTTTCCGGGGGCAAAAGCTGCTCGGTAGCGCCAGGAGTGGCAGTACCGCCTTGAGCTACCGAAACTGTGTTATCACCCTGGTTGTCGGCTGATGAGGCTAGGGTATCGCACGTGCTTTCACACGTTGTATGGTGAAAAAAAAAAATATATCCAAAAAACTATCTTAAATTTGAAGCTCGTCAAATTTGTTGACAATGTGGCTCGTAATGGTAAATTTTAGCATAAAAATCGATATCTTATCAGTCCTTTAAGGACTAACATACTCAAACCAGTACCATGCTAATAACGATTTTAATTAAAGGATGATAATCTTCCTCTTTTTATATTCTGTGTGTAAAGCTTTCATTAATTTTTAAGTAGTTTTTCCCTGACAATTAAAGACGAAGAAAAATCGATGTTTTTAATCAGATAATACGATGAAAATCGATTACTTCGTTCTTCCCTCGGGATAATCCCAAAGTCAAGTTGATCTCTGGTCTTGTTAGCCAAACGGGATCTGTTTCATATTTGATACGTGAACCTTAAAATAAAAATATTTTCCCGGGGTTCAACAGAAAATGGAATATGTAGCAATGAACTTTGCCGAACGGGCTATCTTGATTGATATTTCCTTTGAGAGAGAAATACAGCATTGTTTGTTAAAACTAAGCATTGATTTCCTTATAGGTGGGTTTTTATTGATTTTGTTTTCTTGATATCGATTTGTTTCTTTGAATGTTCTGCTAATATATTACATTGATTAGATCTTTTTTGTGTGTTCATCTTAGTTATTTTTATTAATGATTTTCTTACAGAATTGATTTTCTTTTTTTTTTTTCTTTAGTATCACTATGAAGCTTTGCTCTTCGTCTCCAGTTTCCCCAAGCCTTATCGTTTTATTTTTTGAATTGTATTCATTCTTTCAGCCTTTTTTTGCTATTCATTCTTTCAGCCTTTTTTTTTTTTTTTGCTATTTTCGTTTTTATAACTCGCCAAACATTTTTTTCCTTGGACTTATTCTTTTTCTAACTTTTTTCTTTTGCTATTTTTCCTGCGTTTTAATCTCAAGCATTGTTGTACTTCTCTCAAGAATTTTAAAAATATATTTCTTCTTCTTCTTCTTCTTCTTCTTCTTCTTCTTCTTCTTCTTCTTCTTCTTCTTCTTCTTCTTCTTCTTCTTCTCATTATTATTATTATTATTATTATTATTTACTCATTAGAGTTTTTCACATCAGCGTTAGCTGATGGTCTTTGACTGGAATTTGAGTGACAGCAAGTCTCATCAAGTCTCCAGGACTCTTCTCAGTATTCAGACCGTTCTCAATAATGTAACAGTTTGGATGGTCTCAACCCGCCCGCCAACTTCCAAGTCCTACAGTCCCTTTAGTAATCCTTTAGTTACTCTTCCAAACGCACTAATTACAATTGGTATAATTGCCACCTGCATGCTCCTTAGTTTATCAATCCCCTAGCAAGGTCGAGGTACTAATCCTTCTTTTTACATTCTTTCAGTTTTATTCTGTGGTCAGCCGGTACAGCAAAGTCGACAATTTTGAAAGATCTCGTTTTTTTTGTTGATTATTATTAGGTCTGGTCTTCTGGCCGATATTAGGTGATCCGAGTGTATGTCTAAGTCCCATATTATTATGTCTCCTCGGGTCTCCAGGACTCTTCTAAGTATTCTGGCCAATCCTAACAATGCCGTAGTTTGGATGGTCTTCAGCCATACTGTTATTTCCAAGTCCTCCAGTTCTTGTACCACTCCTTCGGTGACTGTCCCAAGAGCACCAATTACAATTAGTATAATCGTCACTTTCATGTTTTTTCACTTCCTTAGCACGGTCTAGGTGATTATCCCTCTTTTTGCATTCTTTCAATTTTAATCTGTGGTCCGCTGGGACAGCAAAGTTCCCAATCCTGAAAGTTCTCTCTTTTTTTGTTGATTGTTATGAGGTCTGGTTGTCTGGTCGAGAGTTTGTGATCCGTTTGTATCTCAAGATCTCAGAGGAGTTTGTGTGTGTGACACTCCAGGACAGATTCTGGGTTGTGTATATACCATTTGTTCGTAGGATCAAACTTCGGTTTTTTGCACAATTCCCAGTGGATCCCCTAGTCTTATACTATTTTTGTGCTAGTTTGCTGCATTCGCTTATCATGTCATTGGTCGTTTCATCTCTATCACTACATTTGCTGTTTTGTTGCGTCTTATCAATTCTGGCTTTGATATGGTTAGTCCTTATGGCGTTGTTTTGTGTTGCTATGAGAAGAGATTCAGTTTTTCTCTTAGGGGTTCCTCTTCTTAGCCAACGTCTACGTTTTCTTGTGTGAGAAGTCACTTTTTGTCGCTTAAAACGTCCATAGAGTTGTTTTCTTCCCATTTTTGTTTTCTGCTTGTTGTCGTTCCGCTGGTCCTCGTGTCGTTAGTATTGTTTCTGGTTGCGGCAATTTGTCTTCCTCTGCGATTTTCTATGCCTTCTTCGAGTCGTTGTGTCGATGCGTCAACGCTGTCTGCAGTGCTGGCAAGTCCTCTTCCTCCCTCTCTTCTTGACATATATAGTCTATCAACGTCATCTATGGGATGCAATGACTTATGCATGTTTACTAGTTTTCTTGTTGTCTGGTCTGTTTGTTTAAGTCTTCCCAGGTCAACTTCAAGAATTGTCCCAAGTATCTTTCGAGGGGGACAGCCCAGTATTTATTCCCTTGACAAGGTCCCTACTAAAAGTTTTGTCCCGACTAATATTCTAGTTCTTGTGAGATACTCTTTTAAATTTTTTTTTCATTTCCTCTTGTTTGATAGTGTCATCTTCTGGGAAGCCCAAATATTTGTAGGTTTCCTTTTTTCTGGGTGTACTGATTACTACTTGATTTGGTGATTCGACTACTTGTGTCATGAATCACGTGCTACTTTTCAATACTAGCATGGCGCATTTTTCTATGCGAAATTCCATTCCTATATCTTGACAGTATATTCGCACAGTTTGTTTTTGGGTTTCCAATTCTTTTTCGTTTTTAGCAAAACGTTTGATGTCGTCCATGTACATCAAGTGGTTGATTTTTTCCTGTGATTTACTGAGTTCATAACCGGCTATGCATTTCCTAAGGATGAGGTAGAGTGGTATCATGGCTATAAAAAATTGTAATGGTGATAGTGCATCTCCCTGGAATATACCTCTTTGGATGTTTATTTACGCTAAGCTTTTTCCTCCTGCTGTCAATGCCACTCTCCAGGTTTGCATGGTCTTCTCGGTAAATTGTATGACTTGATCGGGTATTTGACACATTTTTAAACTTTGTAGTAACCAGCTTTGGGGGACCATATCGCAAGCCTTTTGAAGTCAATCGAGGGCATATTATTATTATTATTATTGGTAAAGAGTTTTCCATTCCAACCCTGCCTAGTAGTTTTTCACTGGAGTCTGAGTGACAGCGAATTATTTCAGGCCTCCATGGATATTCTCAGTCTATTAGATGTTTACACTGCTGTGGTCTGGATGGTTACGATTCTTCTTCCGATTTCAAATTCCTCCTGTCTCTTTTCCAAACCTTTGAAGACAGCTCCGACAGCACCAACTGCAATTGATGTCACCATCACCCTTATGTTCCACATTTTTTAACTTTCTGACAAAGTCTAAATATTTGTGTATCTTATCACTTTTTTAAATTTTTACTTAGTGGTCCGCCGGAATGGCAAAATCTACAGGATTGCATGTCTCTCTTTTCTCGATAACTCGCGTTGGCATAAATACATTTTTCTTGTGATTAAAACAAATTGCCCCACCCCAACCGGAAGATCAGGCTGAGCGGCCATAAACAAGGAAAAGGAAACGTTCCCCAAATTGTAAGAATCAAAACATAGTAAAAAGAAAAATATCGTGAAATACCTGGAACTTGCCAGAGATTAAAAAATGTTTTGGAATATGAAGTTTTGTAATACCAATCCTGATTACAGCACTTGAAACAATCCAAAAGGGACATAAAAAAGAGGATTGGGGAAATATAAATATTTGAGACTGCTGATATATTGAAGAACTGAAGAATCTTTCTGCCAAAGCTCCAGGAACTGCTGGTGTCGCAACTCAATGTCATTCTTCACCACATTCTACGAATAGTATAAACATCATTCAAATTAGTCATACGCTATAAAGAGTGTAGTCCCTTCTGAATTTACAATTAATATTTAGACATATAAAAAATATTAGAGACCAGGCATAGCAACTGAATCCGACACACGAAAAAAGTCTTCTAATAGACATGGAAATGCCATCAGATAAAAGTACAGCTGTTAAATAATAGGGGCAGGTGCATTTTTACCTTTTCGAATATAATGCTTGAACAGAACTCATTGAAGACGCTCATTCTCCACATTTTGGATTCTTAATTGTGTAGAATGATGCTAGCTCTACTTAAATCTGGCGTCAGCTTCCTATTTTGCTCTCGGATAACTTCCTATTATCTTATTCGAGTGAATGGATTGTCATTTTTGTCATTATTTTCAGACATAACACAAACTCTAGAGATCTACTGCTAGAACAGTCCAAAAGATTTAGTTCTGAGGGGAAAAGCTATATACCTGAATATTTGTATATAATTAATGTACAAATTTAACACTTACAAAAATGTTCTAAACTCTTGAGCTTCACGAATTTCAGGTAGCTGAGAAAATGAATGGTATTGATTTTTTTATTAATCTTCATTTTCTTGCATTCCGGAAGATCGTGATTTTTGAAAAAGTTGGACATTTTTGTGAGTTTTTCTTCTTTTTTTTTTTTACATTTGATATTAATTGTTGTAATAGAGTAATGAGGGCTTCTTTTTTTGTTGGGTTTTATGGTATATATAACATCGTAGGTTATTTAATGCTAAATCCCCTTTGGGCATATTATGATTTGTAAACGCCTATTGTTTAAATAACATTTTAAAACTTGCCAGAGCTCATTTGTACAGTTAAATCGTTGTACAAATGATTTGTAAGTCAACAATCACGAGAATTATTACTATACAATTAGACATCAAACTAGGACAGTTTACGTAAGAACTCGACTCAGTACTAAAAAAAATTAAAAAAAGAAAAGCAGCAGGGCCTGATGAAATACCCCCAGATATATGGAAGACAAGGGAATTCGACGACATACTACTCCAACACTTTAATGCCGTATATAATCAAAATACAATAGACAGATGGACAAAGGGATGCATCCTACACTTCCTTAAGAAAGGGTGTCTCGGATTAGCCAAGAACTACTGTGGTATAACTCTTACATCAATAGCAGCCAATATACACAATGCTCAACTACACAACCACATAGAACCCAAAATTTAGAAGATGCTTAGGAAGAACCAAAATGGCCTTCGGAGAAATTGATACATGACATCACAAATTTTGACTATTCGTCGGCTAGGAGGTGCCCGTGGTGTAATGGTTATCGTCGTATGAAATGAACACGGCGGCACGAGTTCAAATCCTGGACGAGACTGATTGCATTTCACATGGCACTAATACCCTTGGGAAAGGTATAAATCCAATTATTCTCCCTCCAGCTATGGGTAAATAGTAGGACAGACTAGGTTCTGTCCTATGGGTAAATAGTCCTATGGGTCTATGGGTAAATAGTCCTATGGGTCTATGGGTAAATGTCCTATGGGTAAATAGTAGGACAGACTAGGTTAAACAAACAATACTCTTTAGGCTGTGCCAATGCCCCTCGCCGACCTACCCCCTCTTTCTAAGCTTCCTTAAACCACTAATGGCCATTAGATCAGATAATCTAGTGATTTCTCTCTTTACGGATACGCAAAACACAAACGCGAGTGGGGAAGAAAAGAACAAACGAACAAACACGGACTTGGGTCAACTCCAGGCGCTAGAAGGGGGAATTCCGTGACACATTTTGTGCATTCTGTGACTTAACGCAAGCGTGCACTCAAGCAAAACTCCCACAAAAGCCACTAGCCATGCTGAGTTCTGTTGACTGCATTCCTTCTCTTTCTCTTGACTGCTCTCTCTAGCCGACTGATCTCTTCTGCTCCCTTCTGGTGACTGTCTTCTTCTTTCTTCTCCCGGACCTTCCTTCCCTCTTCCTACCGGTTTCGTGGGTGATCTCATGCACAGCCCCTTTGTGTGGGTTTCGTGCCAAAGCAGACAAAGGTATTCTCTGACTGGTACCCACACATCAACACAATGAATGCCCAACTTAGTATCACAAGGAACACCATTACTTTTTTTTTAAGTATAGCTTATCAGCACTAATAATTCTAATCCACTGTACCCATTCTTTAGCATACTTTCATATTGTTCCTTGTGTGACTAGTTATCACGAACAATTCAATAAACCATCAGTCATTTATTTACACACAGTTGAATTGTCAAATAGTTCTGCTACTAATAATTCGATTTAACATAAGACGTTTGTTTGTTCACAGTTTAAATGATAAACAGTTCTTTTTTGACAATGATAGGACCCTGTCAGGTGCTACCACTCCGGGTTAGAATCAACCTGAGAGCAAAGGCAATAAAGGGATACTCCGCATCCCCAAAGCTCCAAGGCTGAAACGTCGCTATCAGATGCTCTAACGTCTTATCAAAGATACTCGTTGTTGGTGATGTGTCTAATTCTTGTGATTAAAGCGTATTCTACAGGCCCAGCTGACTTGACTTTCACTTTACATTTCTATGTTTGGATGACTATATATATATATATATATATATATATATATATATATATATATGTGTGTGTGTGTGTGTGTGTGTGTGTGTTTGTGTGTGTGTGTGTGTGTGAATATAAAATACACAAGACCAAGATATTCAGACGATGTATAGATCTATATTCGCAAAATATGCCACGTTTATCTTATATCCTTTTTTACCATCTACAAGGCGAAGTTAGTATATAATATTATTTCTCTGACAAAAAACCAAAAAGAATATTGGGAAAAAAACGTTGCGTTCAATTATTGTAAATAGAGTTCTGTATCACATTATATCTGTGTAATGATGTATTTGTACCAAAGAAATATTACAAAAATAACTAAAGCTCTAATTTAGTAGACCTGACTTAAAATCTAAAATTTTAAAAGTTGACGATGCTAAGTATTGTCCACAACAACCTTTGAATACTATATTTCTAAGCATATATATATATATATATATATATATATATATATATATATATATATATTTCATCACCATCAATTTGCATTCATATCAAAGACTTCTCTGACTCTCTCTTTCTCTTCATCCGTCCTTATCATCTATCACTCTCGGCAGGTCCTACATCCATTGTCTGCACAGAGCAAGTTCTTACTAGTCAGCCGTATTTCTGAAGCTAGATGTTCCAGCTGTATAAACAGTAAGACAGATATGAATTATTATTTTAATTTCGGTTAGAAATGTAGTAAATTTTTTAATTTTTAATTTTTAATTTTAATTTTTAAATTCTAATTACATTTTGACAGACAATACAGAGCAATAAAATTTATTGCTCTGTATTGACTACGCAAACTATATATATATATATATATATATATATATATATATATATATATATATATATATATATATAATGCAAAATTTGGTTCATCCAGATTCGAAAAAAACATAATTTTGTGTTCAAAACTCTTTTGTTTTATTTTTGATATATGGACACCACTGTTTCAATTGTCATCTGCCAATTAAGAGACTTTAACACTATAATGATTTCATTTGAAAACCCTTTGTGCTTTATTTTTCTTTTCTTTTTTGTTCCACACTCTCATTTTCTTTTATTCTCGTTTTGCACGTTCTTTCTTTCATTCTTTTCAAATCTTTTTCTTTTCTCTTCCATTATTTTCAACTGCATCATCGGATGAGCTTAGAATAAACTGGTGTGACCTCCACCCTAAAAGTAGTTGTCTTGAGTTTCCTACTAAACTGCTTCTGATGATGACCCTCCAGGTCTGGAAATCTTGGGCATAAGGAGTATCCCTTTTTCTCTCATTATTCCCATGTCCACGCAGACATGTAGAATTAGTAATTATTAGCGTCTTCTCGACTTCTATTTACTAACCCCTTCCGTTCGGGCAGGATATGACACAAGGTCAATTTTTTTAAGTTGAGTTTAACAGGTTTGATTTCATAGTTTTCCTTCTCCTAGGCAAGTTGCCTCACTACTATTTACCCATAGCTGGAGGGGGGATAATTGGATTCATACCTTTCCCAAGGGTATTAGAACTATGTGAAATGCAATCATTCTCGTCCAAGATTTAAACTCGAGTCGTCGTGTCCATTACACTACGACGATAACCATTACACTACGGGCACCCCCGTTAGCGTCTTCTCTACTGGTATTATAGATTTGTACAAATTATTCCTATTCGATAGGATCATGTATAATTATATCTTGAACGAAACTACACTAAAATGGAAATATGAAAGCGATTCCCGAACCTGTAAGCTTAAAATAACTGTAGCTTTGTTGAAATGGCATTAAAATCAATAAATTGATGATTATTTTCAAATCTGTTTTTCTTCATTTCTCTCTTCTCTTCTAGCATACCCACCAACACTTCCTAAGTGTTCTGTTACGTGGTAAGGATTCAGATTTTAAAATATCCATATTGATTATGAAACGTATTTTTTTTTTGTTACCTTTCATGGCTTCTAAATATGTTCTCTTTTTTATTTTTAATCTAAAAAAAAAAAAAAAAAACTTTGACGTTCTCTATTTTCTGAGTTCAAGATTATTCTCTCCTAATTCTTCCTATTTCTCACTTCAGATTTCATTCCCTACACTTTTACTTCCAGTCAATAATCCATGCTTTCTTCCTCTTTTTTCAGTTCCGGATTCATAATGAGAAAAAAAAGAAGATCTTCTCCACCTCCTCATTCATTATCTAGGACATCATTTTGTAGTGAAGCAGTGTAATTATCCTTTGAATGTGAATCTTTCTATTTAATATTGTTTTATCTTCTTTCGTTCATTTACCCTTATCTTTACTAACTTCTTCATTAAACTGGGTCGATTTAGATTTTCACCATCATTTTCGATTTACTCTTCACTCCTTTATGGTTCATACAGTTTTATTTTTAAAACATTTTCATCGAAGAATAATTCCGAGTGGGAGACTAACGAGACTTAAAGGAACGTGTGCGTGACTACACGAGATTTGAAGGAAATAAAGGCATGGGAACGCTGAAGAAAATGTAATTAGGAGACATAAGGCATGTATTCCCAATTAGTTGTTCAAATTTAGGCGTCGGATTTGTAAAAGGACGAATAAGGCAATGATATTCACGATGAAATTTGTATAAATATGGCATGTCAGTGAATTTACTTGCATTTTGCAAGTAAAGTAAAAAGAATACTTCGTTGTTGGTCCCAAATTTTGCGTCACCATTATTTCAGTCCTCTTTATCAATGAGAGTAAATGAATATTAGAGGTTTTATAACTATCTGCATTTCGTGCCACATCGATAATCATCATTAAATTTGCTGAGATACACATTTTTCAATATTCTAATTCAATTGTGCTAATTCCTAAATTGAGGAGAAAGCGGTTTCTAATTGAATTATTAACTATTCATGAAACTCCTGATTTTAAAAACATATTAATTAATATGAAATATAGTAAGTAAAGTTGGCGACCGAAGTCGAGGGCGACCCGAAGGCTCCCTTTTCAATAGCTACTACACTGAGGTGTAGGGAAGGGCGCTACTTGTTTCCCTAGAGTGCTCCACTTTACCCTTGATACGTACCTTATATTGCTGAGTGATAAGCAAGGAGTTATCAAGTACTATTTTTAAAGTCTTTGGTATGACGCGACCTGGGACTAAACCCAGGTCTGCCGGACCATCGGTAAACACTCTACCCACTAGGCCAAGGAGCCGAAAAAAGCAAAACGCAGAAGATACCCCCACTAAAAAAATTATAACAGATACTATGTACCCTACTGGAGCCTCACGCTAATATCATGCGCAAGACGAATTCCTGGAATAAAAGATATATACCCCTGCGTGAACTCGAAATAAGCAGAGTTCAAGAGTTGGAAACAAGATGCTGCCATCTCTACATTATTTCATCTATTTAAAGCGATGCCAACATATCCATATGGAAACCAAGGACTGCTATCGACAGGTTATCAACCATTTTGAAATCTGGTCTCTGATGAAATAAAATGAGATTTTTTCGAAACTATAGCTGTGAAAGTATTATTGTATAGTTGCACCTCTTGGACATTAACGAACGGTTTGAAGTAAAAGCTAGAAGTGAACTTTGGGAGGAGACTCTGTGTTGTCTTGAGTAAATGCTTGGAGAAACAAAACAAAACAAGAAAAAAAATGAAAACAATAGCCGTTCAGCTTCCATCGGACAAACTATATAAGTAGGACTAACAGGACTTGATGGGGACTGGTGGAAAAATTAGGTGGGAACTCACAAGTCGTATGCTTCCGTGGGTCTCTCCTCATGGACGTATCAATGATGATCATCCAGTTAAAATATGCATTTTTCAGCTTTGTGCAGACAGTACACAGCTATGAGCAAAGAGGGATACAGATGGATGGCAAGGGAGTAAGAGATTCAAAGGGTTCTTTGTTGTCAGCACAACCATATATATATATATATATATATATGGCCCAGTGGTAGAGTTTCATCTTCACATACTGTGGTCGCTGGTTCGATCTTCAGTGGTGGAGATCACGGTATACCCTTGCCGATGAGACCAAATAAGGTAGAAACAGCTGTACAGTGTTCCGTGTGTCGGATGTGAGTATTTACTGGATTTTCTAGTCATAGTTATAACATTATCATATACGAAATTCCTCTACTTGATTTATACATATATTTCCTGTGCGGATAAGTGGGGCAGATTTAGGAGGTCGGAGCCCCGGAGGTGACGAAAGCAACAAGCTGGAAACATACATATATATATATAACACGTCTGTAAGAACAAGATAAATAGATTTTTTAAAAATACAAATCTGTTCGTAGACCTTCTTCTTCTAAAATATATCCTTCTTCTTTCTTTGGACCTATAACAACCATCTTTACACACACACACACACACACACATATATATATATATATATATGCACATGCCAGCAGAAGAAGATATGATGCCTTGACTAAAGACCACACACACACACACAAACACGAACACACACACACACACACACACATATATATATATATATATATATCAAGAGAATGCTATTAGCAATGGTATATCGATTCGAAAAAAATATAAATGTCAGTATGCATCTGAAAGTGATCATCATCCATAAGACCAAAATTATAAAATGTCTCTCAATAAATTACAAGAAGTTTCATTATATATATATATATATATATGATGAAACTTGTAATTTATTGAGAGACATTTTATAATAATTTTGGTCTTGTGGATGGTGATCACTTTCAGTTGCATACAGACATTTATATTTTTTCGGATCGATATACCATTGCTAATAGCATTCTCTCGATGTTGACATATACTAATTCTCTTGGAGATTATGCTTTTGATGTGTGGATATATCAGCAAATATGCCCTTTGTCATCTCACACTTTAACCTGTTTATTCTTACTCTTTATTCTCCTATGTCTTACTTAGACTGCCAGAGCAAAAAAGAAAAAAAAATGCATGGAAATGTTACGTTTAGTAACACTTAACTACCATATTTGTTCGTTTGAATTTTTCATGAAATCTCCCCATATCACGTGACTAAACCTCACGCGATACACGCTAAACTGGAAATACTTTCTACATATTTGTCTGAAGATTTTGGAAAGCACACGAAACTTACGTAACGGATTTATTGTGTCCATATTTCTAATATATGTTTTGTACCTACTGCTCTGATAGCAGCAAGAACTTTTTCATGCAATACTTTTTTTTTATTTGAGGATCTATCTATCTATCTATCTATCTATCTATCTATCTGTGCATGGAATTGTGTGAAAAACTCAAGTGTATAGAGGTGGTTCGAACAACAGCATGTTATGTCTAAAAACGAAATTATCTATTATAGAATTCAGCGAACATAACAAATTGCCTAAAAAAAGGGAATTGATTTTTAAATTTAGGCATATGAACAAATTTAATTTGTGTACTTTTCCACCTCAATCGATAAATCATAAATTTTTTTTTGACACGTACACCTAAATTAGGGCAAGGTAGGAGAAAGATTCTCCTACCTTAAATTGTGCTTGACTTACGTTTTCTTTTTCTGTTTGATGATTGTGTGCTAAGCATGAAACTTGAGGTAGCGGACTCAACATCAACAACAGCTCTACTATTGCTGTGTAGAACACTTTTTGATATAATATTTCTTACTTGAATTTTATCAATATTCTCTCTCTCTCTCTCTCTCTATATATATATATATATATGTGTGTACGATAAATTGTAAACACAATCAAATTTACCAACAAATCATTTTTTTAATTACACACACACACACACACACACACACACACACACACACACACACACACACACACACACACACACACATATATATATATATATACATATATATATATATATATATATATATTTATATACTAAGTCTACGTGTCTAGCCACACTGAAGAGTTCTGATAGAACGAAACAGTCTGTCTGTGGATGACAATACACACACACACACACACACACACACACATATATATATATATATATATATATATATATATATATATCCATGAAAAATCAGCAAGGGGCAAAATTAGAAGAATTTTCTTACAGTCAATTGTAGGTTCTTCTTTGATTGCCATTTAAATACCTGTGTTTATCCCGGCTCAAAAATTGATCATTGACCGCAATGGTTTGTTTAAAAAAATGCTAACTCCATTATCAGTCATATTATGTTAGAACCTTTATACATGAAAATTGCAGTACTCTTAACAGTAACTTTTCCTAATTCAAACCGGGGCAACGCTGATTACCCCTGCCAGTCAAATCTTTTGAAGTTGAGCGCAATAAGTAAAGCAATAGAGGTCATATGACTTGGGGTGAGTCATGCTATTTTTTGTTTTCTCCTTCCTCATCCGAAACATAATTTTAACCAACACAGTAGTCGTCAACAACTATGCAAAAATTCATTGCTTTAAACGAAATGGTATTTGATGAGAAACATGTTTTAAACTATGACTGAATTTTAGCATTTACAAATAGAGTTTAAATTTGAGTTTTATTACAATTTAAAATTTAATTAGATTAGAGTTTAAACAGTTAAACAATGAATTACTGCATTGACTTGGAAGGCAATGATGAAGCAGAAAATTTGAACCGACCATTGTTGACGTCTTATGAAGAAATTGTAATTTTTATTTTCAGTGGTTTATCGTTTCATATATTCTATATATTGCCGATTCTTTTAATTCTTACAAATGGGATTTCAGAACATTAAGGGAATATGGTACATTAGACACTACATTCACTTTAAAAGCTATAATAGAACTCCTTAACTCAATCCACCTTTACGGATTCTTGTCTCAATAAAGATATGCACACTAAAAGAATATGGCTTCTTCATATTTAAAATAACGGAGAGTAATTTTGCGGAAAATTATTTAAGTGTATTAAGTCATCATCAAACTAATGTAGATCTATATAAATTTTCCAGTTCAGTAAATATATATATATATATATATATATATATATATATATATATATATATATATATATATATTACGTGTACAGCAAAATTTGTACAATATAATAAGCAGAGACACGATTGGTAATTGTTGTCGGGGCACTCAAGTAAAACAGTACAACAACGAAGGACCCTTTTCGTCCGGTGCTTTTCAAGTTGGGAACACCGGAAATTTAACTAAAATCGGGGTATATATATATATATATATATATATATATATATATATATATATATATATATATATATATATATAAGCAGAATGGCCAGATAAAGGGGGAAGAAAAAAAAAAACAAAAAAATAAAACAATAAAAAGCATATATATATGTTGTATCTCACTGATGCATATATATATATATATATATATATATACATATAACCACGTCAACAAAAAAACAACCGCATACACGGATGCTTTTTGTTTTGACAGTCAAGGTATAATAAATAAAAAAAAATCATCTATTTCATATTGAAATTTATAGATTTGTTTTATTATTTCAAATGATTTCCAAATGCACAAAAGAGCTGGTTCACTCAACCGATGGCGACTCCGAATTCTTCGACGTTATCTTATACAGAGAAGTTACTCTACAACGAATATATTTATAATTTCTCAAGATTACGTAGTGGAAACCTCAAGAGATCAAATTAAAGAAAAAGGTTTCACATTAAAAAAAAAAAGACGTAATACATCAAAAACAATAACAGACGCTGACTACGCAGATGACCTAGCACATTCCACAAATGAACCTCTTCAAGCCGAATCCCTGCTGCATAGCCAAGAATCAGCAGCAGAAGGAATTATCTTTTATATGAATGGAAATAAATGTTGATGAGATTAAATACTTTTTGCCATCATCACTTTAAGTGGCATGAGTTTGAAATCACTAGACTCATTTACATACCTCAGCTGCAATGTCTTATTAACTGAGAGCAATGTAAACAGAGCCATAAGAAAATCGTTGACTACTATTTAGCGGTTATCGATCATATAGACATCTGATTGCTCTGACAAAAGAAAAAGTGATTTCTTCTAAACTGTGTCTGTGTCGGTACTACTGTATGGATTCTTTACTAGAACTCTAACAAAAAATGAGAAAGTTCTAGATGGAAACAACACAAGTATGCAGCACCCAGAAAACAAGAGCTATATGACGACTTACCTCCTTTTTCTTAACTATCCAAGTAAAACGAACAAAACATGCTGGGAAGTATGGATTAAGCCAAAAGTGACGTTGATTTACGGGATCCAACTCAAATACACCAGTTTTCGCTAACCAGCAAGGACATAATGGCAACTGCTCACTGTGGAAATTGAATACTGTGTACAGGTCCTGTAAAGAGCAACGGACAGATAGTAAGAAAGTGTCAAAGAACACAGTTCAATGGCCACGACTTGATAATGGCGATGACATTTAACATTAGATTTCTTCTAAGCTGTGCCCATGATGGTACTAACATGTGAATTGACCTCCAAGATCCTTATGAAACGCTTGGAGAAAAAGCTAGATGTTTGCAACAAAAGAATGTGACGTACTGCTTTGAAAACAATCGCACAAAACAGCAACTTTAAGACCACTTACCTTCCATCTCACAAAACATCAATTTAAGATGAGCAAGACATGCTGGACACTATAGGAGAAGTGAGGTCGAACTCATAACTGACGTTCCCTTATAGACTCATTCCCTAGGACACACAAGTGTTTGCCGGATAGCAGACAATGTATTGCAGTCTAGATGACTTGCTAGAAACGATGGATGATAGGGATTGATAGCAAAGAATAGCCAAAGGGTTCCTTGCTATCAACAAGAGTTGGAAATTATGTAAATGAGTAGAGTGTTCACCAATGATCCGGGAGACCGGGGTTCAATCCCTGGTCGAGTCATACCAAAGACTCAAAACATGGTACTTGATGTCGCTTTGCTTAGCATTGAGTACTATAAGATGAGGAACAAGGATAAAGTCGAGTAATCCAGGGAAAGGAGTAGCGCCCTCCCCTATCCCTTGCTATAGAAGCTATTGAAAAGGGAGCCTTTCGGTAACCCTCGACAATAATCGCCGACTTTACTTATATATATATATATATATATATATATATATATATGTGTGTGTGTGTGTGTGTGTGTGTGATTATGGGAAAAATTCTTTCAGAAGTTTATCAATTCCTACTCAGAATTTCTCGTTGAAAAGATTATCTGGTGAGCTGTAAAATGATCGAATGAAAGCTCTGCTTCTATAGATATTCAGCTGTCTCATCTATGAATGTACAAATGTTAAATCAACTGATAAAACGAGTGTAACACATGTTTATGGAAAATATAATGTTCTCCATAGCTCATCAGCAAATCTTCTAACGTAAAACTCTAAATAATGAAATATGTGATTGCTGGTCAATCATATATATATATATATATATACAAAGACTTATGGTTGTCACTGTCTCACTTCGTGGGTTTGTGGCAGACCAAAAATGGTATAATTTGGGGAGTCCTCAATATCTGTTCTAGATATAATATTAATAATAATAATAATGGCTGATCACTGAATAAAAGTGAAAGAATGTGAAAAGAAGGATAAGTACCTCGACCTTGCTAGAGAATTGAAAAATCTATGGAACAAGCAGGTGACAAATATACCAATTGTAATTGGCGCGTTTGGAACAGTAACTAAAAGGATTACTAAAGGGACTTGAAGACATAACGGCTACCAGAGTGCTCCAGACAAACTGTTTCGTTGTATCGCCACTCATCAGCGTAGTTAGCCAAGCGAGATGATTCAAGCTAGGATCGAAACCCGGCTGACTTTACATATACATATAACGAAACACTTCCACTAATTATATATATATATATATATATATATATATATATATATATATATATTTCCTATAATTATAAAACACAACAGTTCTGTGTTTACATCTGTCTGTCCGTACACATAGTATCTAGAGAAGAAATAACTAAAAGAAAAAAGACAAAAAAAAAGGATGAACAGAAATTGAGATCTCTGACGTTTTTCGTTATAGTTTTTCAAGAAAGAAAAAATTAATTTGAAAAAGAAAGAAAAAAAGAATGAATCTTGTGATTTGTCGCTTGCTACATCGAAAGCAAAAAGAAAAGAAAGCAGACCAGATGTTAAGTCAGGAGTCATAACAGCAGGCTCACTTGAGAAAGTTAAAAAGAGAAAAAGATTTCTGTGATTTGTAGAAAGCTACATCGAAAGAGAAAAGAAAGCAGACTAGGTGTAAAGTCAGCAGTCGTAACAGCAGGCTCATTAGAGAACGAAAAAAGGTAAAACAAGAAAGACCGAAAGAAAGAAAGGTGAGATGTCTAGTGATTTTTGGTGGTTTTTAAATCTTAAAGAAAGAAAGAAAAAAAGAAAAAAAGAAAGAAAGAAAGAAAGAAAGAAATGAAAGTAAAAAAGAATTGTTTAAAATACTTGAACTATAGAAATGTTTGGAAATTATTTGTATTAGAAAAGGATACTTGAAACCATACAGCTGTATTCAAATGATTTGTATTCGATTGAAAAAAAATGAATCTCTCAAACCCCGCCAGAAGGGGCTTTAAAATACGCCAATTGCAGCTCTGTAGAAGAGTAAGAATCTTTCCAAGAGTGTCCTAGACACACAACAATCTTAATATGAAGCTAAAGTCCAGCAGCTTTGGGGAATATGGAATACCTCTTTATTTCCGTTACTGTGACCGAGTCAGCTAGGGCTATAGAATATACAGACTGCATCTCTGCTGAGGGTAAGACTTCCCCAACAAGTGTCCTGTGGCCCAGTCGGCTGGGGCTGTAGAATGCACCGATCGCATCTCTGCAAAGGGGTAAGACCCCGTCAACGAGTATGCTGGATAGGACACAAAATAATATGATGGCGAGACTTCAGCAAAGCTGAAGCTTTGGGTAATGCAGAGTACCCTTTCATTATGTTCCCTATGTTTCTAATAAAACTGCTTGACATTGAAACCGTTTACTTATGCTAAACTGAATATCTTGAACTAGAGCTGTTTTGTTTTATATTTAACTGTACGAAAACAGATAACTGTGTATTCTTATGAGGAATAAGAAAAAAATTAACTATGTCCAAAAAAATGAGATCAAGCTTATTAAAAGATGTTATCTACAAAATGTGTTTAGATATCAAATAATTAATATATATGTCTAAAATGACTTAGCATTAAATAATGTACAATGATTGATATTAAAGACATTTTAGGGGATACATTTTCAATATAAAGGAATTAGAAAGGAATAAAATTTGATATGAAGTGAATGACATAACAGCCAAGTTTAGATTTAACTTGGTAATGTTTTTAGGGGGCTTTAGTGTGCCATTAACGGTTATTCAAACAGTAAATTTAAACAGTAAGTTTAAACAGTAATGTCTGCAGCTTTCTAGTTCGGATATTGGTTCGAAAAGATAACACAGACAATAAAGTTTTTAAAAGGGAATTTTATACAAGAAAAAAAGAAAGAAAGGGATAGAAAAGATAAAGTGTTGCAAATTTTTAGGACAATTTGCGGGAAAATTATCTGAGAGAATGTCCGGGAAAAAAAGTTCATTGAATCAGAGCATTTTTCTTCTTTTTTTTTTCTTTTTGGTTTAGTCAAAACTTTCTGAGTTCATTAAATTTCGAGTCTTCCTTAAAGTTCTTTTCAGCAGAATTCTCGGTTAAATTTTTTTCAGTTGATTTTTCTTTCAGTTGAATTTTCTTGGTTGAACTTCAGTCGTGGACTTTTACTTATTTTTACTTATATTGTTTGGGGAGATCCATTCATGAAGCAAGTGACGAAATCCATCATCTGCTGGCTAAAGTGTTAGTCCCCGAATTCGTACTCTGAGTCCAATAGTAGTTCATGACAAAAAGAGGAAGTCACTTTTTGGTGCCGTATTGTTCCTTCTTTTCCACTCAGGCCAAATCAAGTGCCGCACGTGATCAGCTTGATTTTTTTTCTTAGAAATAAATTGTTATAATATATTATTAAAACAACCCAAACTAAACCATGACTCCACAGTCCTTTTTGACCCGGTGTGGCAGTAATTTTTAGGGTGTATCTATGAGTCAATAGAAATATTTGTAATTTTCCATACTTGACACCATTTAACTGTGTATGAATGAATAATGTTGAATAGAATGACTTGTGTTAAATACCAATACTTGAAACAATTTGTGTGTAAATAAGATAATTAATATTAAATTGCAATACTTGACACCATTTAACTGTGTAACTCGGTGCAAATAAAGCTGTAATTTTTATATTACAATTCAACCGTTAGCACATAAATGTGCTCTGGCTCGTTTAGAATCATGTTACCAACAAACTATTCCTTACAAATGTTATATATTTAATATATATATATATATATATATATATGATTTGGCTTTAAATAAACTACAAGGGTTTATATGCCATAAACTACCATCAGACAACCTTGAATCCCTCATTAGTCGCTTGACACTATAATTGCCTGAAAACACACCACTCGAACCACCACCACCACAACCACCACCAACAGAAGCAACAACAATAACAACAACAAAATAACACTAAAAATAAACGACTTTGGAATTAAATAACTAAACAATTGATGTCATGCCTACAACCAACCATCCAATCAACCATCCAAGAAAATTACAATGTCTATAAAATTGTTCTTTTTCCTTTATTCATCATTTATTCTTGTGCGTTCTCATTATATGTTCAGTGTATAATATAAGGTTTCTGATTTACTCATGTTGTTCATGAAACTCCAGGATTAAGAAAAATATTATATATTTCATCTCCTATATATTTCTCCCATGTGATATTCAATCGATAAAGTAATTCGACAATTTTCCCTCCTTATTACTTTCCTGTGAAAATTCTTAACGAATTCAGTTATTTTCACGTGTCTACAGAGAATAAAACAGTAATCACTGTAATCTTTAAAATATGATACAACTACTACTACTACTACTACTACTACTACCACAACCGCTATCATTATCATTATTGATGTTATTATTATTATTATTATTATTATTATTAAAAAGCTCTTTATTTTCTGTGAAACGTAGTAATTTTCTAGTGACAGCAGTGTTATTGCCCTATTTATGGAATTAATCTACATCTATTAAATTCTTGATTTATTTCTATCGTTTTAGTCGATTGTTTTTTCTTTAATGTGACTGTAAATTACACTTTCTGTTATTTTTTATATCTACATCAGGAATACTGAACATGTGACGCGTGGGCCATTTGTGGCTCATAAACTAATTTTATTAGTCACGCAGCAGAATCATTTTCGTGACAAATATTTTTCCAAATCTTGGTAATTATTTTATTTTCCGTTTCTTCACAGAGAAATTTAACTATACTTGAATAAATCAGTCGGTTCCTTTGCTTGGGTCCTTTTGCATCAATGTTATTCTTCCTTTGGTCATCCATTCGGATACGTGTACTGTTTGTAGGCATTTGTATATTTCTAGTGCTAGTCTGTCGTGAATGGAGGTGAATTTCTTGAACCAGAAACCATCATGGCCTGGTGTTTTCCAATTTGATAATTTTTTAGTGTCGTTTTTAGTTAATCGTTTCTGCTTTAGGGCCTTCTTCGAGTCCTAGTACTCTTGTCATATTGTTTATCCATTTAGCCTTTTCATTATATGTTTTTTTTTTCGTTGCCATATTTTAATCCAAAATCGTCGGGTTTCTTTTGCATCCGGTTGTGGGTATGTTTTAGTGTCATCTCCAATTGTTGATAACATTTTCTTTCATTGTTTTTAAATGTTCTGCTTGGTCTGTATTGTTTTATCTACCCTTTGTCGGTATCTCTTTAATCTTTTAATTATTATTATTATTATTATTATTATTATTATTATTATTATTATTATTATTATTCACTCATTAGAGCTTTTCCCATCAGCGTTAGCCGATGGTTTTTCACAGGAGTCTGAGTGACAGCAAGTCTCCTCAAGTCTCCAGGACTCTTCTTAGTATTCTGGCCGTTCTCAACAATTCTGTCGTTTGGATGGTCTTCACTCGTCCGCCAACTTCCAAGTCCACTAGTCCCTTTAGCAGTCCTTTAGTTACTGTTCCTAACGCACCAATTACAATTGGTATAATTGTCACCTGCATGGTAATTTCAGTTCCCTAGCAAGGTCGAGGTACTTATCCTTCTTTTCACATTCTTACAGTTTTATTCTGTGGTCAGCCGGGACAGCAAAGTCGACTATTTTGCAAGTTCTCTCTTTTTTGTGGATTATTATCAAATCCGGTCTTCTGGCTGGGATTAGGTGATCCGTTTGTATGTTAAAGTCCCATAGGAGTTTATGCGTGGCATTTTCTAGGACAGGTGCTTGGTTGTGCATATACCATTTGTTAGTATGGTCGAATTTAAGTTTCTTCCACATTTCCCAATGAATCCCCTTGCCGACCCAGTCGTGTCTCGCCTTATACTCCCTCTGTGCTAATTTGCTGCATTCGCTTATTATATGATTGATTGTTTCATCTCTGTCACCACATAGCCTGCATTTCCTATTTTGTTGAGTCTTATATATTCTCGCTTTGATATGATTGGTTCTTATGGTGCTGTCTTGTGCTGCTATTAGGAGAGATTCTGTTTCTTTCTTAAAGTTTCCTTTTCTTAGCCATGTCTATTATTATTATTATTATTATATACTCTTTTAGAGTTTTTCACATCAGCGTTAACTGATAGTTTTACACTGGAGTTTGTGTGACAGCAAGTCTCCTCAAGTCTCCAGGACTCGTCTCAGGATTCTGGCCGTCCTTAGCAATGCTGTCGTTTGGATTGTCTCTACCCGTTCGCCAATCTTCAAGTTTTCCACGCCTTTTAATAATCCTTTAGTTATTGTGACTAACGCACCAATCACAATTGGCACAGTCGTTACTTTCATGTTCCACAGCTTTTTCAATCCTCTAGCAAGGTCGAGGTACATATCTTTCTTTTCACTTTCCTTCAGAATTATTCTGTGGTCCGCCGGGACAGCAAAGTCGACAATTTTACAAATTATTATTATTATTATTATTATTATTATTATTATTATTATTATTATTATTATCCTTTCGAGTTTTTCACATCCGCATTAGCCGATGTTTTTTCCTAGAGTTTTTGTGACAGCACGTCTCCATGACACTTCTCAGTACACTGATCTTAATAATGCTGTAGTTTGCATGATCTTCTCTTGTCCCCTTATTTCCAAGTCCTCCAGTCCCGGTATCAATCCTTTTGTGACTGTTCCAAGAGCACCAATTACAATTGGTATCACCGTCATTTTTATATTCCACAGTCTTTTCAATTCAAAGGTAAAGTCGAAGTACTTATCCTTCTTTTCACTTTCCTTCAGTTTTATTCTGTGGTCAGCCGGGACAGCAAAGTCCACAATTTGGTAAGTACTCTTTTTCTTGTTGATTATTACAAGGTCTGGTTGTCTGGCCGAGATTAGTGTATGCGAAAGCATCATCAGAGGACGTAAATCTTAATCAGTCGGCGTGTTTTGTTAACTTTTAGTTCCTAGCAGAAACAATTCTATATTCATCATCATCATTATCATGTCACGCTATCAGCACGGATATCCCTGACCCTCTCTCTCACCACCCCTCCCTACCATTCTTTGCCTCCGACAGGTCTTCTGGGCTATATCCCGTATCGGCACAGAACTGCTATATGTAGGTTCGAGCTGGTTGTCTTGCCTTTGCTCAGCCATGTGAAGAGGTCCACAGGAGTCCATCACTTTTGAGTTCGTCTCCACTTCTCCAGCAGTGTCCCGCAGGTCTGTTTCGTCTAATTTGGATAGTTTTGTGATGGGCGGTTGGTTGCCGAACAGCTGTTGCTTTGTCAGGTGCTACCTCCAGGACTTGTTCAATATTGCTCGCAGCATTATTGTGTAGTTGCCGTCAATTTTTTTTCTCCATACTTTTAGTTACCGCCCATGTAGCGCATCCATATAGCAGTATCGACACGACCGCTGCTTGGAAGAAACTGCATTTTATTTTATCGGTTAAGTCTGACTTCTTTATGACCGATAGCCTATCGTTAGCTGCCCATGCCTTTGCTAGTCGCGTGTTGATGTCTGTCTCGGTTGATGAGACTATTTTCTTGGTAGTTGAACTAGTCAACTAGTTTCAGAGAGTTACTGTTTAGTGTTGATATGTCGCCTGTTTAATTAAAGCACATATGTTCCGTCTGGTGCTTAAATTTAACATCTTAGCTTATTTTTTCGAGCATATTTAATATATTTTCTTTCTTTTTTGTCCTTTATACATACGTGATTAATTTTGTCTGTTACAGGTTATGGGCAATTATTTTCGAGAAAATGGACGCTGTTGAGAACTGGCTCATCATCAGGCTGGCCACACTACTAAAACAAATCAAGATAATTTTAAGTTAAAGGCCTCCAAATTATTCCCACTATACAAGAACATACATGTAATCATCTTCCTTAGAAATAAGGAAAACATTTCCCCCCTTTTTGCTAAAAAGCTCATTTCTTTAAAAAAATGAAGCCTTTGTCAGGCTAGTTAGTTTGCCCATAAATGGTCGATAGTAATTCATTTAAACTAATCTACTGTAAAATTTTTCTAGTGTCTCCTTGTTTGTGATCTTAAGGCTGCATTTAACGCATTAGGGTTTGTCTGGTGCCTACGCTAATAAATTGATGGAAATATGCTTCGATATGAAGTGTAACATTTTTACATTTAATGACAAATAAATTCTCCATTTCTTTATTTCAGCCTTTCCTTTGATGATAAGTTACAATTTCATTACATATTCCAATGCATTAGAGGCCGATTAAAAGATATATTTAGCTGATATCAAATAAGATATTTTAATTTATTGATTTTAAGAGCATGTCAACTTGTCTACTGTTGTTTTGTGCCAAGTGGTTAGGATAGAGCGTTAATTGTACATTCATATTTAACATTTTTGAGTAATTTCTTTTTTCTGAATTTTGTTGCCCATAGTTATATTATAGCAATTACTATTGTCAAATGAAAATAAATTGCTCACAGTTGTATGGTTTCAAGTATTCCTATCTAATGCTAATAATTATATCGTTTAAAGTAATCATTTGGATTTAAATATAGCTTTTTTTGTACACAATTATATGGCTTTAATTTACTAAAATTAATCCTTACTTAAGAATAATTTACTTGCGTCAAGTTAATATTCTTAAAAAAATAATTTAGTTTAAGACATCGAATATTCCTATTTTTATTGTTTTATTTTTCTTGTCTCATCGGATTATTTTATTGTTTGGGAATAAAGAATGAGATGTCATGCGTTTTGAACGAGCATCCTCAATTTTTATAATGGCATCTAAATGACTGCATTATTTTACCTGCATGCCCAGAGGTTAAGTTTCGTTTTAGAGCATATCAACCCTTGTTGGTTATTTAATGCTAAATCCTGCTTTTACATTAGATATATGATTTCTAAAGATATTCTTTTGATGCAAACAGTTGAATGATCATACAGTCCTATTTCTAACAATTCAATTTAGCATGAGTCATTTGTTTACTCAAAGATTTAATGTCTAACAGTTCTATTTGGCCCATAGATAGGGCCCTATCTGCTGTTACCGGAATTGAGTGGACAAGGAAGCGATGGCAATGAAGGAGTACTTGGCATTCTGCAAAGCTTCAACGTTACTGGAGACTTGCCATCGGATTGCTTAATGTTGTTTCCTGGACACGCGTTGAGGGAATCTTAGCCCTCTGCAGAGAAACAATCAGAGGAATTTCCTCGTGGTGTAATGGTCAAAGCGATGGACTGTGGAATCGTAGTAAGCGTGCTATTACGTTCACTTTCGGGAAAATACACTTGGGAAATGTATGAACCCCCTTATCCTCCCAGTTATGGGTTAAATAGTATCACTACTGTTCTTCTAGGAGAATGGCTTTGGCATTAAATAACCTACAAAGGTTGATATGCCATTAAACAAAGAACCCGAACAAAGAAACAATCAGTGTTCTCTACTGCCCCACCCATTAGGGCTAAAGAGGTTAGGGAATAATGTATATTGTGAGTTAAAATTTAATCTTTTGAGGCAGATGTTTCTTTAGAATTTTTTTTTCATCATTTTTAATCAAATGCGATTGGCTCTAAACAGATCTGTCTGATCCCTCAAGAGAACACTAACAGACTGCTTCGGGGCAGAATATACGAGGTGCATACGATAAGTTTCCAGACTTTTTTCGTATGGGCATTTAGAGTTGTCGTAGACTCTTCAAAATTCAATATGTTATTGCTATATATGTTAGGAAATGACCGACCTACTTACATGATTTCAGGTTCAACTGAACAGCTACTGCAGGAATTGTAATACACCCTACTATAAAGCCTGATGGTCACAGCTGCTGAATTTCAAAAATACAATCTGACACTTTAGAAGAACGATATGCGACAAAATTCTGTTTCAAACTTGGAAAATATGCCATCGAAACGTAGGGAATGCTTCAGGCTGCTTTTGGACAATCTTGCAAGAATCAAGCATCAGTTTCTGAGTGGCATAAGAGATTCAAGGGAGTCAGTGAGGGATGATGAGAGATGTGGGAGGAGTAAGGAAGTCAATACACCAGAGTTGATTGGCCAAAGGGTTAGGGTTAGGGTTACTATATTAAGGTTTTAAGGGTGTTCAGCAAGAGATTCGGTCGGAAGAGGCCAGCACTCTTTAAATCGGGTCTGTGACATTTTCACTGGGACAATGCAGCAGTCCACAACTCCCTTCTTGTCACAGACTATTTAATCAAGATACGCATCAAGATAGTTCCTCAGCCTCCCTATAGTCCAGACCTTGCTCCCTGTGACTTTTGCTTATTGCCTAAGTTCAGAGGCTGTCGATAAGAGACAATTGACGAGATGAAAGAGGCTTTGACGAATGTCATTGACGCGCACACATAAGAGGATTTCCATGGGACCTTGCACCAGTAGAACAAGTCCATTGCAGCCGGAGGAAATTACCTCGAAGGGGACAAGAGTTTCATATGTTTACTATCAATAAAATGCCCATACAAAAAAAAATCTGGAAACTTATCGTACGCTCCTCGTACCTGGAAGTAATTATAATGAATAAGTAAACTATACTCCCCATACTCTTTGACTGGGACCTGACCCTCTGATGGAATTTAGTGTCATACAATATATTTAAGGTTTCTAGTTTTGTTACTTCCTAACTACATACAATTAACATGGTCTCTTCTGGTGCCTAACATACATATCAAAGATTAGACAAGTGTTAACATATTTAAAAAATTTTTTACAAATATTTCCCTATCTTTGTCTACAGATCTTTTCAGCATTTGTAATTTAAGCTTTGATTTTCACTTCAAATATATCTCCGATCAACTTTTAAAAAACACACTAAAATATTCAGTGCATTTTTATACTTTAGCATAAATAAGCTTAATCATTACACTAGTAATCTGCTAAGTCATTCGGTGCAGATTTGTTGAAGTAAGAATGAAAAAAAACGCAAAAATGCCGCTAATATGGACGGTCAAATAAAACCATGAAATGGCTGTCGAATATAGGGAATCAGTATTTGCTAAATACCTGTGAAACAGAGAAGGATAACACACAAATCAGTTTTCATCATCATCATCATCATGTCGTGCCGCCAGCACAGATATCCCTGACCCTCTCTAGCCACTTCTCCCTATCATTCATCGCTTTTGGCAGGTCTTCAGGGTTACATCCCGTATCCCCACATAGCTGCTGTATGTATGTTCGAGCTGGTCGTCCTGAAGCAGAGTAAAGTTGGTTAGAATTCTGAACGCTCTTTCTCGTACACTGGCTGCTGTACCAAAACTAAAGACCTCAGTCTTTCCAAATCTTTTACCCATAGCAAGGAGGAAGCGATGATTTCATGAAGGGAAAATCAATTCGTATTGACGACTTGAAGATCTGTCTTCCTATATTTGTCGTATTTAAGTACCATAATTATCGCCAAAATTGTTTGTGTGTGAGGAACACATTTCGGACGATTATGCTGAGGAAATATATAATGGTTTAATACTTTTTCGAACTGAACAATGTAAAACAATTCACGATGAATTAACGACAAATACATATGGCTTGAACAAAATTAATAGAGTTAATCCTGAAATAACATAAACTACTTGAAGTTTACCTTACAGGGGCCCGACAATATTTTTCGGTCACTATGAAAAAAGTACTTCAAGGTGGTCAGTAGTGCCAAAAACCTTTGAGATTGAAAGTACGTAGTTGAGGAGTGAAAATACACTACTAGTGTAATCATTTGTTTTTAGTTTGGCTTTGAAAATTTTAGTTTTTTGTGATTTTTGCGAAAACTTGCGCGACACTATTTTTCGGACATGACAAAAAATCCTATTTTATTAAGAGCTATGTTCATGTATATGTTGCTGTATGCAAATTTTCTGCTCGTACACTGTCCTGGGGTACTGGCGCCCCTACTACTATGTTAACATAGGACAATCTAACAGCATAAATAGTCTGGACATTTCTTGGCAAAACAATTAAGTTTAATGAGGTAAATTCATTCAAAAGAAGTCGTTTGTTTGGCACGGAAGAAGCGGGAAGATGGCCTCAGCATCAGAAGGATCCCCATGGATTTGAAGATTTCGAAATCAACGGTCGAATACATACTGAAGACAAACTCCGAGCGGAAAAAGAAGAGAGGTCGGAAAAGATCAATTGGCAAGAGGACTGAAAGGAGAATGAAGAGGACTGTGACTCGGCTTTTGACATCTGGAGAAAAAGTTACAGCAAGAAAAGTGAAGGAGAAATGTGAATTGGATGTAAGGGTCCGAGCAGTACAAAGAACGCTGCATAGGATTGGTTTGAAGTATGCAAAGGCTAAGAAAAAAATTACACTAACAAAGAAACACAAAGGAGCAAGACTGGAGTGTGCTTTTAGGTGGTTAACAAAGCATGTTGACTTAAAGAAGGTTATATTTACTGATGAGAAGCGTTTCAAGTTTGATGGGCCCGATGGATGGTGTACTTGGTCGAGAAGGGGTGAGCCTGTTGTACTCAATAAACGACAGATGGGAGGAGGAGGAGTTATGGTTTAGGGTATGATCTTTGCTAATAGAAATATAAGGTTGGAGTGGCTGAAAGGACGACAGAACAGCGAAAGCTACAAACAGTTGCTGGACGAGAAAGCCATACCAAGGATAAGAAGAGAGATGGGGAATGATTTCATTCTACAGCAAGACAATTGCAGCATCCAAGTGTCAAAACTCATGAAAGAATGGATGGCTAAAGTGAATATGACTATTTTGGAATCGCCTGCAAGAAGCCCAGATCTAAATTTAATAGAAAATGTTTGGGAAATGCTTGCGCAACTTGTCTATGATGGACCTGAAATAACGAAAGAGGCTCAACTATGGGAACGAAAACTAGGAGCCAAAAAACTAATAGAAACACGTAGAGATGTTATTGTGCATATGATTGATCATTATGAAGAGATATTGATAAAAGTTATTGAGAAGGAAGGTGATATTACAGACTATTAACAGTTTTTCAACGATGTCCGAAAAATAATGTCGCGTGTGTTTTTTAAAAAAATGATGAAAATTGAATATTTTTCCTTGCCTAATCGATTTTGTTCCATTTTTATTACAGGTATTGTCTTTATATGTTTATGCTATTCTATTGAAGGAATTTCGCCACTCTATGGTACTCGGAAAGTCGAATACTAAAGTGTCCGAAAAATATTGTCGGGCCCCTGTATGCATTGTGTCTCAAAACAGAAACAACGTATAAATATGATAATGATAATGCCCGTGGTGTAATGGTTATTATCGCAGGAAATGGACACGGTAACACGAGTTCAAATCCTGGACGAGACTGATTGCATTTCACATAGCACTAATACCCTTGGGAAAACGGTATGAATCCAATTATTCTCCCTCCAGCAATGGGTAAATAGTAGGACAGAGTAGGTTCTTCAGCCTTGGTGAGGCAATTAGTCTAGGAGAAGGAAAACTCTGAATTTAAAACTGTTAAACTCTAAACTTTAAAACATTGACCTTATGTCATCTCCTGCCTGAGCGGAAGGGTTGATAAATATGGTAATTATTTATTACTGAGACAAGCGAAATGTTGGTCATTCGGAACACGTTCGGCAAAAAATGTATCCTTTGAGTTAAAGATATCAAAGCAATGTTTTTTATTTGTTGTTATATCAGTTTCTGGGACATGCAGTCTGTTTTTGAGTTTTTTGTCTCAGCAATAAAGTATTATCATATCAATAGGTTGCATCTATTTGGAGACAGTTTTGAATGATTTTGTCTCTAAATAAGTAGTGACGCAAAATATTTTCCCTCTCTTGTCCAAGGGATTGTGATTGAGGATTAATAGTTGTTATAGTATACTATTTTCCAGTCGGAAACAAAAAAGAACACGACATTATTATCGGTAAAGTTATTAGCACTCACGTGAGTCAAATTTATATTGGTTGGTTGTTTTTTTTGTTTTTTTTTATTATATGGCATATAGTCTTTTGTAGGTTATTTTATGCCAAATCCATTTTATAGAAATAAATAGTTCTATTTCAAACAATTCAGTTTAACATAAGTACGCAGTTTAATTGTCAAAAAACATTTCTATTTTAAGCTATTTAATTTAGTTAAACAGTTCTAATAATTCAAATGATTCAGTTTAGTATAAGTATAGTTTTGTTTACACTCAGTTAAATGTCAAAACACTTATTTTTCAAACAATTCAATTTAGCGTAAGTACAGATTCAATGTCAAGTTTTAATAGATATTGAAACTGTATTTACGCTCTCCTCATGAATTGAGCACCCCAGAAGCCGATAGCGTCCATATGAATAGATACCAAAAAAGTCCCTTTTCGCTCACTTCGAAATTGACGATGGATCTCGGGTAAGATATGCGAGTGACGCAAAATCAGCCAGTTTCGATCCCAGTTTGAAAATTCTCACGTGTGTAGCAACGCGAATGAGATCTGTTACAACGAAACACTCAGTCTATGGATGACAATATATATATATATATATATATATATATATATATATATATATATATAATTTCAATAGCATACTCAGTCAAACGCGCTTGGTGACTGACTGTTTCACGTCAAGGTGATAATATATATACATATATATATATACAGTGTTTGTGTGTGTGTGTGAACGAGAGAGAGAGAGAGAGAGAGAGAGAGAGAGAGATGCTCTATCATTGGTATTGAGAACCCCCTATTTATGAATATCCTTATCATCATCGTCAAGTAGTGGTTAATGAACGGATTCCTTCTTCCTCTCTGTCATGAATGTTGGTCTTTGCAGTGTGTCCATGTGTAGGAGTCCACAGGAGAACGTCTTAATGTGTTCATTCCTGCTTTGACCGCACTGCTCAGCTTGTCTATTTTGTATTAGTCGGATAGTTACCGATAAGGGAGATAAGTGGTCCTTCAGCTGCTATTTTATGGGGTTGCATCTAAAAAAAAATAAACACAGAAATGTAAATCTAAGGAAGAAGCAACAAATTAATGAAGTCCTAGTGTTACATCGCTGCACAACTTCAACGTGTGTAGCGTTATGCTACCACTTAAGAGGTTGAAATGATGCCCCTTAACTATCAGCATTACCCGTGGTAACCTGACAATCAAAAAGACGTCAAACACATAACACTTACGTTTATTTTGTAGATTCAAAATTTATTGGTCGTCGGAATTCGTCAAGCAGTTAGCTTAAAATAGAGACAGAGAGAAAGAAGGTTTTGGCAGAAAGGAATTGACAGAAAGTGTACAGGCAAGAGACGAAAAAGAGTGATTGACGACTTTTTTTAATTTTCTGCTCAGCAGCTGTTAGCGCGTGTGATTTTCCGGAACCGCTTCCTTTGACGTCTCCCCTCTGTTTTTCCCGTTCTGTTTTCCCAAGAATCCGTCCTTATATATACACCCCTAAAAGTTATTCATTACGAAATCAAACATATGAAAGTGACACGTAACTGCCAAGTCAAAAATATCGTTTATCTTTGAATATTTTCCATTCCAAGTATTTCTCCAACATTCTAAATTTGCAAATAAATATTTATGACAGTATGTTTTATATTCTTAAGAATCAACTTCTAAACAAATGCCTAATGAATTAATGTAATTCAGTTTTGAATTTAAAGTTCAAATAAAAAAATTAGCGCCTAAAATAATTAATTGAAATCCTTAGTTATTTTACAAAATAAAGAATTTAAATAACATTAAAAATGAAATAATTAGCAGAAACAAAATAATCGATTAAAATAAAGGACATAGTTGAATTTTAACTTAGTTAAAACTTAGAAAAACTTAATATATTGTTTGAATTTTGTCTTTAATTGGAATCATTTTGAGATGAGGCTTCTTAATCTAAGAATTAATTTTTTATTTATTGCGGACTTTTTGTCCTCATCTTGGTAGTTTTTGTGTTGTATTTTCTTCGTTACGTTTCGGCCAAATTTCACCTCTGGCCTTCTTCAGGTGATTAACCGCGACCTTGGATAGGAATGCTGATTCTTATAACCGTATCCCCAGTAATTACTGCCTTCCATTGTTGTTGTCTATCGCACCACGTTTTTGACCAAGTAAACCTCTGACCGGCTTGGGTAGGAATTGAACCCACTATCTTCTGACAATGCTCACCTAGAACCTTAGAGACTCAACGCCTCCATCCACTTACTGGGGATACGGTTACAAGACTCAGTATTACTATCCGAGGTCGCAGTTAAGGAGACCAAATAATTGGATTTATAACACCAAAAAATTCAACCGTGATCGCCCATCGGGGGCCGTGGAACAGCGGATAGAACTCGTGTCGCCGTGTCCATTTCCGACGACGATAACCATTACACCACAGGCACCTGATGCTGGTCAATGAAACCACATAGGTCAAGTCAGAATAGGATTGTCACAAAGTTTACAGTACTTGGAGACGAAGAGTTTCTCCCCAAGACCAAGATCTTTTCGTCTGCTGATCACATAGGCGAGAAACTGACAGTCACTTAACGTCTTGGATTCTGTATCTACCTTATCCTTACGCTAAGGATCATATGCACTATTAAGGATATTTAACATTATCTTTATATATATATATATATATATATATATATATATATATATATATATATATATATATATATATGCTTTGTGTGTGTGTGTGTGTGTGTGTGTATCTTACGTGGGAAGACTAAGAATCTTTCCTCTGAAGATCATATAGGCAAATAACTTATAGTCTCTCAATGCCATGGATTCTGTACCTGTATGTGTCATGATAGGCTTTATTGCTATTGCTTAAAACTATACCAAACAAAGTAATTCTATATAGAGATAGAAAGATATAGAGAGAGAATACCTATTGAGCCAGAAGTAATCTACTTCAGTTTTCGCTACCTGATCATCAGGATAAATGTAACTGAAGAGGGTTGACCCAAACGACTTTTTTTAATGAAGTGGCCACCAGAAAGAATTCTAAAATAATAAACAATTGAAATATTAATATAAAAATCGAAAAAATATAAATACAAGGATATTTATGTGTATTTAATTGTGCTTGTACGTCTTATATATATATAGTATTCTTTGTTAAAACGGAAGTATTCTTTGTTAAAACGGAAGTGGGCTTAATGAGGAGATAATTCTTCACCCCTCTTCTATCTCCTCCCACTCTTCTGTATCTATTCTAGTTTTTTTTTTATCAAAAAGATCTGAAGAAGTCCTGTTAATTTTTTTTCATGTTTTTGGAAATTTCAAAAATGCGTAACAGGATGGAAATAAATTCATAATCCTATGTGACCGGTTTCGTTGTTTTTCTTAAAGAAAGTATATATATATATATATATATGGGGTATGCGTGCGTCTTTATTTGAATGTTTATATCTTATACATACATACATATACATATATATATATATATATAGAGAGAGAGAGAGGGAGAAATATGTTTCTCTGCCTTGGTTTGTAAGTATGTGTCTGTGTGTTGGTGTGTGTGTTTTTGTGTACTTGTATGACTTCTATACCATTGTATATGATTGTACTGTTATGACCAGATAATAATAAATGACCGATACCCGCTCATGGACAATTACGTTCAATCTAATCATACGAAATTGGAAAAATAAAGCTAATAAAAAGGAATAAAAAAAACACTCAAAATAGTTCCTGGCAGTGAAATTAAAAGAATATTAATCGTCAGAATTCTTGGAAAGAGATGTTAGTCAGAATATTAGGAATCAATTTCTCATTATGAATGTTAAATGATTCTAATTTACTTTTGGGTTTTGCTCTGTTATTGAAGAAGAAGAAGAAGAAGAAGAAGAAGAAGAAGAAGAAGAAGAAGAAGAAGAAGAAGAAGAAGAAGAAGAAGAATTGCACTCAGATAAAAAGGATGCAGGAAGAAGAAGAAGAAGAAGAAGAAGAAGAAGAAGAAGAAGAAGAAGAAGAAGAAGAAGAAGAAGAAGAAGAAGAAGAAGAGCAACAACAACAACAATTGCAGGCAGATAAAAAGAACAAGAGAAGAAGAAGAAGAAGAAGAAGAAGAAGAAAATACTGCTGCTTTTGTCAGTGGACCTTATGCAATAAACTTGTTGTCCAAGTCTAGACAAAACGAATAAGGGTTTAATTAAACACAAACGTATTTTTTCGGCTTTTATTTATAATCAGGTGATTAGAAAAAGATCTTATCAATAAAGTTCATGACAGATTAAGTTATGAAAGAGGTAATGTTTAAGCAAAGTTCCCATTCGTATTCTTTCCGATAAAGACCGTTTCTCCGAAAACTGATTCACTCTTCATTGTTGATATAAAGGGTGTTTAAGAAAAAACTGATATTGTTTTGTATTCTAATAACTTCACCACATTTCATGCAAATTATTTCAAAAATTTAAAAAGTCCTGTAGAAACAACACGAAATTCCGTATCTGATGTTTTATATTTTTCTTTCCTTTTTCTTAAGGTTTGAAATAAAAGTTCCGTTGCATTAGTTTTGTTTAATCGTATATCAGCTTTCCTGGGTTACGTAAAGCAAAAACCATCCTTGATGGATGACATTAGGGATGCTATTCAACCCAAAGCTGCGAATTCTGGTCAAGTCGTGCAGTCCCCGCTGTGGTTGATAGTGTAGTGGTTATTAGTGCTCTTACACGTTGTTCATTGCTTCACTCTGCGTGGAATTTGAAAGCAGCAAAGAGGGAAATGAAACTTAGTCTCATTCGGTTAACTTATTGCTTAAGAGTTTGAATTGAGTCATAACGTCGTGGAAGCAACTAAAACCATTTATTGTGAAAGAGATGAATTACGGGTTAAAAAATTTCACCCGAGTTGCAAGAACCACCATGATTGGGTAAGTGTTAGGCTTGGGGTAGTATTGGATTCCGAGGCCGTGGTCCAAGCCACAACTGAAAATCTGATGAGTTTCGCCGGGCAAGTATCAAGCGACTTTCGGTATTTTAAGTTCCAGTGTGCTCATCATGTTCAAAACCGTTGAGAGCCGCTAAATTGTGCTCACGCAAACAAAATATTGCAAGACTTTTGACTCACCTTAGTTGCAGATAATTGTTATCAAAAATTTTCATCAATATCTTATTCTTCTTAGTATCAGCTTTTGTCTATGGCAACTTACTCAGATCTACGAACGGCGCGCCTCGAAAACAAACATAAAGTAGATGCTCCCGGTAAGCGTCCAAAAGACTGCTCGAATTTTACATATCAGATGTAAAGATATCCCAAACTGGATGTTTACATAAAAATTTTCACCTATTGATAGTGTAGTGCGCTGGTCTCGTAATCTAGTTTGGTAGTTTGACTATATTCATGTTAGGTATATGTACCTGATGATATAATGTTTTTGCTAATCGGCTCGTACAGCTCTGTCCATCTCTACAGGTTCTAAGGAGAAAGTCAATCAATTTAAATACTTGGGAAAAGTGGATTTTGATATATATATATATATACGAGGATCATTAAATAAGTTTCCAGACTTTTGATCGTATGGGCACTTTTATTGATAGTACCTACATGAAACTCTAGTCCCCTTCGAAGTATTCTCATCCGGCTGCAATGAACTCGTTGTACCGTTCCAACAGAGACCCCATCGAAGTCCTCTTGTGTGAGCGTGTCAATGACCTTCGTCACATCTCCTCAATTGTCTCATAACGACAGCCTCTGAGCTTACGAAATAACCAAAGGTCACAGGGAGCAAGGTTTAGACTATAGGGAGGCTGAGGAACTGTCTTGATGCCCATCTTGGTCAAATTGTCTGTGACAAGGATGGAGTTATGGACTGGTGCATTGTCCTGCTGGAAATGCCTCTTACTCGATTTGAAGAGTGCTGGCCTCTTCCGACGGAATCTCTTGCTGAACTCCCTTAAAACCTCAACATAGCAACCCTAACCCTAACCCTTTGGCCAATCAACTCTGGTCTATTGACTTCTTTACTCCTCTCACACCTTTCATCATCCCTCACAGACTCCCTGGCTTCCTTGAATCTCTTATGCCACTCAAAAACTGATGCTCGATTCATGCAAGGTGGTCCAAAAGCAGTCTGAAGCATTCCATACTTTTCTATGGCATTTTTCCAAGTTTAAAACAGAATTTTATTGCATATCGTTCTTCTAAAGTGTCCTTATGCCCAGATTGCATTTTTGAAATTCATTAGCTGTGACAATCAGGTTTTAGTCGGGTGCATTCCAATTGTTGGTGTAGCTGTTCAATTGAACCTGAAATCATAAAAATTGGTCAGTCTTCTCATAAGATTTACAGCAATACCATACTAAATTTTCAAGGGTCTTCGAGAATTTTAAATGCTTGTACAAAAAAGTCTGGAAACTTATGGAATGCACAAAATTATTATCCTAATGTGACAGGGTTTCTTTTTGTTTTTCTTAAAGGAATTATTGCTCTGTAACGTCATTTACATTGAGCCCTTTACCAGGAAAATTTAAATGTTGACCTTTGAATGATTTTTTTTGTCCTGGCGGAAATATTCCTGACTCCGGTTTAACTATACTGAATAATATATATATATATATATAATCATCCACCACCAGCAAGTATCACTCTGAACCTCTATCACCACCTGTCTCTATCGTCCATCCCTTCCAGCTGGTCTTCAAAGCTACATTCTGTATCGGCACAGACCAGTTGTATTTAGGTTCTAGCTGGTCGTCCTGCCTTTGGTTGTACATGGGAAGCGATCCACAGAAATATGTCGCTTATGAGTTTGTCCCCAATTCTTCAGATATGTCCCGCATGTTTGGTTCGTCTAACTTGGATAGTTTTCGTGATGGGTGGTAGGTGGCCGTACAGCTGCTGCTTTGTTGGGTGCTACCTCCAGGACTTGTTCAATATTGCTCACAGATTATGGTGTATTCTGATATATATATATATATATATATATATATATATATATATATATATATATATTGTCATCCACAGACAGACTATTACATTGTATCACAACTTATCAGTGTGGCTAGACATGCGGGATATTTCAAGATGGAATCGAAACCTGACTAAGTTTACGATATATATATATATATATATATATATATTGTAAATCAGGACTGGGAATACAAAAAAATGAGTGCTCAATGGACGACTAATTTAAACAAAATATCCCTGAAGAGCTAAATATATATTTTTTGGTTAAAATACAAGAAAATTAGCGAATGTATACCATTATAATTTTTTTCGCTTTTTCAGGCTCTTCATTTTTAAGTGCTTGAAAACCCGAAATAAATTCATTATGGGATATAATCTTTAATTTTGTTGTATTTTAACCAATACATATTGTTACGACCTAGAGTCTCGTGGGGACTACGATAACGGAGACATAACGAGAAAGATTTAAAAAATCGTAATTGGCAAGAATCCCAAGGTTCGATACGTAAAAAGTAAAAGAACAATAGGGATGGGAAATCTCCAATTCCAGACGCCGGTGAACACACAATTGACAATAGGCAGATAAAGAACGATAAAGGTAAATAGATAGTAAAATAAAACAATTTATTCGGGAATATACATGAAAGAGGGTTAAAGAAAGCAACAAAAAGAATATTCTTATGAGGGATAGATAATTAATAACTGGCAATGTAACGAATACTTGAGACAAAGTATGAACATTTATAATAATAGCAATCTGTAAAATGACCAAGAAGTGGAACAGAACTTACAAAGTATAAGATGGGATAAAGTCCTCGTTTCTGAATTAATATTTTCTCTTGTTTAGTTCTCTCTTGTTTTTCTTTCCTTCTTTTGTAGTAAGTTGGGTTAATATTACAAAGTCTTCGGGGGCACTCATTTAGTGATTTGTCAACATCGGACTTCAAATTTCTTTCTTCTAAATCGGCAAGTGGATTTTCTCCTCTTTCTTAAATCACGGAGAGTCTATGACACTTGCTAACCCGTTGAAAACAAAGCGGATACTGACTTTTCTTCTGTGCGAAAATCAAAAGTAACTGTCTGGGGTTAGACACGCGATGAGTTCAAGGAGGATGGGAGTGTGTTAACGGTTGAAACTTTTGACAAGTCATCTGGATTTTAAGAGTGCCGCGTTTCCGTGACTCTTAGTCTCAAAGTCAGACAGGGTGTGTGGGCGGGAAGGATATTTTCGTATGCGGTGATTGCCGTCTTGGTAAAAATGAAATGAATTTATAAATTGCGTTTTAGGAAAGAATACGATTCTTAGTTTTCTTTCCTTCTTCACAGTTCGTCTCACATTTTTAACATATCAAATTTTCTAAAATGTATAACGTTTTAATTCTTATTTATGTGAAATAAATTTAGCATACGTAACAAACGCCCATGGGGGTTGAGCACTCTGGCGAAGGAGTTTTCGGTTGCCGGTCGCATAATGTAAAGCTTTTCGAACGAATTGAGCACTCTGGTATCCGGCAAGGTATAAAATGTAAACAAGCGAACGCTACTACTTAATACCATAAAATTCTCTAGCTGACGTGGTACGCTTGTTGGCCGAGCGGTCTGATACTAAGTCTAACGTAAAGTTAGGCGGGTTTCGATCCCAGTTTCACGCGTCCTACATGTCTAGCCACACTGAAGAGTTGTGATACAACAAAACGGTCTGTCTGTGAATGACAGTATGTATATATATATATATATATATATATATATATAAGGCGTCTGGAATGCTTGATATTTAGGACTGCCAATTATATATATATATATACATACATATATTATCGGGATTTTTATAAGCCACGAAAAGCCCGGTTTATTCCTACGTTTTGTAAAAGAATAAACCGTGCTTCAACAGCAGTAGGGAAATGGGTGACAGCTTTTGAAGAAAGGAGACAAACGACTTTTAGTGCAACAAAAGTTATATACAACAACAACAACATCAATAAACAGGGTTTTACACCAAATGGAACAAACAACGAATATGTAAGAGTTCGAGAAAGAGTTCAAGGTTCAGATAGGTGGTAGGGTTTTGTAAGGTTTGTAAGGTTTAGTTGTAAGGTTGTTATGAGGTAAAGGTGTAAGATAAAGTTATAAGGTAAAGGTTTAAGTTAAGTTAAGGTAAGGTAGGGTTTGCAGAAAAAATTCCTGCTGGAACATAGCTGTGTCCTGTTCCTTTTAACTCAGCACGTGCGTTCGTCGCTCTTGGGTCCTGACTGGTGGAAGGTACCAAATACGTTTGCTCTCAAAGGCTGCTAACGAATGGACCTGTTGCTAACAGCGGTGGGAGTGGCAAAAAGAGGAAGATACTTCAGTTGTCGCTCTTTTTTTATAGTGGACGCCACGTGACCCCAAGGGGCTGCTGATATTCGGTGAAACAGGATCACCAGTTCCTTAACAAAATTTCTACAGTATATATATATATATATATATATATAGACAGAGAGAGAGAGATGTGTGTGTGTGTGTGTGTGAACGTAAGAATATCAAAAAACTTGCTCTTCAGAGGATGAATATTTATATTTATATATTATGGAAACGTTAAAAGATTTTCTTTTGATATCAAACCATCATCAGGACAGATTTATGCGAAAATATATTTTTTGTTTTATATTAGGATTTACAAATGAGACGAAAAATGACAGAATTCTTAGCATTTTATAACCGTTAGAAGCAAAATTTCTCTTGCCTCCCCCATTGTAGAACTTGGCTCAAGGTCATTATATAGTAGAGAGTGGGAAGAGGAACTAGTAGCACACGATCTGACATTTATATGGTGCTGGACAATGCTGGTCATTGGATCACAATGTGTAATGTGAACTATGTTAGCCTTTGCCAAGTCTCCTGGCACGTAGGCCAGGTGACCTTGCTGGTCATAGCTTCACTAGACCCGAAAATCTAGTGCTATGCTCTTCAGTGATCTTTTTCCCACCTGGAAGGGGCCTAACCGAAGTTGGGTCCATAAGGCTGTTGAAGCTTTCTGTTTCAAATATATGTGACATAATTAGTGTCCGAAATTTTATTTTAACGGATAACATATTTGTTATGGATTTTAAGAATGTTTAGTAATTTTTGAAGAATTTTTCTAAATAGTGGTAATTAGAAGTATTATAGGAAAATATTAAATATTTTGATTTTAAAAATTCCAAAACAAACCAAGACCCGTTATTTTTTACCTATTTCGTTATTCTGTTAAATTTGTGCTAAAAGGTAGCAAAAGCCCGCATTCCAACTAATTACATTTTTAAATAATTATTTATATACCGACTGATCCATTGGACTAATGGGTAGTGTGTTCACCAATGGCCTGGAAGACCGGGGTTCAGTCTCTGGTCATACTAAAGACTTAAAAGATGGTACTTGACACTTCTTTGCTAAAAACCCAGGATTATAAGGTACGGATCAAGTGTAAAGTGGAACAATTCAAAGAAAAGAAGTAGCACCCTCCCCTACACCTTGATGCAGTAGCTATTGAAAAGGGAGCCTTCGGGTCTACCTTGACTACGGTCACCAAATTTACTTACTTATTTTTATTCCTACTCATAATCTAATGTTTCTGATAATTCTTCCTCAATTACAAACACCATAAATTCGTTGCATTTAGAATAAATACAAAAACAAAAATAGAATTATCAATGATTCTAAAAGTGAAAGATTTTTTTTTAAATTTCAAAACTAAACTCACAGATATTAATTTCCAAGTTTTAAAAAATCCTTTTACAGTTTCTAAAAATTGTAAAAAATCCATTGCAAATACGTCACCATCTAAAAAAAAATTCGAACAATTGTTATATCATATACATTTGATAAACAAACACTTACTAATCGTAATAGAATGTTAAAAATTTGTTACATTTTAGTCTTATTTTTAAATTTGAATATAATTGAGGAGATACATCATCATCATCACCATCATCATCTTCATCATGATCATCACATGGATCGTGATCATCATTTCCCCGGTGATATTTTCATTAAAAAAAAAAAAAAACCATTCAACAAAGGCAGAATATTCAGTTATAAATGAACACATCATCTGAAAAAGAAATGTATTTATTTTAAAAAAATATTTTATATTGTTTTTAACAAAACGTTACATTCAATTTTATTTTCTCTCTCTCTCTCTCTCTCTCTCTCTCTCTCTCTCTCTCTCTCTCAAACACACACATATATACATGGTGCATTCAATAAGTCCTCAGACTTTTTTTGTACAGGCATTTAAAATTGTCATAGACTCTTGAAAATTCACTATGATTTTGCTATACATCATATGAGATGACTGACCAATTTTTATGATTTCAGGTTCTAAGAAACATCTACAGCAGCAATTGGAATACTAAAGCCTGATTGTCACTGCTGGTGAATTTCAAAAATGAAATCTGACAATTTAGAAGAACGATATGCAATAAAATTCTGTTTTAAACTTGGAAAAATGCCACAGAAACGTATGGAATGCTTTTGGAGCATCTTGCATGAATCGAGCATCAGTTTTTAAGTGCCATAACAAATTCAAGGAAGGTAGTGAGTATGTGAGGGATAGTAAGAGGTGTAGGAGGAGTAAGGAAGTCAGTAGACTGGAGTTGATTGGCCAAAGGGCAAGGGTTAGGGTTACTATGTTGATATTTCAAGGGAGTTCAGGAAGAGATTCCGTCGGAAGAGGCTAGCAATCTTCAAATCGGATTTGTGGCACTTCGTTATAACACAATTGAGGAGATGAAAGAGGCTGTGACGAAGGTCATTGACACGCTCACACAAGAGGACTTCAATGGGGCCTTCCAGATGTTGTTGGGACGGTACAACAAGTGCATTTCAGCCAGAGGAGATTAATTCGAAGAGAACTAGAGTTTCAATTGTGTACACTCAATAAAAGTGCCCATATGAAAAAAAGACTGGAAAATTATCTAATGATCCTCGTATATATATATATATATATATATATATATATATATATATATATGTATGTATGTATGTTTGTGGGTGAACGTGTGCTGAAGTTGTGTTCAGAGTGATTAAACCATGACTCTGAGTTTCAGTGGCAACAAATGAGAAGGGGGTAAATTAATGTTTGATATATACAAATTCATTCCATGGATTTTACAAAAATACTACGTTTCCCGGAGCAAAATTTAGAGATACTTTTTTACCTATTCTGTGTTTAAGGACCTTTGTCCGTAAGTATGTTGCAATTTCATAAGATTAACATAATATCAAAACATTATTATTAAGACAAAAGGTTTATGATATTTACCCACATACAAACGTAGATAATTAACTTTTTAAAATATACTCAAAATCTGAATTGTGTGCTGGTATTCACCGCTTTTTGTTTATTCTCCCCCATGGGGGTTGAGCACTCTGGCGAAGGAATTGTCGGCAGCCTCTAGCGTAATGCAAAGCTCTTCGTAAGAATTGAGCACTCTGGTAGCCGATAGGGTATAAAAAAATGTAAACAAAGGCTGCTGCTGCTGTTGCTAAAAATAAAATACCTTAAAATTCCCAACGTAGTCCGCTTGTAGCCGTGTGGTCTGAAACCTTAGTCTATCGTAAAGTTGGACGGGTTTCGATCCCGGCTTCGAGCGTCCTGCGGGTCTAGCCACGCTGAAGAGTTCTGATAGAAAGAAACAGTCTGTCTGTGGATGACTATATATAAATATATATTTATATATGCATATAGGACTGGATTGCGACGTCGTAGTAATTGCGTTCAAACTCGAGTCATGCAATATCGTTCACATTCAGAATAATACCCTTGTGAAAATTATGTACCTAAACCCAGCTATGGGTTTAATAGTACCACCACTATTCTTTTAAAAGGATGACTTTGCTGTAGCATAACATAATAAGGTTAATATGTCATTAAGCAAAGAAACCAAAAGAGAGCCCCCCATATATATATATATATATATATATGTGTGTGTGTGTGCTTAAATGTACGAATACGCCATATATTATGAGATTTATGAGACGTTTTATGGCGTTATCTCGTTATGTATGGGGAGGTCGATTATATTTAAACCAGTAAAAACACAAGGTCAACTGAAAGCGATGAATGCTGCCATTTTATATATATATATATATATATATATATATATATATATATATATATATATATATATATATATATATATAAATTTGTGTGTGTGTGTGTGTGTGTGAATTTTGAAATGTTTTATTACTAATAACCATGATCTTAACGTAAACAGCGGAAAAACAGCCCTACATTATCAGAAAATATATGCCAAATAAAAGACGAAACAGGTAAATATCCGATAATAAAACGAGGTATTGTGAAAAAAAAATCCCAAAATCAAGGAAAACAAAAGACAAATTAACAGAAGAAATAAAACTATACAGCGTGTTTTAATAATTGCTGATTAAGTCTGGAAAAAAAAAGGGATCTATTCTGGAATAAATTGAAAATAAAAGTAAATGAAATGATTTTAAGTGCAGGCATATGATTATATATCTTCCCGGTCGTTTATCAACTGATTGATTTCTTTTTTTATATTTGGTGATATGGTAGTAGGAATTTTCTCACAGCTAAGACTCTCTTGCTTATGTGACATAGCGCAGGAACCGTTTTTGTTCACATGTATGCATGTGTGGAGCATTTTAGAAGAAGTTGCAGGGGGTAAAATGCTATTGTTATATTTTGACCCTCGCCCCGGCCCAAAAATGAGTTTGAGTTTGAGTTTGAGTTTTGTTTAACTGCATATCAACCCCTGTGGGTCATTTAATGCCAAAAAGGTTATTTTGAATTTCAGTCATTAAAGTAGCAGTTCTATAGAGATGTTTGGTTATATCTTACTGAAAAAGTTGCTTTCTTTTAGAAAATTAAAAATGTTTTCAGGGTTTGTATTCTTAAAGATGTCCCTCAGGTTTTTTGCTTGATAGTACTTGGTACGGATATGTTTAAGGTTGTTACAGTTTAGAAGGATATGTTTGTTGTACTTTGCATGATGGACACACTGGGGCATCCTCCCCTTAAAACAGGTGTGAATGAGTAATGTGGGTGTGCCCAATACGCAATCTGGCAAGTATTACTTCTTCTCTTCTGATGCTTCTGTAGCCTGTTGGCCACTCTCCGATAGCTTCTTGTATTTCATGGAGTTTGTTTGGGGTCTGATTGTCCCATGATTTCTGCCATTTGTCTGATATAAATTTCTTTATGGTTGGTTTTAGATCTGTATATGGGATTTTTGATTTGCACATATCAATTTGAAGAGCTTTTTTTGCAGCTTTGTCTGCTTTTTCATTTCCTTGGATACCAATATGACTTGGTATCCAGGTGAATATGATGTTATTATTTTTCGAGAGGGTGTTTAGTTTGTTTAGGAGCTTTGTGATCAAGGGGGATGATGTATCTCTGTTCTATAGTGCTAGTAGGACTGATTTGGAGTCTGTGTATATGATAAATTTGGAAGCTTTATGGTTTGCTATGATATTCATAGCTAGATCAATGGCTGTGGTTTCTGCACTGTAAATTGAAGCTTCATTAGGTAGGCGTTTTAGGGTTTCTTTTTTTTTAGAAATAGCAGCACAGCCTACTTTTTTTCCTTGTTTGGATCCGTCTGTATAGATATGATAGTGATCTGGGAACTTATTTTGTATTTTTATGAGTTTCTCTTGATAAGTGATGGGGTGTGTTTTTATTTTGGGTAACTTAGCCAGTTCTAAGTTTATAGTTGGTTGCCTTATGGTCCATGATGATATTCCAAGGTGATACACCGGAAGGAAGTGACACATTCCAATGGCCAGTAATCGAAAGAGATCGCATGGGCGGATTAAGGCTTATGATATGGGACAAGGTGAAGGTCCCATTGTGCCACTACAGTGATGCACCGAAAGAGAGTAATCTCTGAACTGCATGACAGTTATTTCCGCTTGATGACGATTAAACATTCGATTTCAAAGATCCAGTGGGCGATCGTGTGGGCGTTGAATTATTATTTAACTCAGTTGAGTTCGGGGTGCCAAATGCAGTTGCCAGCATTCTTCTAGAGAGTTAGAGACGAGATGTGGTAGGGAAGGCCACACCCGACCGAGGGGGCTCTCGGAAAGCTCCGATGGAGTAGACCCCAACATCAGGAGAACAAGAAAGACACAATGTGACGGTCATAACAGTGGGGTCAAAATATGAAGTTTATGTTCAGTCTCCAGCACCTTCTCACATGCAAACCTTGAACAACCCTTTCGAACCCTTGCAATAAAGTAAGAGGTGAATATTTTTCTAAAAAAGTCTTCTTGCGTCTTCCTTCTTGCGTCGTTTATTACTGCGTCTGTTATCATTGCGTCAGCATGAATCAGTATATATATGTATGCAACACTATGTCGAATAATTGTTTTGATTGGAAATGATTATTTTGATGACAAGAAGTATTTAGGTCCGATAGTTCTGGGTGATTATGTCGAAAAGGGATCAGTTTGAAATCATAAAACAATGTTTTCTGTACATTTGGGATAGTTGGGACCGTGCTCAGCATTACTCGAAGAAAGACAGGCCTTTGTGGGAGGAATTGGTGCCTTGCAAAGAAAGGAACGTCATCAACGACCCTCTGGTGGACAGAGACAGAATACTCTTCCTACCGCTGCACATCAAGATCGGCTTACACCAAGGTTCTGGACAAGGATGGTGACTGCTTCACTTACTTGTGCCAGGCGTTTCCAGGATTGACCATGGAGAAGTTGAAAGCTGGAATCTTTGACAATCCTCAGATCCGGCAGCTCATCAGACATTCAGAGTTCGAAAACTCAATGAACGAAGTGGAACTGGAAGCATGGAAGGCATTTGTTCTGGTAGTGAAGAACTTTATTGGCCAGAAACTACACAGAACTTGTCAACAACATTCTGACTACTTTCAGAAACATGGGTTGCAACATGAGCGTCAAGATGCACATCCTATTTTCACATATGGACCTGTTTCCGGGAAACCTGGGTTCAATGAGTGACGAGCAGGGGAAGAGATTCCATCAGGACCTGAAAGAGATAGAGACCAGTTATCAGTGTCACTGGGACGCAGTCATGATGGCTGCCAACTGCTGGAATCTGAAGAGAGAAATTTCTGCCACTGAGCATTCCAGGAGTTGGAAGAAACGGAAGTTCAAGCCCTGAAATTTTTTTAAACAATGGTGAAGCAACATACAATTTACTAAAAAACTATAATTTGTTGCCCTATGTAATCTAACATTGTAACAATTTATACATCACACCCTTTATGTACACCACCATATATATATATATATATATATAATGTTTAATTTCTTCAACACTGCATACAATATCCTTGTGGAGTTGCAATCGAGCTTTTATTTGAAGCGTTTCAATTAATTTGCACGCACGCACACACACACACACACACACACACACACACACACACACACACACACACACATATATATATATATATATATATATATATATATGTATATGTGTGTGTGTGTGTGTATTGTTTTGCCATAACAAACTTGAAAAGAAAGTACATGAAATGGAAACATTCTGACTCCAGTAAAATAAAAGGTCTCAGTGGTCAGTAAAGACGGTTATGTTGACAGTTTTCTAAAATATGAAAGACCAATTACAATAGATTTACTTGTTAAAGGTCCAGCTTTTAATAGAACTTCCTATTGCCAATTTCCTACGTAAATTTCTCCTTATTTATTGAATGAAACTCGTATATTCGAGGATGGAATGAAAGGTTCATTGACTAAAACGTTAAACTCATATCTGCTCTTGATGACATCTTTGGCCAATAGGATCCAAGCTCGGAAATACCGATGGAAAAAGAGTGTGGGCCACAAGTAATACTACGTCGAAAAATAAACCTCATTTGTTCAGACTCTGTGAGTTTATCGGTGTCTACCTATGAATATTTCCGCACAAAAAAAAGGTAATTTTTGTGCCAAAAATTAGCTCGAAAAGCTGTATTTTTTTCTGGTGTATTTTTGCATTAATAAACTAACCGGAACATCCGTGCAAGTTTTTACACAATGATATTTGACTTGGCAAGAAAAATCTGAGGGCTCAAAACCCAAAATAATTTATGATAAACTTTACTTTCGAACAATATCAAACATGAAATTTCTTAGCTAATTATATTCATTGACAATTCATCAACTTTTAAAAAATTATTTTCGAGCCTACCAAAACAGTAAAAAAAAATGAAGCAATAATTACGAGGGGCATACGATAAGTTTCCAGACATTTTTTGTATGGGCACTTTTATTGATAGTACACACATGAAACTCGTGTCCCCTTTGAAGTAAATTCCTCCGGCTGCAATGCACTTGTTGTACCGTTCCAACACCTTCTGGAAAGCCCCATAAAAGCCCTCTTGTCTTAGCGTGTCAATGACCTTCGTCACAGCCTCTTTCATCTCCTCAGTTGTCTCATAACGATAGCCTCTGTGCTTAGGGAATAAGCAAATGTCACAGGGAGCAAGGTCTGAACTATAGGGAGTGTAAGGAACTGTCTTGGTGCCCATCTTCGTCAAATAGTCTCTGACAAGGATGGAGTTGTGGACTGGAGCATTGTCCTGCTAGAAATGGCACTGAACCGATTTGAAGAGTGCTGGTCTCTTCCGATGGAATCTCTTCCTGAACTCCCTTAAAACCTCAACATAGTAACTCTAAGCCTAACCCTTTGACCGATCAAATCTGGTGTATTGACTTTTTACTCCTCTCACACCTCTGATCATCCCTTACAGACTCCCTGCCTTGTCTTTTGCCACTCAAAAACTGATGCCCGATTCATGCAAAATTCTCCAAAAGCAGTCTGAAGCATTCCATATATTTCTGTGGCATTTTTCCAAGTTTAAAACAGAATTGTATTGCATATCGTTCTTCTAAGTGTCCTCATTGAATTTTTGAAATTCACCAGCTGTGACAATCAGGCTATATTAGCATGCATTCCAATTCCTGCTGTAGCTGTTCATTTGAACCTGAAATCATAAAAATTGGTCAGTCGTCTCATAAGATATATAGCAATAACATAGTAAATTCCTAAGAGTCTACGACAATTCTAAATGCCCATACTAAAAAAGTCTGGAAGCTTATTATATGCACCTCGTATTTCTTCAGTGAGTATGGATTCTTCTATGCTTACTCAAATACCGGAATGTAATAATTTATTATTTACTAAAATGTTTCGGATTATTTCTTTTGAGTAAAAATCTATATTCTTTTATTTCAAGAATGCATTTCATTTCAACTGGTTCAATTCTTTTCAAATTAATCGACGTTTTAACAGTATTTTGTAATTTGCTGGAAGCATTATACATATGATTTTATTTTATATATATTGGATTAATTTAGAGGGCTATTGAAATGCGAAAAAATAATTATTTGAGTCTATTTAATTTCAAAGTAAAAACTTCATTGTCAGAGACCTTATTTCTTTAAATAAACTCGGTGTTGGATGCTTAAATTTTTTGGACGTTGAAAACAGGCTGTCAAATGTGATGTTAGAACGTTCGGTCTTGTAACCATGATGCCACATTGGGGGTTTAAATGCTATACTGAATAGACGTGGCATTAATTGTCCTAATCAATTTTTTTTAAATTTTATTAAATTTAAATATGTTATTAGAATGAGCTTGTTAATTAATGATATATTCAGTATTTAATTCTAACCTATTGTTAATCTGAGGGTGTAGATTAGCAATTAATAAAGCCTTTTTAATTTGAGATTACCAACATTTCGTACTAATTCTTCTATTTTAATGGAAAAAAATATTATCCTTATTTTTGCATATAATTAAATGTTTATGGAATGAGAATTCACGTGCGCTGAGGAGTTCTTCAAATCTGACCTGAAGGGTTAAATTTATACTTCCTATATGAAAATGGTGACATTTTAAACAAATCAAATGATAAATAGTGTACATTTTATGGCATATATTTCGATCTCTTTTTGGGCAGTTGGCTAGAGTGCATGTTGTAACACTATTGTTATTTTTATTCGTTAGGTATTGGTGTAATGAGGGTCCAGAGTGGGCCAGTTGTATATCTAGCTCTTCTTTTTAAATAACCCAGCGTATTTCTTTGATTATAATTTCACTGAAATGTGGTACATTCAGGAAACAGGTGTTAGAGCGTGTATGCAGTTTCCGTGATTTATTATAATTTAAATATCGCGTTATTGATGTAAGATAATCATATGGCAATGTCTTCTTCGCTGGATGATGTCAACATCCAGCAAAGAAGCCACATATGAGAAGTTTCAAAGCATAGATAGAAATATTCAATTTAATATAGAACTTGCTGATAACACTGGGTCCTTATCACTCCTCGATTTTAAAATCCAAATATCACAAACAGGTAAAATTCACACTAGTTTCCTTAGGAAAACCCACCACTAAAAACCTCTTTACAGTTACAATCAGCACTTCCACTTAGTGCCAGAATAAGTTGTAATAGAAATGAAATTAAACGAATCCACAATAGATGCAGCGAAGAAAAAGACAAAATTACACACGCCACACACTTTATAAACACCCAAAGAAACAACACCATACTGTATACTCCCTGAAATTAATTCGACTCGAATATTTATTTCGCATTTCAATAGCCCTCTAAATTAATATAATACTATAAATTATAAGCGAGGTTTTGTTGACACCCCACTGAATTGTTTAAGCAGCAGTTGGCAGCTGTTCAAAAAAGATGTCCTTTATTTTAAGTGAACTATTTCTGCTAAAGTTTATAAATGATCTACACTCTTGCTAACAATATTTGCTGACAAAAAAGAATGTTCACTTTTCTTTTTCCGCATATTAAAGAAATAAACTTTACAAACCTGTTGATCAGATTAAAAAAGAATTCATTTCCTTGTCTATTCGATATATATATATATATATATATATATATGGGTGTGTGTGTGTGTGTGTGTGTGTGAAAAGAAAATTTTATATACAGAAGAAAATCTTATATATATATATATATATACAGTATTTTCTTTCTTGTTGGTCCAAAGAGAGTAAAGACCAAGTATTTCAAAATGAATAAGTCCACAAAGAGATGGACCAATTTATATATATATATATATATATATATATATATATATATATATATATATATATATGTAAAGTTGGCTCCCTTAGTCGAGGGTGTCCGTGACCCGAAGGCTTCTTTTTTGGTAGCTATTAACGCCATGATGTAGGGGACGGCACTACTCCTTATCCTGGATTGCTCCACTTAACCTTTCATCCCTACCTTATATTCCTGAGTGTTAAGCAAGGAGGAATCAAGTACTATGTTGTTTATTTTTAGTCTTTGGTATGACTTGACCTTGGATTGAACCCAGTTTTTCCTGGGCCAATGGCAAACTCTCTATCATCACGCCAATATGCTAATTTGCATATTATCTTTAAAATGCATTTTATTGAATATTTGCTTAGTTTTATTGATCATAAATTGTTCGATTTTATCTGAATGATTTTGAGCAAAATACGTTCAATAATATCATTTGAAATCAATAACAAAAATAAATAACTATTATTTTATTCTTTTCTGTCTCATTGAGGTAAAAAGTTAAATCATGAAAATTTAGCGATGAAATGCGGGAGTGATGAGAAGAGCTATCGTTCAATATATTGTATTATTGCATGATAACATCTCCCTTTGTTTTTTTTATATCTTTTACGTTACAATTGATGGTTTTTGTGGAAATCAATGAAAGCAAAATAAAAATGAATGTCATCTTTACAACCAATTAAATTTTTCTATTACTCCAAATGGATTTCGAATAAGTTTAACATAAGGATTCAATTTTCAATAATTTTTTTCTTAGTGACTTATGATTATTATTTTTAAATATGATAAATAAAAGTTTACAAAGAATATGGTGTGGTTGATTTGACTACTAGTATTTAAAAGAAAAAATATTTACTTGATTATATGGCCAGATTCATTTCTAATCTTTTTATTTTTTTAATTGAATAAAAAAAAAATCTGCGTTTAATCTTATATATAAATCAATTGAAATATTATAAAACGTAGGTGCATTATTTTTGTAGGCATTCTAATTTAGTTTTGTTTGTCTTTCTAACTTCGGTTTAGGTTCTTTATGTTATGGCATATCAACCTTCAAGGATTATTTAATGCCAATGTCATCCTTCTAAAAAATAATGGAACTATATAACCCATAACTGAGAAAATAAGTTGCTTTATACCTTTTATGCGGGAATTTGTCTTAAATGTTTCAGTTGGGCTGAGTTTTATGGCATATCAACCAGTTTTGGTTATTTAATGCCAAATCATCATTCATATATATATTAAATATATATGATTTGTAAACATATTTTGTGGCTAACATTTTATAAACGGGATTTAGCTCATTCTGTTTCACACAGTTAAGTACCCCCACGTCTCGCTACGTATCACTTAAAAGTCGAATAAATATTTGTTTACTCACAGTTAAATGATCAAACATTTCTATTTTAAACAATTCAATTTAGCAAGTCAGCAAATTAAATAGTTCCAAGTATTGCTCTGAATAGCAAATAACTCAAATAAACGTCATTCACTTTTTACACACAGTTAAATGATCAAACAGTTCAATTGCTAACAATCCAATTTCATACAAGTAATTCGTTTGCGCAGCGTTTAAATGTCAAACAGTTCTATTTGACCAATACAGCCTTATCTGGTATAAGCTCTCCGGACCATAGTGGATCTGGGAGCAATAACAATGGTGGGTTACTTTACATTCTCCAAAGCCCCAAATCCGACTGATTGTTTAGTGTCAAAACAGGACACTCTCCTCTTCAAGGATGTAGTCGGTGTATTTTGCAGCCGACTGGGCCGATCAAGCTTAAAGTGAATATAATAGAGATCAAATTCGCATTCTCCGGAGTGTTGGACTTAAGCAATTTTGATTCAGATTTTACATCCCATTTGAAGCTAATCTAATGTCTTTTTGCATTAAAACTTAAAAGAAATATTTTTGCAAGTATCTAAACTTTTATTCTTTAGTAGGAGTAATATGATTTTTTTCGGAATAAATTTTTGGCTCATCGGTGGATTACAGGGCTTTTTTTCTGACCGATAAAATGAAGCGCAGTTTCTTCCAGGCAGCGGTCGTGTCGATACTGCTGTACGGATGCACTACTTGGACGCAAACAAAACCGCTGGAAAAGAAGCTAGACGGCAATTACACAAGGATGTTGCGAGCAATATTGAACAAGTCCTGGAGGCAACACCCCACAAGGCACCAACTATACGGCCACATGCCTCCCATCACGTAAACTATCCAAGTTAGACGAACCGGGACATGTAGGACACTGCTGGAGAAGTAGGGACGAGCTCATACATGATGTACTCCTATTGACCCCCACATATGGCCGAGCAAAAGCAGGACGACCAGCACGAACATACATACAGCAGCTATGTGAGGATACGGGATGTAGTCCTGAAGACATGCCAGAGGCAATAAACGATAGGGAGAAGTGGCGAGAGAGGGTCAGGGATATCCATGCTAGTGGCACGACACGATTATTATTATTATTATTATTATTATTTGGTAAACTGATTACACGAAGAATTTTTGAAAATGAGAGCAATGTTTGTTTCTATAAGTATAAATATTATGTTAGTTTTCACTAAACAAAAAATCTGGAACGAAAAATGCACGATATATTCAGTCATTGAAGCTTCGCTGTTATTTTTATAAGTACAGAAGATAAGACTTGTAAATCAATTGTAAGATTTTCACTTCTGAGGGTAACGAGGGGGATTTCACTTCAGTAAGCATGTTTGTAATCCATCTTTGTTTATTTCCCTATGCAACACTTTATGTATTTATTCTATGATAGTCTACACACCCACACACACACACACACACACACACACACATATATATATATATATATATATGTGTGCAGACAACTCACAAACTGTTTTCTTTGCCAATAAGAAAAGTTTTGAAAAGACAACCAATGTCTCTCTTTAACATCTCTCTCTCCTTCACACACACTTTTTCTCTCTCTCCCCATTTGAAGGCGTGGGTGACGAGGAGTATTTATGAGAGAGTGTTGATAAGAAGACTATGGCGATGGGGGTCTGTTTATTCAGAGAAAATATGTTGCTTCAACTTCCAGAGGCCACGCGAGCTTGATTCCTGTTTTTACACGTTCGGTGACCCCCATCGTTTCTAACACCCCCTCCATCACCACCACGCGAAAAAAAGAAAGAAAAATGCCAAAAAAAAAAAAAGAAAAGAATTTCTCTGTATAATCATGCCTCCAAGAAATTTTACAGTTTGACGCATTAAGGAACCTGTCGAACTCAGAGAGTTGGAAAACATTGAGCCTGCGCATACGAAAGAGAAATTAGATCTGAAAAGAACAAAAACAAACAAAGAGAAAACATGAAAATCTACCCAATACCTAGACAGGAACTGCTAAAGAAAGGCATACAGAAAAAAGTGCATGTAGTTTAAACATGTAAATGCAAGTATACCACTGATTTGGCAACAGTATTGTTAGCATCGTGGAATATCCAGTTTACCCACTCAGCAGAAATCACGTGATAATTCATTTACTTGAACCCATAGACATTTCCCAATTTAATTTTAAAAAAGCACCAAGGAATGAATAACTTATTGATGTGTAAACATTTTCATATATATATATATATATATATATATATATTTAGTGAAATTAACAAATTGTTATGAAAACATTCCTTAAAAGTTCCCAAATATTCGTCCGTAGAGCAGGATAAAACCCTAAAATAATCAGATGTTTCCTCATTTTTTAAAAGTCAGTGTCATATCTATCAGTTTCACGGATTTGGGAAAAAAAATCTGATGATTATATTTTTCACTAAAACACTGACATATTTTATTTGAACATAGTATTTTTTTACACATCCGTGAAACTTATAGTCATAAGAATGAAATGCTAAAATGAGATAGCACACACACACACACACACACACATACACACGTGCATGCGTCCGCAGAGTAATTTACTAAGCTTTTGCTTTGATGTGGCACAAGGTTGTATGAATGGGACATCCAGTAAGATTCAAAGTCATTCGTGTTGGATTGCTAGGCAAGCTAACTGACCATTACACCCCCTGAGGCACCCTACATACCCTCAAATCAAATATTTGTAGAATATGAAATATTAGGGCTAAGATAATCTGAAAAGGAAATCAAATGCTGTTATTAAAAATTCCAGGGCATGGAAATTTTTTCAAAGAAAAACATTTTAGATTTACGTAAAAGGCTGGCCTAGTCGGTTGGAGCTGAAGAATACACCAGCTGTATCTCTGCAGAGGCGTAAGACTCCACCAACGAGTGTCCTGCTGTAACATTAAACAATCTCATGGTAAGGCTCCAGTAATGCTGGAGCTTTGGGTAATGCAGAGTACCTCTTCACTGTCCATCGCTTCCAGGTCCACTCTAACCCCGAGAAAAAACAGCTGATAGAGTCCTATCTATGAATCAAATAGAACTATTTGAAATTAAAACTGCGCACTTTGACATTTAGAGTAAGGGCAAATAAATAACTTATACAAAACTGTTATGTTTGAAATAGAAATGTTCGGTCATTTAACTTTGTGTAAAGAGATGACAGATGTTTTATGGAATTGTTAGTGTTAAATAGCAATACTTTAAACCTCTTAACCATGTGCTCGTTTAAAAATGTTATCAACAAAATTTGTATAGAAATCATATATTTGATATATATGTATAAAAATCGACATCAAATAACTAAAAATGTTTGATATGCCATAAAACCAAACAAAACCAAACCAAAAGTAAAAGGCACTTGCAATTTTATCGGATTGGTTATCGTGTCAGGAAATTTAATTGGTGACCCGATTTCAAATCCTGGATGAACCTGTTTGCGTTTCACATCTCGAAATGCCACCGGCAAAGACATGAATCCTTTTCGTCAACTCCCAACAATTGATAAATTAGAGATCAGGCTGGAATTTAGTCATAGTAAGGCCACCAGTCTAGGAGAAGAAAGCATTAAAATGAAACTAGTTTTACTCTCCATAAGAAGTAAGCCAATATCCCATCCTACACGGGCCGAAGTGTTTTGGTAAGCCCGCCCACACACGCACGCACACACACATACACACACATACATAACTAAATAGTATTCATACATCCATACGCAATAGGCCCAGTCATCTTGGGCTGTAGAATATAACAACCGCATCTCTACAGACGGATAATACCCTCCCCAATGAGTGTCCTGGAGATGACACTAAACAATCAGATGGTGAGGTTCCAGTAATGGTTGGGCTTTGGGCAATGTGGAGTACCCCTTCATTGCATCTCTTCCCTATCCACTATGGTCCGGAGGTGAAGTACCTGAGATGGTGACATCTATGGGTCAAATACAACAGTTTGACTTCAAAACTTTCTGCAAATAAATGATTCATGCAAAATTGAATCGTTAGAAATAGATCTGTTTGACCATTTAACTGTGGAAACACATGACTGATGTTCAGGGATACACAGTAATACTTAGAACCATTTAACTGTGTGCAAACGAGTGATGTTGAATAAAATTTTCAGTGTCACTTAGTAATACGTTAAACTCTAGATCTAAGTGTAAATTGGATAATTGGTCTTACATAGCAATATCTGGAATGAATGAGCAGTTTTGAACGGAGATATTAGTGTTAAATAGCAATACTTGTAAACACTTCACAATCTGTTAACAGATCATTAATATGCAATTTTAGTATAAGCTATAATTAAAATTATTTAACTGTGTAGAAACAATAGCATTTCTAGTTTGCAAATAAATTTGTTCTGATTTTAAAATGAAATTAACTACAAGCTATTCATTTACATATCATATATGTACATCCATTAAACTGTATGAGGGTGTCCTCATGGTGTAATGGTTAAAGCAATGGACTGCGGAATCGTAATAAGCGAGTTCGTACTCCAGTCGTGCTATTGCGTTCACTTTCGGTCAAATACCCATGGGAAAGTTATGAGCCACCTTGTCCTCCCAACTATGGGTTGAATAGTACCACTGCTTTTCTTCAAGGAGAATAGCTTTGGCATTAGATAACCTACAAAGGTTTATATGCCATTAAACAAAGAAACCAAACCAAAGAAATCAAATCAAAGAAACCAAACCATTAAACTGTGTGAAAACAAAACACTGAAGTTAAATTGTTTCTGTTACATTGAAATACTTGAAACCATTTAACCGTGCGTAAAAATAAAAATGAGCTCTGGCCCATTATATACGTTACTTAAAGAATGTCGTAAAAATATACCAATGTAAATGTATAAATATGATTTGCATTAGATAACCATTAATAGTTGATATGCCTGAAAACCCAATCACACCAAATCCTATATATTTAATATGTAAGCAAAAATGATATTTGGTATAAGATAATCTACAATTGTTGATATGTCATTAAACCCAACCAAACCAAATCTTTTAATATATATGTATAAACAGGAATTGGCATTAAATAATCTACAATGGTTAGAATGTCAAAAAAAAACTCCTCCAAACTAACCCACATACATATTAAGAAATGATATATTACAGATATTTTATAACATTTCACATGTATTTGAGGATTGGACAATATTCGTCAAAATGATGGAACTAAAATGCATTTTTCAATAAAAAATAATTTTCAAATGTTCGATATTTTTAATCAGTTTTAGCATTATCCAATTAATCGAACATGTATACTGATATAAAGCTATGCCTCAGAAAAATATAAAAGTTACCCAAACACTTACACTTACACACTTACACACACACACACACACACACACTTGTATATATATATATATATATATATATATATATATATATATATATATATATTACATAAAAATATTATTTTACCGTTAGATGAAACTCGCGATTCAGTTTTGTGTATGCATGAAAGAATGATGGCGATATGTAGTGATGATGTAACGGTTTCCTTCTCTACTAGTCTGGGTTATATATATATATATATATATATATGTGTGTGTGTGTGTGTGTGTGTGTGGGAGTAGAGTAATAATTTGGCCTGATGAACACAAAAGTAAGAAACAGCCAGGTGCCAAGCAGTCTTCACTCAATGTCTACGCATTAATAACTTAAATATATACGCCCGATCAATTATATCAAGTACTTGAGTATATATATATATATATATATATATATATATATATATATATATAATCGGAGGAAATAATCCAAGGGAAGGGCATATCTAGTTTGAGTACTCAATGCACACAACTATCGAATGTATAATTAATTTGGGATTGAAAATACATCAAAACCCACGAACAGAGCAAACATTTTTTTATATAAGAATAAGAATTTTTAAAAATCAATTATTTGGCGTCATTGAAAAAATTCAATTCTTTGGCGTCATTATATTAATGGCACCAAAGTATCGATGTATTTTCTTAATATATATATATATATATATATATATATATATATATATATATATGTATGATTTGTTGTAGATGCAAAGAGAGAATAAAAATATTTTAAATTGGTAGGTCTCCGAAGAGATTTGTATTTTTTGAATTTACTTATTTATTCATTTTGTCCTTACATACATATATGGCACAAGGACTTGTTAATGGGGTACTCAATGAGATTTGAACTCACTTGTGTTTGCAGTTTGAATGATTTTCAGTTGGTTATGGGTTTATATATACGTATCCCTCTCTTTTTCTTAGAGTCTTGGAAACTACTTCAACACACACACACACACACACTCTCTCTCTCTCTCTCTCTCTCTCTCTCTCTCTCTCTCTCTCTCTCTCTCATACAACGTATTATATATCATAATAAAGTAGGCTAACAGAAACACTCTTAAAAAAAGACCCGCATTCAATAATAATTATTCTAAAAAATCATAAGGAAGTCAAAACCATTCAAACCACAAACATTAATTAAGTTCAAGTCTCATTGAATACCAATTAACACGTCTTTGTGCCATATATATTCTCTAACGAAAGCAAGAAGCTGGAAGCATACATGTATGTAAGAACAAAAACATTAATAATTAATTAATATCAAAAAATACAAATCTCATGGGCCCACCTATTTTAATGTATATACATGATGCATTTAATAAGTTTCCAGACTTTTTTAAGGGCGTTTAAAATTGTCGTTAACTCTTGAACATTCACTAGGTTATTGCTAAACATCTTATGAGATGACTGACCAATTTTTATGATTTCAGACTCAAATGAACAGCTACAGTAGCAATTGTAATACACCTTACTAAAGCCTGATTGTCACAACTGGTGAATTTCAAAAATGCAATCTGGACGTGAGGACACTTCAGAAGAAAGATACGCAATAAAATTCTGTTTTACACTTAGAAAAATGCCAGAGAAACGTATGGAATGCTTCAGACTGCTTTTGGAGAATCTTGCATGAATCGAACATCAGTTTTTGAGTGGCATAAGAGATTCAAGGAAGGCAGGGAGTCTTTAAGGGATAATGATAGGTGTGCGAGGAGTAAGGAAGTCAGAACACCAGAGTTGATTGGCCAAAGGGTTAGGCTTAGGGTTCAGGTTACTATGTTCAGTCGGAAGTGGCCAGCACTTTTGAAATCGGGTCAGTGGCATTTCCACCAGGACAATGCACCAGTCCATAACTCCATCCTTGTCACAGACTATTTCACTAAGATGGGCATCAAGATAGTTCCTTACACTCCCTATAGTCCAGACCTTACTCCCTGTGACTTTTGCTTATTCCCTAGGCTCAGAGGCTGTCGTTATGAGACAATTGAGGAGATGAAAGAGGCTGTGACGAAGGTGATTGACACGTTCACGCAAGAGAACTTCGATGGGGCCTTCCAGAAGATGTTGGAACGGTACAACAAGTGCATTGCAGCCGGAGGAGAATACTTCGAAAGTAACTAGAATTTCATGTGTGTAATATCAATAAAAGTTCCCATACGAAAAAAGTCTGGAAACTTATTTAATGATCCTCGTATATATATATATATATATATATATATATATATATATATATAACAATCTGATGAGTCATTTTTTATGGCACAGAATCTATGATAGTGTTTGTTTGTTTTTTTCGAAATTTACGTTTATAACCTATTTTATTTATTTGTTTCGGCGATATTAGCTTAAAATTTGGGAAATTTACCCAGGGGAATTATTTGGTAAAAAAAAATTGTTCAATTTAATTGAATATTTAATTTAATATTCATTGGTAAGCTGATTTACGTAATATGGAACGGAAATTAACAGTCCCCCTCGATTTGCCATCTCGAGATTTCCTCTTTTAAGTTATCTCCAGGAAAGATTTTATGGAAACAAACTTGAAACATTCCTGGAGCTGAAGAATAATATTCGACGAAAAATTAGAGCATTTGTCTCTAAATTATTGCGATCTCTCAGGGAACACAATCTAGACTGGACACAGTAATATGAGACTAAAAATAAAGGGATTTTAGAACTATTAGATTTCATAATTTTATCAAAAATATTTCCACGAGTCAAAATAAATATAATTAAAAAAATACTTTTTATTTAACTAAATTCAATATATATATATATGTGTGTGTGTGTGTGTGTGTGTGTGTGCAGGTCTTTGTGTGTGTCTAGTTTTGTTTGTGTGTGTGTGTAAGTCTGTAAGTGTATGTGTTTGCTTGTGTGTGTGTGAGTATGTGTGTGTGAGTGTATTTGTTTGTGTGAGTGTGTGTAAGCGTTTGTGTGTGCTTGCTTGTGTGAGTGTGAGTGTGAGTGGTATATGTGTGTGTCAGTGTGTTTGCTTGTGTGAGTGTGTGTTTTTAGCTGAATATTTGCTCGATTCAACTTTCTGACGCAAAAGATAGTTCGTATAAATGACATCAATCAGCAAATCGGTTCGTTTGCCATTGCTACATAAAAAGATTGCCCGAAACTTTTGTTTTGCTCGAAGTGTAGATTATTCAAAGGTAATTAAACTGCTGAGTCGACTAAATTTGATTGACACGTGGGAACCTCTTGAATCAGTGTAAAGTATTGTGATCATTCGGGAAATCAAAAATCATGACACTACGAACTTTCAGAGTTAGAAGTTAGATTTTAACTTTCTAATTAGTCAGTTCGAAGCAACCAAATCACAAGGACCAGCAAAAATTGTCCACTCATATCTTTATCTGTTTAGCTGGACCCTACTTGCACGACTGATTATGCAAAAGATTTCTAAAGTTTAATATAGGACGGTATACATACGAAGATCATTATATAAGTTTCAAGAGTTTTTTCGTATGGGCACTTTTATTGATAGTGCACACATGAAACTCTATTCCCCTTCGAAGAAATCTCCTCCGGCTGCAATGCACTTGTTGTACCGTTCCAAAAACTTCATGAAGACCTCATGGAAGTCCTCTTGTGTGTGCGAGTCAATGACCTCCGTCACAGCCTCTTTCACCTCCTCAATTGTCTCATAACGACAGCCTCTGAGCTTAAGAAATAAGCAAAAGTCACAGGGTGCAAGGGCTGGACTCTAGGGAGGCTGAGGAACAGTCTTGATGCCCATCTTGGTTAAAAAGTCTGTGACAGGGATGGAGTTATGGACTGGTGCATTGTCCCGATGGAAATGCCACTGATCCGATGTGAAGAGTGCTGGCTTCTTCCAACGGAATCTCTTCCTGAACTCCCTTAAAACCTCAACATAGTAACCCTAAGCCTAACCCTTTGGCCAATCAACTCTGGTGTTCTGACTTCATTACTCCTCGCACACCCTTCATCATCCCTCACAGACTCCTTGCCTTCCTTGAATCTCTTATACCACTCAAAAAATGATGATCGATTCAAGCAAAATTATCCAAAAGCAGTCTGAAGCATTCCATACGTTCCTGTGGCATTTTTCCAAGTTTAAAACAGAATGTTCTTGCATATCGTTCTTCTTAAGTGCCCTCATGTCCAGATGGCATTTTCGAAATTCACCAGCCGTGATAATCAAGCTTTAGTAGGGTGTATTCCAATTGCTGCTGTAGTTGTTTGTTTGAACCTGAAATCATAAAAATTGCTCAATCATCTCATAAGATGTATAACAATAACCTAGTGTATTTTCAAGAGTCTACGTCAATGTTAAATGCCTGTACACAAAAAGTCTGGAAATTATTGAATGCACCACGTACAAGAGATGACTTCGGGTTAATCATTCCGAGTGAAGAGGAAACAAAGATGGTGCAGCAAAGAGAATAAGAACAAGAAAAGGAAAATATTGCTAGATGACAATACAACACTCCTCCAAAGAATTAAAAAAAAATTTCTATGTTAAAGAGAAATTATACACATAAAAGCGAATAATATTTTTACAATAATTTTAAATTCTTATTTTAGTATTTAATACTGATTTCATACTTTTAAAATAATCGTTCCAAGTAATATTAATAAATAATTTTATAACAGTATCTATCAACTGAAGTCACTAAATGAAAATTAATCTTTGAGAATTAATCTTTTAAAAATCACTTTAAACTTATTTCTTCTCGAACAAAAGTAATATAATCGTCAACTAAAACTTTCCCAAACTAAATAATTATTTATTTTTCTTTATTTTATTCTGAAGACTTGAATAAAATTTCAACTGATTTAATTTCTCAAGTGATTTCTCATCAACTATTTGAGCCATTGGCCTAATGAGTACAGTGTTCACCAATGGGCTGTGAAAACGAGGTTCAATCCCAGGTATACTCGTGCCAAAGACTCAAAAAAATTGTACTTTATGTCCTCTTGCTTTACACTGAGCACTATAAGGTAAGGATCAAGGAAAAAACGTGCAATCCAGGGAATGGAGCCATCCCCTCTCTTACAACTCAGTGTAGTGGCTATTGAAAAGGGAGCCTTCGGGTTGCCAACTTTACTTTTACTTATTTCAGCGACTAGGTGCGCCTCGGATGGTGTTATTGTTATTAAGATGGACTTGCAAACCATTCTGAATTATTTTGAGTCTAATGAGGAGTCCCGTTCATTATGGCTTTGTGCCAAATCGAGGCAAAACGCTTAGTAAACTATTTTAGAAGGTAGAGGAATACTCTAAAGTTTTTATTTCACACTTCATTGAATAAAATAATGTACTGATTACTTTACCACCTCACCCAATCAGTTCAGGGTGTACAATCCGTCAACTCCATCTCAACGAATGTGTAAGACCAACTTCTAAACGAATGTCCTGAAATCACACTAAACAATCTAGACCAGGGGATTTGTGGAATATAGTAAGTAAGTAAAGTTGGCGACCATAGTCGAGGGTAACCCGAAGGCTCCCTTTTCGATAGCTACTACACCAATGTGTAGGGGAGGGCGCTACTCCTTCCCTGGATTGCTCTACTTTACCCTTGATCCGTACCTTATAATGCTGAGTGTTAAGCAAGGAGGCATCAAGTACCATTTTTTGAGTCTTTGGTATGACTCGACCTGGGATTGAACCCAGGTCTCGTGGGCCACTGGCGAACACTCTAACCCCTAGGCCAATGTCTGGAATATAGAGTATTGAGTATTATGAAGTACTAACAAATGACTTTCGGTTCATTTAAAAATATTACCTAGAAGCTATTATTTTACAAATTATATATATATATATATATATATATACACATCTATATATATATATATAATTTGTAAAATAATGATACATCTTATACAAATCACACACACACACACATACACACAAATATATATATATATATATATATATATATATATATATATATATATATATAACACTCAGCATTATAACGTACGAATCAAGGCTAACTGTACCAATTCAAAGAAAGGATTAGTACCCATCCCTACACCTTGGCGTAATATCTATTGAAAAGGGAGCCATCAGGATGCCTTCATCAACGGCTGGCTCACTTACTTTATATATATATATATATATATATATATATATATATATATATATATATATATATATATATAAAGAATTTCCTATTAAAAGTATTGATATGCTATAGAACATAAGCAACCAGCCAGTTTCCTCTCCATATTCTCAAGATAAATGTGGACAAGACCCTACATACCAATCTCTTCAAGACCATTGTCTTTCCATCAATATAATGCGCAAGCAAACATGGGTTACCTGGTAGAAAGAGGAGCAGAAACAGGTTTAAGAAGAAACGATCATGTAAATATCCATGCAGGGAATATCGGTTGCATGAGGACAATCAAAGCCAGTAAATACGAGAGCTGAATGAACTGATGAACGTGACCATAGAGTACCGAAAGCAAAGGGTCTACTGAGCCTCATATTGTACAAAGTTCACTGACATATGAATGCGTGCAATTTGCAAGTAGAATACAAAAGGCCAGAAACCACTACAAGGAATACCTCTACAACGATTGGAAGATACAACTATCAAGTGATTCAAAACAACGTAGAGAATAATGGCCAAATCAAGATGGAAATGTAAGTGCATTGCAGCCCCACAGACAGCAAAAAAAGGGGAAAAAACAAAATATCCTATTCATTAATTTCTAAGTGAATACGTAATAAATATATTTTTGAAAGTAGATGAATAATTGATTTTTTGTAAATTTAGTATAAAATCGATATCTAATTCGAGAAAAAATGTATATTTATTCAGATTATTTAGTGTAACATCATATTATAGAGTAAACAACCTACAGATGCAAAATTGTCATATTTAAGAATTTTAGATATTTTATTCATGTGGTAATCCCCGTTGGGTGATGGTTAAAATGCAGGGAAATGAAATTGTTGTAAGCGAGGTCGAATTTAAGTTGCGCTGTTAGATTCACTTTCTGATTAACACGCTTGGGAAAAGTATGAAACCTTCCTGGCTACGTTTTAAATAGTATCGCTACTAGTCTTCTATAAGGATGGCTTAGGCATTGAATAACCCACGAACGTTGATATGAAATTAATGAAACCATGCCATTTTTATGTCATGGGGAAAAATTTTAACAACACATTCGGGTATTTCTTTATTAATTTGATTATCGGTGTAAAATTAACAATTTTTCGATGTCTCCGCTGGACCAATCGTTACTAATAAGTTAAGAAATTGCTTTAATTCTACCGAATAAAATAACTTTCTGTCGGAAAAAAAACGGTGATTCCATTCGTCCTCATTTACGGTAACCCATTTTATTCAAAAATATTTTCTGTTATATAATTATTGAATATTTTTTTAATATTAATCAGTTTTCGTTAATTATATTTTATCATTCGGTTTGGTTGGGCTTTGAACTATTTAGCTCTTAGTGCTGGTGTTCCCGCTCGTAGCCACAGGGTATGAAAATCACAAATGTTATAATAAAAACCCTAGATAGGAAGTGCGACTGGGGTGTGAATGACGTCATGCCCGGAAACGATGGGCCGAGAAATTGGTGATTTTGAAAAAGACGATATTTGAGATTTGACTCTGGGCCGGGCCAGTCCATCTGGGAGTTGAGACCATGGAGTTCTGCAGATCCCTACTGACAGAGATCTTGGGGGCTACGGGATGTGCTGCGCGTTTGTGGGGTCAGATAGTACAGTCAGCATAGTAAAAATGTTGTCTCTCCCTCCTCGTGTCGAAAAACTAAAGTCAAGAAGTAAATAAACGTTTCGTACCTGAATAACGGATAGTCGTCAGTATTTCGGATTTCCCTGCATCTGTATATTTGAATAGTTGTATCATGACTATACAACATCTTCTACCAATTCCAGGCTGACTATTGAACAAACTCACAGACGCCCAGAAATACTTGAGTGTTTTTATTGTTTAGCTCTATTTTTAAACGATAAGTTGCCGTTCGTATATCATGTAACCGAAGCAGTTCAAACCGTAGTATGTACTGGCTTTGGTTGGTAGTATAGTGGTAGTTGGTGCATTTACACGTTGTGCATTGCTTCACTCCATATGTGATTTGAAAGCCCCACAGATACATGGGCAACGTTGACTCAATTGAGGACCTATGTTTTACAAGTTCGAACTGGGTTTTAAACCTGCGGAAGCAAGCAAACATTTTTTGTGGGAAGTGTAAAGACGTAATTGATCATAGTACTAAAACTAGATAGTTAAAGAAATTTCACTTGGATTTCAAGAATTTTGGTTGTAAGGTAAATCTAAAAGCATGGGATTTTGGAATAAGCACCAATCTGCGAGGAGAATGCTGCGAGTATCACTCAGTCTAACTTGGCATCTCACAGTTCAAAGTGCTTCGTAACGTTAATGATCTCGGCTTTAGCTGTTTCATGACGAACTTGAGAGCCTACAAAGAACTTCGAATTGAACCCTTTATTCATTCCACGGATGTAAATTTTTCTAATTCCGTTAACCATTACAGAATACAAATGTTATGTCAACAAAATTATTACTTGTTTTTCTGTTGTTAGAATTGAACCTGCTGCTTCTAGATGATTTCACGAGAAGCTTTTTAACTAAACACCTATATTCGTTAGACATAAAACTCCCAAAAAAGGCCTAGGGTCAAATCGGCCGAAACGTTGCCAATATAATAAAGATGAGACAATAGTCCGATATAATAAAAATCATTAGTCTATATCTCTGAAATTTAGATAAATAGTTATTCATATTTGATGATAATAATTATTTGTATGCAGTTACATGATTTCAACTATTCCAATATAATATGGCCCGATCAGCTGGGACTGTAGAACACACTGACTCTATCTCGGCAGAGGATAAAAACTCTCCCAACGAGTCTCTTGGATATGACACTAAACAATCAGATGGTACGGCTCCAGTAATGCTGGAACTTTGGGAAATGCGGAATACGCCTTTATTTCCATCGCTTCCAGGTCCACTCTGGCCTGGAGTGGTAGCAACTTATAGAGGCCTATCTAAAGGTTAGATAGAACTAAACTGTGTGCTTATGCTAAACTGAATTGTTTGAAATAGAAATGTTTGGACATTTAAACTGCGTTCTTATGCTAAACTGAATTGTTTGAAATAGAACTGTTTTTATGTATAGAAACGGATTCGGGATTAAATACTGTACAATGATTGATATTCCATAAAACCAAAACCAACCAAATCATATATATTTAATATATCTTTATAATGAGTATCTAGCATTAAATAACCTACAAGAGTTTATATCCCATAAAAACTAAGCAAACCCAATTTTATATATTTAATATATCTTTATAAAGAGTATGTGGCAATAAATAACCTACAATGGTTAATTTTCTTTAAAACAAAGTAAAACCAAATTAATATATTATATACATTATATATATTTATATACGTATGAGGACGATTGGGCATTAAATAACCTGCAAATGTTGATTTGCCATAAAACCAAACCAAACCAGACCAACCTAATACAACTAATTTTTTAAACAGATTGTTTTTAGTAGTAGATGAGATCAAAAAAAGGTATCTCTGTTTTTATGACAACAAATAAGTACTTGACACAGTCCGATGCTTCATTATTAAATGCACTCGTCCAGTCAACTGGCGCTAGAGTTAGGTCAAATGCATCTCTTCAGAGAGATACTTGCCTATGCACAAATCTCAAAGCGTTTCTTGGCTGGGAGACACTATAGCGGTCCGTGTTGGTCTGTATGCGAATCAGGCCAAGTGTGTCTTGGTTCTAGTGGCAGATAGCCGAGGCCATTTGGCATGGATTCCTTGAAGCTAGCATTCATGTAGGGTGTGCCAAGACCGGCATCCTCAAGCCTCCAGACTCCAACCATCCTTGGAGGGGCTAGGTTTATTGCTTGGCGCCTGAGGCGTATCGTTTTAGTTGAATGATGACAGAGCCCGAGACATTTTTGTTCTCGCCAAGTGTGCCTGGGTAATGACTCTGCGCCTGGAATATCTAAAACAAGGCCTTGTATCACACTCATCTGGTCGGTGAGACATATAACTAATACTGACTGCATCTCTTCAGAAATGTAATACCATTTCTTAATAGCGTCCTGATGTGACCCTACCCACACGGCTCCCCGAATACGTCAACTTCTTTAAACTATTTCACTTCTTGGCCGGTGATCATCTAGTGGTTCCGATTGGGCTATCGCACATTTCCTTATGGCCACAAGAAATACAATCAAGGGAGTGGGAGGAAAGAACAAACAAACGAGGGCTTGGGTTAACTTAAGTGCAAGAAGGTTAAGTTGTGACACTGCATTCCCTGTAGACAAACGCTAGCGTGTATTTCTAGCGAAAATTCTACAAACCACGAGGAGTGCTGACTCATCTTGACTGCTCTTCCCTCAATGCTGCTGGACCCTATCTCATGCCGACTGGTCTTTTCTGCTGTCCGGTGTCGACTGCCAACTGCCCCTCTCCGTCGCCCGTCGCCAACTCTTCTCTGGGTTCCTTTGTCCCACTCCTCACTGGCGTTCCCTTGCCTACTTCCGGTCGTGTCGAGATCTCGAGCTCAGGCATTTGTCTGGTTTCGCGCCAAAACAGACAAAAAGATCGTCTGCTTGGCATACCCCCGTCATAGTGTCACACTGAGAAGGAAACTAAACAATATCATCAGAAGGCGTCTGTCCATTAGTTTTGGAGAAAGTAGAATATTTCTACATTGCTATTACTCCCAGGTCTACCCAGACCCAGACTGGTACTACCTGCTTGAGTCTCATCTCTGGGTCAAATAGAATTAGTACCTCGGATATGACAATAAACTGCATCAGCTGCTGACGTTCCAGAACTGGAGTTTTGAAGAATGTGGAGTGCTCCTTCATTATCATTATTCCCAGGTCCATTAAATCTTAGTGTGGTAGTACTTGTTAGGATATGCTGAATGGTTCTTATAGAAATATTTACTTATTTTCAAGACTTGAAACCATTTAAATGACCGCAAACAAATGGCTGATGTTAAATTGAATTGATTGCATTACATAACAATACTTGAAACATCTTAACTGTGTGTAAACGAAGGAATAAAGTTGAATAGAACTATTTTGTATGAAATAAAAGTTCTTCAAACTATTTAACTGTGTGCAAATAAAGCTATTAGTATAGAAGTACTTGAAACCATTTAACTATGTACAAACATATGAAATTTAGCACGTTTTGAATTTATGTTGCCGACCAAGTATTTCGTTCACAAATTATATATATATATATATATATTGTTCATACCAAAGACTCAAAAAATGTTACTTAATGCCTCCTTGCTTAACACTCACAATTATAAGATATTGATCAAGTGTAAGTGGAACAGTTCAGGGTAAGGAGTAGAACCTTCCTCTATACCTAACTTTACAAGCTATTGAAAAAGGAGCCTTTGGGTCGTTCTCGACTACGGTCGGCCAACACACACATACACACACACGCACACACACACACACATATATATATATACATATATATATATATATATATATATATATATATATATATATATACTCGAGATGCCTTCATTAAGTTTCCAGACTTTTTTGTGCAGGCATTTAAAATTGTCGCAGACTCTTAAAAATTCAGTATGTTATTGTTATACATCTTATGTAATGACTGATCAATTTTTATGAATTCAGCTTCAAATTAACAGCTACAGCACCAATTGGCATAATAGATTCAAGGAAGGCATGGAGTCTGTGAGGGATAATGAGAGGTGTGCGAGGAGTAATGAAGTCAGAACACCGGAGTTGATTGACTAAATAAATAATTTAATGGATACGGACCGTCGTGTGTCTATAGAGACAATAAGTGCACTGTTTGATGTCAGTGTGGGAACTGTACACACACTTGTTCACGAGGAACTGAAGATGTGGAAGATTTGCGCGAAGTTTGTCCCAAGGGTACTCAGAGAAGATCAGAAAGAAAGACGTTGTCATGACAGCAGGGAAATGGTCGAGCTGATCAATTCAGATTCTGCAGTTCTTCATGCTCTGGTGACCTGCGATGAAAGCTGGATCTGCTGCTATGACCCAGAGACCAAGAGACATAATTTCCAATGGAAGCATGCTGGTTCTACCAGATCTAGAAAGGCTAGACAGAGCAAATTCACCCACAAATTTTTGATGATCCCTTTTTTGACAGCACTGACAAGATCTACATGCACTGGGTTCCCACTGGACAGACAGTCAACAAGGAATACTATGTTGGGGTTTTAAGGAGGTTCAAGAAGAGATTCCTAGGAAAGAGGCCAGCTCTCTTCAAATCGGGTCAGTGGCATTTCCACCAGGACAATGCACCAGTCCACAACTCCATCCTTGTCACTGACTATTTGAGCAAGATGGGCATCAAGACATTTCCTCAGTCTCCCTATAGTCCAGACCTTGCTCCCTGTGACTTTTGGTTATTCCCTAAGCTCAAGGAAAAACTGACAGGCTGTCGTTATGAGACAATTGAGGAGATGAAAGAGGCTATGACGAAGGTCATTGACACACACACGCAAGAGAACTTCCATAGGGGCTTCCAGAAGTGGTTGGAACTGTACAACAAGTGCATTGCAGTTGGAGGAGAATACTTCAAAGGGGACTAGAGTTTCATGTGTCTACTATCGATAAAAGATCCCCTACGAGAAAAGTGTGGAAACTTATTGTGTGCTCCTTGCATATATATATATATATATATATATACATATATTGGATTACAAGCAGGATTTAGTATTAAATGACATATAATGGTTGATATGCCATAAAAACAAACCTACCGACCACCAACCAACCAACCAAATGCAGTATAATACCAGAATCAGGAGTTTATATTTTGGCGTGTCTTTTAAGCTCACATGCTAAGGAAATCGAAACATTGGATCCGAAATGTATAATAGATGTATTGTCAAACTCAATTTGGCAAGAAACATTTATCTGGCCTCAGTCTTAGCCAAAAATGTCGAAAAGACATTGTTCTAGTATTGATGATTTAAATACGGACATTTTTGATTCATGTCGAATTTTTACCTCAAATAATAATCATCAATCCGATAAAAGACTTCTAAACCTCACCCCAAACATCCAACTGGAAAACATAAGGTGGGTTGTGGCTAAAAAAATCGAAACAGTCAGTCATTGTACTGAATAAGAACAATATTTCTTCTGTTATGTATCTGAAAACTTTATTCCATCTTGTTGAGATATTTTTTGTGAGTAAGTCACATTAAACAGAAATTTATCATTCATCCTATGTTTTGCAACCGAAAGAATTCGACATTGTCGATCTATTGTTTATTTTACTGTCTTTTTGGTGTTTTACTAAAACGACTGGCATATTTTTCATGGCCAGAAAAAAGAAATTTCTAACCTACATTGTTTTGTTTTCGTGTTCAAGTTTTCTAGTGAAACGAGGGTTATTCAATAAATAAGAGCAAGTCTTTTTAAAAAAGCGAAATAGTTCTTTTATTTTCTGACGTTTTTTCTCAAAAATGTAAACTCAGCTATGTTTGAAAGGGCTATATACCCAAGATGTCTTAATAACGGAGAAATATTTGTTTTCAGCTATTCAATGTGGCGGCTAATCAAGCAGACAACTCAACATTTGAACAGCGGTATATCATCAAATATTCTGTAGCTGAGAAAGTAAAAACCAGGGAAATTTACAAAAGAATGAGTGATGACGACTGAGAAGCATATTTTACTAGAAAAAGCTTTACAAATGAATTAAACATTGATTTTCTTTTACGAATCTGAGTCGAAAATAGAGTGCATTAAATGAAAACACACTGACCTTTTGGAAAGAAAAAGTTTCGGGTGCTGCAATCAATACAGTTGGTCATTATGATAGTTTTCTCGGACAAAAGGTGCAACTGTCAACATTACTTTCTGTGGCCAACTCTTAAGGTGATATTTCGCCTATATATCGAATAATCCACGTACAACAAAATAAACTATTTATATACAATCAAACTATATTGACTACATGGTGATTTAAAGACTATAAAATTCTAAAAATATTAGAAAAGAAAGGAAGGCTTATTTTTCTCAGGTAGCCTATCATTCTACTTCCTTTATATATACAAGCGAATTTACCTCATGTAGCACGGTTTTGTTCAAGGTCCTACGAGCAGATTACACGCTATGTCCATACCCCTGGTCACGTTGTAAATGGGTGAGTGTGCTCGGAAGTTTTCTGTACCCATTATGGGAAATATCGTCATATAATCTTAAATACACTGCCTCATCACAAAATGTGGATAGACATGCACGGTATTATCATTAGCCTATATTTTCTATATTCAATGGATATAAAACAATGATTTAATTAAGTAGAGCTGTATAAACAACATTCATTATAGCCATAGATGTTTCTCCAATCGCGCTTCTTTGACTTATGTCTGTACATCTACTAAGAGTAGCCTAGACCTGCCAATGAATGAAGTCCATAGAGATGTTGATACCAACGTGAAAATATTTACTCTATGATTTTTTGGAAGTCATTTCGATGTCATTTTTTTTATTGGAACTGTTTACTTCTCTTATTAGTTTGTAATTTTTCTGATGACTTAACGAAAATGACTCTGGGAATATTGTAATTTTGGACGCATTCCATGAGAGTAGCTTTTCAGCCGATGATTTATATATTTTGGAGGCATTCCATGAGAGTAGCTTTTCAGCCGATGATTTATATATATATATATATATATATATATATATATATATATATATATATATATATATATATATATATATATATATATATATATATATATATATATATATATATATATATATATATATAACCGGGACATTGGCCCAGCGGTTAGAGTGTTCGCCAATGGCCCGGGAGACCTGGGTTCAAAGACTTTAAAAATGGTACTTGATAACACCTTGCTTAACACTCAGCATTATAAGGTACGGTTCAAGGGTAAAGTGGAGCAATCCTGGGAATGGAGTAGCGCCCTCCCCTACACCTTGGTGTAGTAGCTATCGAAAAGGGAGCCTTCGGGTCACCCTCGACTATGGTCGCTAACTTTACTTACTTTTATATATATATATATATATATATATATATTATTATTATTATTATTATTAAACAATATAGATATCCTTTGTCTACACATTTTTGTATATATCTTTTAGAGTCGCCACATTGATTTTTTGGTGTCCGAAGGGAATTGGTTAATGAAACTCGTAGAATTAATTGGTTCCCTCGAACTTTCTACTCGATCTTGGGCCATCATCGAGGTGGGGTATATTGCAAGAAGGATGCAAACTTTTCATGTACATGACTACTTTGTAAGTGTTAATCATTTATTATTCATACTGGTGTGTTGTTGCAGCTTTGTTTTTTTGGGGCGGGGAGTTCTGTAAGTAGCAGCAGTCGCTAAAGACATTTATCTAGAGTAGTACTGGATTCTAAATTGATTCTATTAAGATTAGGTTGTTTCTTTCTGATACGGATCGTTTCGAGAATCTGTAATATTTGTTCATTATCTTCTTGTTTGAATATTGTTATTTGGTAAGAAAATTCCGTAATTTTGTTTTTGTGCACGAATGTATTTTTAGAGGTTTGTGCTATTGAACTGGTATCTAATAGACGCATTGTGATTCATCTCGATTGGGTAGTTATGGTTAAACCAACATATATACAGTTATTATCGGTTTTACAATCTCCTAAACTACATTGAAATTGATATATAACGTTTGTCTTTTGCAAAACCTTAATCGAGAAGGAATTATTGTTAGTAACTAAGTTGGAGGTTTTAAATTTGTTAGAGTATATTGTAAGTTTTATTGTTTATAAGTATCAGTGGGATTATATTTCTTTAGTCATATATATATTGTTTCATGAAATATGTATTAATGAAGAAATGCTGCCCAAATACACACACACACACACACACACACACACACACACACGCACATCTCTCTCTCTCTCTCTCTCTCTCTGTATATATATATATATGTTGTAAAAATTTTGTTAAGGAACTGGTGATCCTGTTTCACTGAATATCAGCAGCCCCTTGGGGTCACGTGGCGTCCACTATAAAAAATACACACACACACACACACACACACACCAAGACAGTCGTAATAGTTTACTGTAGATAATAATTCTCAAAACAGATGCAATATACTTCAGAGAAATATTAACCCTGCGAGGTCTGGGAAGAATAATGTTTTCCTTTCACCCCTGTTCAACTGTTTAGTCATTTTTTTTATTTATATAGGTATTTATGTACAAATAATTACATAAGTAGATTTATAGATAAACATATACTCTAAGAAAACTGTCTTTTTTCACTTTTTTCTACGATCACCCACTTTTTCAATTTTTTTCCCCTTTTTCTTCGTTTTTCTTTTTCCTTTATTCCTCTTTTGACTTCTTCTTCTCCCTCTTCATCAAATTTCTTTATTTTCGTTTAAATTTAACCCCTAACGCTCACAAGCCTCTGTCATGCTTCATGGATCTGATCTTTTCATCTATAACCATCTCGAAGATTTTTGCCTATTCTAAAATCGCTCTGATGGCCTTTCTCTTTTTTTCAATAATCATTCAAAGTCGACTAAGAGTTCTGCATAAAGATATTCCTGTGAAATTCACCCCGGGCAAATTTCAATCAGATAATATGCTACCATTGGTTTGGTATGCACTGTTCTATCAGCTCCTGATAATTTTCGTGTTTTCTTTTGAAGGCCACCTCAATATTTTCTTCCAAATGGACCATCAATTCCATCTCTACAAACTTCCTTATGACTGAGGATCAGAGAATTAAATCCTGACGCTGGAAAGTTGTTGCAATCAGCTCCGGATATTTCAACTGTCTCCCGATATTTACACTCAACTGCCTGTCACGGACAGTAAAAAGCAAGCAAGTATTAGGTTAACACATTCAGGTAGGCTGCTATCACCGGCTTTCACGTAGCAAATTGACTTCGTTTCCGGTCTGAAACTGCCAGTATCAAGTGAATCGGCAACCGCCCAAAATACGAGGTCATGTTTCCAACAGAATCTCCCATCACCAAGGGCCTCAGGATAGAAACTCATAATGTGTCTTTGTGTGCCTTTACCTGTACAGAGTGGATATGATGGTATTCCACTCTCCCCCAAAGTAAACAAGTTCGTAAGTCTCGGCAGCACATCATGTGGCACAAGAAATTTTATCCATCTAGCGTCGGCGTAAAAAATTCTCCCATCGTGTCCATGCTCCCTGCTGGCATAGACCTACTATCTTGCAACTTCTTTCATCCTCAAGGTTAGCACGAAACTTTTCCTGGGGTAGATTTCGTCTCTGCTCCCCCTTGGCTTCATTAATTTGGATAGTAGGGAGTAACCTAGGCAAACAGTAATAATTGCCATCGTCCCCACGAGAGCCTTGTGTCTTAAGCTCTTTTCAGCCGTACGATACTTTATTACAGTCAATTCCCTCCCAGTGCGAACTTCAAAACATCAAAAAGACCATAAAAGCAGAATAATGAGGGAAAATGGTTTCAAATCCAGACAGTGTTATAAATTTGTTCATTGTTTAGAACTTTGGTCTACATTATTTCCTCCTATTTATCAACTTTTTTTAAAAAACTTTCAATAATATATATTTCAAGAAATTTCTTACATGTATTACTAAACAAGGTTCCCTATTCAATTGCAACTACACCACGTTAACATAAAAACAATATAGCGAAACATGTTCGCTAAAAAATAAACACCTTTTAAAAAAATATTTTTAGTTCGTCATAAATACTACACAGCACACACACACACACACACACACATATATATATATATGTGTTGTGTGTGTGTGTGTGTATTATTCAGTCCGGTTAAACCGGAATCGGGAATAATTCCGTCACAACAAAAAAATCATTCAACTATGAACATTTAAATATTCCTGATAAAGAGTTCAATGTAACTGACATCACAGAGCAATAATTTCTTTAAGAAAAACAAAACCGGTCACATTAGGATTATAAAATTATTTCCATCCTATTATGGGTATATAGATATATATATATATATATATATATGCAAAATTCTCTTTATGTTTGTGCGTAAGTGAAACCCTGAAAAAGAAAAGAGAAACGGCATCTCATAGCAAGATTCCCACTGGGTCTTCCAGTAACATAGCCATACATGAATACGGATATGTGAAACGTACATAGAATGTTCATAACATATATAAATAGAACATAGGAATCCCGAAACACGAAAAACACTTACGACGTCTTAGTTCATGTATGAAACTTTTTATTTCCTTTGAGCTTAAAGGATTTTCGACATTAGGAGAGAGGGGCACAATGTTTCTATGCTGGTTTTTCCATCTGCCCCCCCCACCCCAACACGTGTGGCGCCCGTAACGCACAAATTCGTCTGGTCTCAGCGAGCCCCGAAAGTCGACCCTTCCCGTTCGGAGTCTAGTTCTCAACTAACTGAATTTTTCAAATCTCCCAAAATCCTCCGCGTGTGCTTCCGGTGCATGACGTCATTCACATCCCCAAGGGATTTTTATTTTGACATCTGTGAAGGACACATCCTCCCCGCGCACGAATCAACACCTATGCTCAAGTTTGCACCAAACTAACCCATGTGCTGAACCGAAAGGTTCTCAGCCTAACTAAACTCAAAAGCAAGATAGATAAAACGAAATCCCTCGGTCATTATATTACATTACGAATGCTCTGATTGGTCGAATAAATCAATTTCCGGTCTAGTTTGCAACGCAACACAGCTATAAGTAAAACAATAGAGCAGACTGGGCTCTCTAGCCTTGGTATGGCAACCAGTTTGGGCGAATGGTAGAAATCTACTCTGAATAAAAAAAAAAAAAACAAATAATGTTTTTCGGAGAATCTGTGGTCCACTTATCCACCATTCTTCTGTTATCAGCTCATCCAAAAGTACGTCTGGCTCTACACAATCTTTCGCTACATAGAATAAATCATTTGTTTATTTAATTTGTTAAGAATACATTTGTTCATTGTTCATCATATCTTTAGTAGTTAGAATCAAGTTTTCATCCTTACAACTTTTTCTGGAGGTCAAGGAACAGCCAGTCAAAATAATCCGGAACTCTACTCAGTATTCAAGCTTACTTTGGAAATGCTGTCGTCTAATTGGTTTACTTTATATTTTTTTGTTTTCAAGGCTTACTATAACAATGAGAATGTACTTGTCGGTAAATCAACTCCAACAAGAAAAATTTAATTAATTCTCTAAAAATTGTTTAATCAATTTTCATGAAATTTATTATTTCATCAAGAAATTAGGAATATCTATTCATTTTGATTATCTAGTTGGTTTTCAGTACATTTTTAAAATGCACTGAATTTGTCTCAATGCGTTTTTTAGAAATCTTTAATTTCTTTTTTTTCTTTTTTTTTTTTTTTTTTTGATATTTCGAAGAGAAATCCAACTTTGAAAATAAAATAACTCCGTTTCTAGAAAATAGATTTTGTATATATATTTTTTCAAATTTCTTTAAAAATATAAATTTTCAAAAAATTGATTAAACCATTCACAATGAATTAATCAGATTCCTTTTGATTTTGCAAATTTTTCAGATTATTATTGGGTGTTGTTGAAAACGGATATCAAAAAGCAATAATTCTCCCTCATCACCAAAGCCCAGTGGGTTGGGACTGTAGAATACACCGGCTGCATCTCTGGATGAGATCAAAATCGAAGGATAATCGGATACCATACAAACTACAGCATCGTTGAGATCGGCCAGTATACTGAGAAGAGTCCTGGAAACTTGAGGTGACTTGCTATCACTCAGACTTCAGTGAAAGACACACAGTTAACGCTGGTTGAAAAAATTCACAGAATAATAATTCTTCCACGTAATTCATGTCAATTACTACGACTAATTCTTCTTCTTCTTCTTCTTCTTCTTCTTCTTCTTCTTCTTCTTCTTCTTATTATTATTATTATTATTATTATATATATAAAATTAACTTAAATCGCGAGTCGGAAATCTTCTACTAAAGTTTCACCTTATTGGATCATAAGGAAGTCTAACTCCAACTCCAAGTTGGCTTCCTGATGATCCGATAAGGTGAAACCTTAGTAGAAGATTTCCGACTCGCGATTTAAGTTAATTTTATAATTGGCTCCACTTGTGTTGAGCACTCTTGTAATTGTAGCATTGCAGGATTCGAGGAAGGTTTTAGTTTTCTTTTGACCAACTGACTGCGTATCTCTTGATTTTTTCAAGGGGTCGGACAAGGTTGGCCTTTTCTTTCTTTTTGACCTATAATCTTTTCTTTTTCCCTCAGGCGGTGATTCGAGATACTTTTATCTCTTGTTCCAGGCGTTTTTTTTCTGGTACCGTGAATGCTAGTAGATATTAGATTAGTAAATATATATATACACACACACATATATATATATATATATATATAGGTTTCGTTGGTTTGGTTGTTTGGGTTTTATGGCATATCAAATTTGTAGGTTATTTAATGCCAAATCCATTTTTATGCAAATAAACAGTTCTATTACCAACAATTCAACATGAGTACACAGTTTAATTGTCAAAATCATTTCTATTTAAAGCTATTCAGTTTAGTCAAATATTTCTAATTCAACCAATTCAGTTTAGTAAATGTATAGATTTTGTTTACACACAGTTAAAGGTCAGAACAGTTGAAAGGATCTAAAATAAATTATACAGACAAATTTTGTGTTTATCGTTTAATGAAACATTCTTAATTGAACGACTGCTGCCTAACCACACACACACACACACACACTCATATATATATATATATATATATATATATATATATATACGAGGGTTGTTTTAAAAGATCTTGGTCTCACCTCAAAAGAATGCTCAAAGCTGAACATTTTTGTGGTTGCAACGCACTCTCACTTCTTATAAAACTAGGGAAAACAAATTCAGATTTCTTTCTTAATTTCTATTCAGATGAGTCCCATACAAAACTAAGAAGTATGCAGCAAATTTAAAAATGTAAAAAACAGAAGCCCGGGCAATCATCTTTGAAAAAAAAAAAGAAGTATGTATCGCCAAAGAAAATCCATGAGAAACTGGTACAGAAACTTGCTGAAGGACCCCCTTTCAAATTCAAATGTGAAGAAGTCATCTCCGGTATTCAAGTGTGACAGGGGCAATGGAAAAGATAGCAGTAAGTCGGGCGTTCAAAAGTTTCAATCGCTATTGATACTATTCGCATCATAGCTTGGGATGATTGACATCTTACTGCCCTGAAGATCACCAAGTTCATAGGCATTAGCTCAGCCCACATTTTTTAAACTAAGATTTTCGGGATGAGAAAGCTGTCTGGATGATGGGTCCCAAGAATGCTGACGCCAATTGAAAGCTGAAAAGGGCTGACATTTTCAGGAGTTTTCTGATTCGCTTACTGGCTAACTCTAAGAATTGCCACCGCAGATAAGCAACCCAAGATAAAGTGTGAAATAATTACTGAGACTGTTAATTGAATTAATTATTTCATTATTTAGTTTGGTTTGGTCACAAATTGTTCAGGTATCTCTAAGGTAAAATGGTTGAGTGGAATTATAAGTCAAACTTGAAAAGTCTAGCCTGTGCACCAGTGAATGCAATAGGGAACTGACGTCATCTCAAGACAGAAAGGCCAAATTAAATAAAATAGATTCCTCTTCCTATAAGTTTAACTGTGATAAAATGAAAACATGGAGAAAATTAGGGACAGGTGTGATGTTCATGATGGGATGATGTATCACCAATGATATACTAGATTTTAGGTATGTAAGAATTAGCAAATTTTGAAAATTAGTCAGTTGGGCCAGACGTCAGTAAGAAGTTGACAGTTCAGTTAAGGTGAGATCAATATGGCTCAACGAGGAGAGTGAGAGGGGATGAGGGAATCTCAACGGTGGCAGGTATATCTGTTCATAGACCCATTAAGAATTCTCTCTCTCTTTCTCTCTCTCTCTTTCTCTCTCACTCTTGTGCTTTGATGACTACTAGAAAAAAATTCATACTGTCACGTGATGGCTCACGTGGAACTAAAATTATCTAGCAGTCAAAAAGTGACCGTTATGAGAGAATGGGGGTCACACAGATGTTTGCACCTAAGTGACCTTGGGTCGCCGGACATCGGAAGGGGAAGGAGAAAATGAAGCCAAATGATTGGTGGGGGGACCCCAAACGGAAGTGGGGTTCCCTTCCCCTCAACGGGAGGAAATACAAAAAAAGAGTTTTTGGACAAGTCTCGTGGCAGACGGACGACAGCCATTTCACTCCGGGCTAAAGACAAAAGACTGAGACACGAGGGACTCCAAAGTCTCTCAAGCCAGCATTAAAAGCAATACGAAGTCTATTAGCCCGTGAAAGAAGAGAAATTCTCCAGTGGAACCGCGTCAAAAAAATAAGATAAGTAACTTTGGGACATTTTCCCTTTACACCCAAATTTTTGTTTACCACTCTCTCTCAATTTGAAAAAGGATAAAAGCCAAGAAAAGACATTTATATTCATGGACTATCCTATTACATATTTTTGACACTTTGAACATATATATGTATATAACCGTAGTAAAGAACTTATGTATTTTCATTTTACCATGTGGTCTATGTCATTATTCCATGCTTTCCTTTCAGCTTCTATTCGCCTTACATTATCTTGCTTGGAACTGTCCTCTTAATTCCTAAAGTATCACACGGGAAACCGGAGTTGCCGACGGTAGCAATATTAATATTATTACAACTAAGACCTATAGGCCCGTATTCTTCAATTATCTGAGGGAAAGAAGTTTAGTGGCCTGGTGGGTGTGTGATAGTGTGAAATTTTGGACCCCTTTGCCAGCGGTGGCCAGTCTGGCCCTAAATTATTCCCTCACGTAATATGCCAGTTCTTATCTGCCTGAGAAAAGAACTCTGAACAGGACTTATTTCTGTAGGGGATCAAGTGCCAACCTGCCCCGTCTTCACACGTGCGAGAATAAAGTCCCATTTTGGGATTTTAGACATTTGCCGTCACAGACCATTTATGGGGGCTCGTCCGGGAATATTTTAATCTTTTATTCCTGACCCCAGACCTAAAATGGGGGCTCGTTTCCGGAATGATTATTATTAATAATATTTATTGCTAGTAGTCGTGTGACAATTCCTGCCGTTTAAATCTACCCTGGGAGACCGTGAAAGAAAAAAAGGAATATTGTTGAAACAGTCAAATTACTTGTTGATATAACTGTTTGAAAAAATTTTTTAAAAAATGGACAAAATAGAGAACTTTTTAAAAGAACCCTCCATGGAAAAGTTGGAGAAGCTGAGAAAAAGCGAGATAATAAAAATTGGCGAGAAGCTTGAGTTAAATGTTGAAAATTCTATGAGGAAACATGAACTCGTTATAAAAATAGCAAGACACATGGTCGACGAAAATGTTTTCGAGGAAGCAGTATTAGAAGAGCTACCAACGGAAATAATAAGAATGACTCCAGAACAAATTGAACTGGAGAAAATTAAAATACAAGCACAAATGGAACTACAGAGAAATAAAATAGAACTGGAGAAAATAAAAATTCAGCAAGAAACAAGGCTGCGAGAAGTCGACTTGGCAATAAGAGGACGCAAAGAAAGCCATGACAGTTTCGAAGTAGCGAAGCAAGCGAGGCTAGTCCCAAAATTTGAAGAAGCCAACGTGGACGGGTACTTCGCACATTTTGAGCGAACCGCGCTAAATCTTGGATGGCCGAAAGAATGCTGGTCGATGCTACTCCAAACTGTGCTGACAGGAAAAGCACAGAGAGCATATGCAACCCTGCCGACAGAAAATTGCGCCGACTATGATTTGGTGAAAGCAGCGGTTCTAAAAAGCTTCGAGTTGGTTCCAGAAGCTTATAGACAGAAATTCAGAACACAGAGAAAAACTGAAAACCAGTCTTATGTGGAATTTCTGAGAGAAAAGGAGAACGCGCTGGATAAGTGGTGTGACTCTAAGAGGATAGACGGAGACGCTGAGAAACTCCGGCAGCTAATATTAGCTGAAGAATTTTTAAACTGTGTGCCAGAAGAAGTCAGGGTTCACCTAAGTGAAAGGAAAACCGACGTGACTTATGAAATGGCTGCACTAGCAGACGAATACATCCTCACACACCGAAAAACAAAGGAAAAACCGTACACGGGAAGTAAAGTGAAATTCAAAGCTGAATTAAGTCCTGAAGGAAGACCTAAGGAAGGAAATAGAAGGACCTTCCAAAGTAGCAGCAGAACAGTGGTCTGCTACAAGTGTGGAAAGGCTGGACACATAGCCATAAGGTGTCAGCTTGGAAAAGGTCCTGAAAGAAACCAGACCCAGCCGAGAAAACCTCAAGGAGCTGTAACAACACCTAGAGGAAACCAGTCCTATCGACCCTGGACGAAAAAAGGGATGATAAGAGGCCCACACGGAGGACCAGTGGAAGTCTCAATTTTACGAGATACCGGAGCATCTCAGTCGTTACTTCTACGAAATAAATTACCTAAAAGGGTAATAGAAGCAACACGTGAGACTGTGATGATAGAGGGTATCGGCGGAAAGAGGGTAAAAATACCGCTGTGTAAAATAACCCTTAAGTCCCAGTGGAAAAATGGACCTATGAAAGTTGGTGTGGTAGATAAACTACCTATGAAAGGAATTTCCCTCATACTGGGAAATGAAGTAAGAACAAAAAAGTGTCACCCGGAAAAGATGGCGAAAATAAGCACCATAAATGAAGATGGAAAGATGGCGAGAACGAACGCCAAACATGGAAAAAAGATGGCGAAAATGAGCGCCAAAAATGAAGAAAGAAAGATGGCGAGAACGAACGCCCAGCATGAAGACAAGATGGCGGCTGAGCCACGTGCGAGATATAAACGACACAGTCGCTCGCAAAGTGAGAAGGTGGAAAGAAAAGAAGTGAACCTTCCACCCCTCAATAAACAAGAAGATAAAAGGACCAGTCGTCAGAAAAAGGATGAAGGTCCAACGAATATTAGGAATAAATTCCCTAATACTTATCGAGAGGATAAGAGGAAGATAAGAGGACCCTCACAAGTGACTGAGAAGGAAGAATTCAAAAAGGGCGACGAAGTCCTGCTACTGTCATCAAATAGAGGACCCCACTGTGGTGGACGATATGTAGGTCCCTACGTAATATCACAGAGAATAGACAAGAGGACATATAGAATTGATACCAACGAAGGAAAGAAGCAGACACAAGTGTGTCATGCAAACAAATTGAAGAGATATGTCCGTCAAGAAGGCCACCTCGAAAAATTAAGAACTCGGCAATGCCGAATAAATTCGAGGAAAAATTAAGCCAGTTGTCTGTCTCAGAGAGAGGGGACTTAGAGAAATTAATAAAAAAGCACCCAAGTTTATTTCTCTAACGCCCCACGAAAATGTAGTAGCAGAATATTCTTTCATAGTTGTTGAGAGAAAGAAAGAGAGAGAGAGAGAAACTAAAGGAAATGAGGAATTCTCGTCCCCAAGGTTGAAATATGAGATGGACGAGAAAGTGGTTCGTCAACAAGTGACGAATAGGGGAAAGAGAGAAAAGAAAAGGAAGTTTTCTCCCCAAAGCTTGACAATTAAAATTATAAAGTCGTCAAAAGTGACGAAGAAAGAAAGAAGGACTTACCTCCTCAAGGTTTGAAATATGATACGGCCAAAAGCCGAGAGAGAAAAAGAAAGAAAGGAAAACGAGATTAAAGAAAAGGAAAAGAGAGAGAGAAAGAAAGAGAAGAGAAATTGTTTCCCCCTATAGTGAAAATTAGGAAGGACGAAAAAAAAAGGGAAAGGAAAGAATTCGTCAAAGCGTGAAGAAGAAAGGGGATGAAAGAAAAGTAAAGTGAGAAAAAAAAAAAGTGAAAGAAAAGGAGAAAGAACAGTGAATTGAATTGCCTTTTTTTTTCTCTATGATATTTCTATTCATCTCCCTTTCTTCTCTTAAGCGGGGAGGTGTCACGTGATGGCTCACGTGGAACTAAAATTATCTAGCAGTCAAAAAGTGACCGTTATGAGAGAATGGGGGTCACACAGATGTTTGCACCTAAGTGACCTTGGGTCGCCGGACATCGGAAGGGGAAGGAGAAAATGAAGCCAAATGATTGGTGGGGGGACCCCAAACGGAAGTGGGGTTCCCTTCCCCTCAACGGGAGGAAATACAAAAAAAGAGTTTTTGGACAAGTCTCGTGGCAGACGGACGACAGCCATTTCACTCCGGGCTAAAGACAAAAGACTGAGACACGAGGGACTCCAAAGTCTCTCAAGCCAGCATTAAAAGCAATACGAAGTCTATTAGCCCGTGAAAGAAGAGAAATTCTCCAGTGGAACCGCGTCAAAAAAATAAGATAAGTAACTTTGGGACATTTTCCCTTTACACCCAAATTTTTGTTTACCACTCTCTCTCAATTTGAAAAAGGATAAAAGCCAAGAAAAGACATTTATATTCATGGACTATCCTATTACATATTTTTGACACTTTGAACATATATATGTATATAACCGTAGTAAAGAACTTATGTATTTTCATTTTACCATGTGGTCTATGTCATTATTCCATGCTTTCCTTTCAGCTTCTATTCGCCTTACATTATCTTGCTTGGAACTGTCCTCTTAATTCCTAAAGTATCACACGGGAAACCGGAGTTGCCGACGGTAGCAATATTAATATTATTACAACTAAGACCTATAGGCCCGTATTCTTCAATTATCTGAGGGAAAGAAGTTTAGTGGCCTGGTGGGTGTGTGATAGTGTGAAATTTTGGACCCCTTTGCCAGCGGTGGCCAGTCTGGCCCTAAATTATTCCCTCACGTAATATGCCAGTTCTTATCTGCCTGAGAAAAGAACTCTGAACAGGACTTATTTCTGTAGGGGATCAAGTGCCAACCTGCCCCGTCTTCACACGTGCGAGAATAAAGTCCCATTTTGGGATTTTAGACATTTGCCGTCACAATACAAAGAATACATTCGCATCTTGATTATTAAGTGACTATTTCTGTCAGTAAATATATTGGATATACGATAATCATTAGATAAGTTTCGAGATTTTTTTCGTATGTGCACTTTTATTGATAGTACACTCATGAAACTCTAGTCTCCTTCGAAGTAATCTCCTCCGGCTGCAATGCACTTGTTGTAACATTCCAACAATATCTGGAAGGCCCCATGGAAGTCCTCTTGTGTCAGCGTGTCAATGACCTTCGTCACAGCCTCTTTTATCTCTTCAATTGTCTCAAAACGACAACCTCTGAGCTTAGGGAATAAGCAAAAGTTACAGGGAGCAAGGGCTGGACTATAGGGAGGATGAGGAACTGCCTTGATGCCCATCTGGCTCAAATAGTCTGTGACAAGGATGGAGCTGTGGACTGTGTATTGTCCTGGTGGAAATGCCACTGACCCGATTTGAAGAGTACTGGCCTCTTCCATAGGAATTTCCTCCTGAACTCCCTTAAAACCTCGACATAGTAACGCTAACCCTAACCCTTTGGCAAATCAACTCTGGTGTATTGACTTCCTTACTCCTCCCGCACCTCTCATCATCCCTCACAGACTCACTGCAAGATGGTCGAAAAGCAGTCTGAAGCATTCCATATGTTTCTGTGACATTTTTTCCAAGTTTAAAACATAATCTTATTGCATATCATTCTTCTAAAGTGTCCTCACAACCAGATTGCATTTTTGAAATTCACCAGCTTGTCGGGTGTATTCCGATCTGTAGCTGTTTATTTGAACCCTAATCATAAAAATTGGTTAGTCATCACATAAGATGTATAGCAATAGAAGAGTCTACGGCGATTTTAAATACCTGCAAAAAAAGACTGGAAACTTATTGAAGGCATCACGTATTATTGTTACGCGAGTACGTTTCAATAAATAATTGTTAATTGTTTACGGATGGATTTTCTTGTCTTTGAGTTGCCGGCATCAGGTAACTTGCTCTAAATAATAAGCTCGACCGCCAGAAGAAATTCCGGAGGAATTGTGTCATTCCCCATCTATGGATTTTTCAAACACAACGTGTGTACGGAGAGGATTGTTAAACAAACTACCCGAAACAAACTACCCGGAACCAAGGCTACAATAAATAACCGTTACCACGATAGAGTCACATTTGGTACTCCTAGCAGCCATTGTATTAAATTTGGTACCGTTACTATTATAGTATTAAATTTGGTACCGTTACTATTATACTATTAAATTTGGTACTGTTACTATTATAGTATTAAATTTGGTAGCGTTACTATTATAGTATCAAATTTGGTACCGTTACTATTATAGTATCAAATTTGGTACCGTTACTATTATAGTATTAAATTTGGTGCCGTTACTATTATAGTATTAAATTTGGTACCGTTACTATTATAGTATCAAATTTGGTGCCGTTACTATTATAGTATTAAATTTGGTACCGTTACTATTATAGTATTAAATTTGGTAACGTTACTATTATAGTATTAAATTTGGTACCGTTACTATTATAGTATTAAATTTGGTACCGTTACTATTATAGTATTAAATTTGGTGCCGTTACTATTATAGTATCAAATTTGGTAACGTTACTATTAGAGTATTAAATTTGGTACCGTTACTATTATAGTATTAAATTTGGTACCGTTACTATTATAGTATTAAATTTGGTGCCGTTACTATTATAGTATCAAATTTGGTAACGTTACTATTATAGTATTAAATTTGGTACCGTTACTATTATTGTATTAAATTTGGTACCGTTACTATTATACTATCAAATTTTGCACCGTTACTATTATAGTATTAAATTTGGTGCCGTTACTATTATAGTATCAAATTTGGTACCGTTACTATTATAGTATTAAATTTGGTGCCGTTACTATTATAGTATCAAATTTGGTGCCGTTACTATTATAGTATCAAATTTTGTACCGTTACTATTATAGTATTAAATTTGGTGCCGTGACAACTATAGTGTTGAAAGATGTTGGGTTTAACATTTAGAATCTGAATCAAAGCTTGCGAAACACTCTAGTTCTCCGCTCCCGAAGACGTTAAAGGAGAAACTCTATCTTGTCAAGGTGAGGACTTGTTCTTTTGGGCATTCTGAAAATATAATCCTAATAGACTACCTGAAAAAAGGGAAATATTAATAGACATTATTATGAATTAAGAAGGAAGCAATCAAGACAAAACTCTACGGGAAGTCAAGGGCAGGTGTGCTCTTGCTCCAGGATTACACGCATGTTCAAACTGGTTTGGTGGCAATAAATGAAGCAGCCAAACGGATTCACCTGTTATTTACACAGGTGCATTTCCTATTTTGACAGCTTGGCCGGGTCGGAGGTCAATATACAACACAATAGAAACTCTTTACTACAAAGAAAGAATTATTTGTGTAACCTGTCTCTAGCAGGAAGATACTTTCTTATGATTAAATTTCAGGGTGAGACCTGTTAGATTTATTGAGGTTACTCGACAGGTGACTCAAGAGTGACTTCACTGTAACTTATGTAACCTTTGCTTACCTTAAATATCAGTCATATAATGATTATTTAAAAAATGACCAACAGATGGAGTTTGATGGAATTAGTTGTGTAACCTCTTTCGAGCTTAGGGATGCTTTCCCTCAAATAACATCGGAGAAAATTCATTTAACTGTATCAGAAGTACTCAACTGAAGACTACAGTGAAGACTTCACTGTAATTCCTGTAATCTTTGCTTACCTTAAATTTTCAGTTATTTACTGTCTAGCCTCCACTCAACTAATTTATTTTTATTTTATAATCGGAAGAGTAAGTAGAATATGCATTTTATATTCTTTAATGATTTTAACAAAAAGAAAGTAATAATTATCGCTTTTTTTCCGGAAGAAAGAAATAAAAAAATGCTCGGTGATCTGCGCATCTATTAATGAAGTCCATTGTTAGTAAACTGAAGACCCTGAAACTTACCTATCAGGCGTCTCTGTAAATTGATTAAATTTGAATGCAGCTAAAGAAGCTAGGTTGATTCGGGCATATTAACAACAAATCATACAGGAGCATTGTCAATGTAAATCTAATTTCATATAGCATAATTAACACTTATGATATGCAATAGTAATTTAGTTTCAATGACAGAATGACAATGTGATTAGTTATAAAACATTTCATTTTTATTCCACCTATATCGAGGTAATGGGGCTCTTCTAATTATACAACTATGAGCATTTCAATATTTTATATAAATTCTCATGCGCTTTGAAAGATTTTATGTCTAACACTAAGTAAGTAAAGTTTTCAAAGCTAAAGAAACAATAACCAAACGAATCTTGTAATGAACGGATAATAATGAAAAAGACTACCTTCAACAACTTCATAGGTTTTTACTTTAAACAACATTCACATATGGATAAACCTAAATGCCACAATAGTACAAAAGTAAATATGAAAGTACATAAACGTGCTTCCATAATCTGTAGCAACAAAATAAGTGTAGATGGGTTCACATCATTTACAATAAATCAACAGATGGGCGCTGACTCGTTTAAGAGTTATCTACCAAACTATTAGTCATATTTATGTGTTCATAGGACTTGCCATTTAATAACCCATAAGAGTTGATATTCATTAAAGCACAACCAAATAAACACTCAATGAATCAATCAATCGATCAATCAATCAACTCTACGACTATTTTTTTTATTTTAAATATTTTATTGAATGCATGCACATGGTATTTTGCCATAGAGCCTCATAACAGAGACATATTTAGCAATTATATAATCATATAAAATAATAAGTAGTAAAGTTGGCGACCGTAGTCGAGGGCGACCAGAGGGCTCCCTTTTCAATAGCTACTATACTGACGTGTAGGGGGGCGCTACTCCATTCTCAGGATTGCTCCACTTTACCCTTGATATTTACCTTGTATTCCTGAGGGTTAAACAAGTAGGTATCAAGTACCATTTTTAAAGTCTTTGGTATGACTCGACCTGAGATTGTCTAACACTAATGATTATTAAATTACATTAGATTCATATATCGGATACCCTACACCACCATCTTCTCCTGTTAACTACCCTGCCATTTATCCAATTCTAGCGCCACTGTACATACGTCAACAAACACGGCATAGGAAACCAGACTACCCAAGAGCCATTAAAACAAAGTATATAGCATTTTAGCATTATGTCTGTTTATAGCCATTGTGAGAACTGAACAAAAATCCTACACAACAACAAAATATGCTGACTCAGTCTTTGGTCATCGTCTTCACCGCTCGACGTCCTGTTTCTGACTCCCCACCCCCTTCTGACTGCTCTGGCTCCACATCCTGAGCTTTGAATGACCAGCCCCGCACCCTGCGCTCGAATGTCTGACTCTCTACTTCGGAGTTTCCCTCCTGACTAACACCCTTTCTTCCCTACTTCCGATCTCGCAGGTTCACCCGGGCGCATTTCCCTAGGTGATCTTCGGGTCAAAATAAATAAAGTAGTCCCTGTTGACACTCTGGTGCAGCTTCAAAGATACTGACGATAACTCTGCCGGCCACCCACAACTCACAAGGACCCACACACACAAATATCTATCAAACTATCTATCTGAATACCCATTATCGTACCACATCAGCAACCAATGCATTTTGTCACCTTCTTTTGTTTGCTCAACTTTTTCAGATCCTTCAGCTGTGAGCTCTAAAGAATGAATGATAAATATAGAACCACGACTAAACCGAAAATTTGGGGGTTTGGGGGAAAACTCCGTCACACCACTTGAAATGCATCACGCAAAAACGAAAATAACACTGACATCTCACTTTATGAGCAATATTAACAAACCATTGGCCCAGTTGGTAGAGTTTTCGCCAATGGTCAGGGAGACCCGGGTTCAATCCCAGGTCGGGTCATACCAAAGACTTTTAAAATGATACTTGATACCTCCTCGCTTAACACTCAGCATTATAAAATATGTATCTAGGGTAAAGTGAAGTAATCCCGGGAAAGGATTAGCGCCCTGCTCTGGACCTTGGTGTAGTAGCAATAGACAAGGGAGCATTCGGGTCACTCTCGACTAAAGTCACCAACTTTACTTACATGAAAATATCTTGAAATGTAAGAGATTAAATATATTCGAAGAAATCGTCTTTAGCTTCAACCACGACCTGCTGACGACTTTGGATTTTCAGCAAACCTTTCTGATGCTTTCATTGCTTACATTTTATGGGGTGTTGCCTCTAGTATGTGTTCAATATAGCTCGCAGCATTCTTGAGTAATTGCTGTCTTTTTTTCTCCATACATTCGGTAGGGCCCATATGTTGCATCCATATAGCAGTTTTAATACATCCGCTATTTGTAAAAAAACTGCGTTTTATTTTATCGGTCAAGTCTGACTACCATACGACCGATAGCCTATCTATGGCTGTCCATGCCTTTGCTAATCACATGTTGATGTTATTCTCGGTTTCTGAGACGCTACTTTGGAGACAGGTAAACTTGTCAACTAGTTTCAGAGGACCTCTCTTTAATGTGGAGATGTCACCTCTTTGATTGAAGCACATGTATTCTATTTCGTCTGCGTTGACATGGAGGCCTATACCACCAGCTGCTCGTTCCAGACTATGTAGTAGGGATTCGGCTGGGGCGTTGTCATCGGCGTTGTCTGTGTGCGTAATAGTTTGTGTGGGGTATCGTTAGCTTCTTTACTTTTCCAGCTTGAAATTGTTTTCTTTCATTAAATCTATAGACGTTCTTTGTCTTACGTATTTGTTAAAACTAACTGAAGTATATTTAAATGCTGGTGAATTATCATAAGAAACTGCGCACATGAGATTGATTACCAGCGCTATGAGATGTCTTGAGAATACTTCCCAATGAGTGAGATCAAATAGATTGTAATTTCTGCAATGCGTTACTTTTAAAGACTTTAGTTATTTTTTTTATCTAAATAAAGGTGTGTGTCATGCTGAGTGAATTGTATAATGAAGAAAAATCAGCAAAATTATTGGATACTAACTATCAACCAAGAAGAAGTGTGAAGAAGTTTCTTCCAAATTAACAGATTAAAAATCATTTTTTATCTCATCCAAAAACTACGAAAGTCTATCTCCCAGAAATATGCCTGAAACTTAGCATCTATGATGAAGTCCATGTACGTCATATTCATTTTTTTTATATTTAGATTTTAAAGGTACTATTTACCAACCCCTCCGCTCGGGCAGGATATGACACAAGGTCAATTTTTAAGCGGAGTTTAACAGGTTTGAATTCAGAGTTTTCCTTCTCCTAGGCTGAAGAACCTAGTCCGTCCTACTATTTACCCATAGCTGGAGGGAGAACAAGGGGGTTCATACCTTTCCCAAGGGTATTTACCCGAAAGTGAACGTAATAGCGCGACTGGAGTACGAACTCGCGTACTACGATTCCGCAGTTCATCGCTTTAACCATTACACCACGAGGACACCCCTAGATTTTAAAGGTAAGATTTTAAATGAAGGAGTTACGAGTGTAGCTGGAAATAGTCAATTAGTGTAATTAAATTATAACTTAATATTGGAGCAGAGGAAACGTCACTTTACTTTGATAAATGTTTACTGTTGAAACGAATAATGAATTAAACAGCCCAGTAGGAAAACAATCACCAGAGTTTAAGTTGCAAAACGCTGTTTTTAATCTATTTGATAAGCACTAATTTACAAAATACATGAATCTTTCATCAAATAGTAGGAATCTTTAAAAAAAAACGAAAGTGTTTTCAATTTTTTATTTTCATAAATGTAAACTCTGCACTTTTTAGAAATGATTTGTAGCCAAAATCATTTTAAACTCGTAAAAATATTTGTTTCCGCGTTATTCCAAACGGCAGAAAATCAGAAATGCTCCAGACATTAACGGAGGACTGTTATCCTATTTTTAAATGGAAAAAGTGAAATTTACCGAAGAATTCGTGATGTGTATGGAGAATCATGTATTTTGTAAAAAAAATGTTTACAAATGGGCAAAACATGAAAAGGCTGTGGATGATATGGAAACATACCGACTCTTGAGTAAAGAAAAAGTTCCGGGAGCAGCTGTTAGCAAGAAAATTCCAACTGACATTCTTTTGTGACACATCGCTCTTGATTTCCGTAAAGAAGATTTACCTGGAAACAGTATTTTCTATTGAATGAACCTAGTTTCTGATTGTGTGTGTTGTAAACTACGTGCCTTACTTTTTCTTTTAGGTGATTTCCACTTTCTAGCGAATACGTTTTTATTTTTTTAAAGAAATTGAGTATGTGTTCAGAGATTCAGATTACAAATATATAAGTTGTGGAAATTCAAACAGAGATACAAGTTCAATCTCCAGCTAAGGTAATGGGAAATTATTTATTTTTTACTTGCTAATAACGACCATTATAATATTGAGTTTATCCCGAAAAGATTTCCTGAAGAAACATCATTGCTTTAATTCTGAAAAGGCACGATATTTCCGTCTCTGGAAAAAAACAAAAACTAAACAAAAAAAAACAAGCATTCTAAAAATTCTTTAGTTTATCCTCAAGGTTAAAAAAAACGTAATTACAAGAGGCATTCTATCGACATCTTTTAAAATCCCCGATTAAGCAACAAGCATATCAGAAGAAAATCGCAAAATCCTAACCATCGTACTCCACTCACTCGATTATACAGGTTCTTAAAGAAGAAGAAGCTGCTGGCTAAACTAGATTGGTGGGAGAATCGGAAGAGCTTTAGGAGAGAGAAGAAAAGGAATTTATCGAGAGAGAGAGATAGATAGAGAGAAATAGAGAGAGAGAGAGAGAGGGGGGGATGGAGAGAGAGCCCTCAGGTACAAATGTAAGCGGAAGAAGGATTTCGGTAGGAGAAGGACTTTACATCCAACGTAAAATCAAGATTTAAAAATTATGAACACCCATTCATACAAAGATTCTCCACTCAGAGAAAATGCTAACAGAAATTTATTAACGACATATCAAACCATGTAAGGTTATTTTATGCCTTGATGTTGCGAAATCACATTCAAACGACGTTCATATTTGCAATTTTTGTCTAAGTATCTCTCAAGATTGTGTTTTCACACGGTCCTATCGAATACGACTGATTTTTAAACAGATCTTCTAACCCATTGATGGGGCCATGACAGGTGCTACAATTTCGGTTCAGTGTGGACATGGGAGTGTCGCCAATAACTCTATGTTCCTCACGATCAAAAGATCTGGAGCGTCGCCCTCAGATGCAGTTTGCCACTATACTCAGGTCACACTCATTTGGGCAGGAGTCAGACCTCTCTGCTGAGGATACATTCAGTGTATTCTGAGCTATGTCAATAGTGCGGAAATAATAACACAAATTTAAAAAGATTACACAAGGTACAAAGGCACACCTATTCAAATGAGCCCTTTTAAAGAGCATTGAAAGAAAAAAGGGACACAGATTTATAGTTTTTCCAAACAATCCCAATATAAATGCGATATTATTGTGACAGGAATGAATTGATTTTATGGCATTTGAACACTAGTAATGTTTTTACCATTTTTGCAAGAAATTACCCTATTTGACTGCACATATGCACGGGTGTATAAGACGCATCCTAGTTTAGGCAGGGAAAATCAAGAAAAAAAACGAGGTACTAATATTAAACGTGAAGAAATTGATATAATGAATCTTGTTAGGTGTATAAAAGTTACTCTAAAGTCTAAGTGAATAGGAGTAAACGGGTGGCTAATTTTAGCTGACTATCGCGAATTTTAAAACTATATATGGCATAAAAGACGCGAATATTTTTAGTAAAAAAGTGAGCCTTACATGTCATCAAATACAGTGTGTGGTTTTAAGAAAATAATGATAATTCTTTGTAAATAGTTATAACTTCAAGTCACAATAATACTCTTCCATTGTTTCTTTTATAACTTCACTTTATCAATAATCATTTGTTTGCTCACAGTTACAGGATATAAAGTATTTTTTAAATCTAATACTCATTGTCATATGCGCCAAGTTAGGCAGTTATTAGGATAGCCATTCTAATGCAATATACATGCTATGCGCCATTTTAGGCAGTTATTAGGATAGCCATTCTAATGCAATATACGTGCTATGCGCCAAGTTAGGCAGTTAATAGGATAGCCATTCTAATGCAATATACGTGCTATGCGCCATTTTAGGCAGTTATTAGGATAGCCATTCTAATGAAATATACGTGCTATGCGCCATTTTAGGCAGTTATTAGGATAGCCATTCTAATGCAATATACGTGCTATGCGCCAAGTTAGGCAGTTATTAGGATAGCCATTCTAATGCAATATACGTGCTATGCGCCAAGTTAGGCAGTTATTAGGATAGCCATTCTAATGCAATATACGTGCTATGCGCCAAGTTAGGCAGTTATTAGGATAGTCATTCTAATGCAATATACGTGCAATGCGCCAAGTTAGGCAGTTATTAGGATAGCCATTCTAATGCAATATACGTGCTATGCGCCATTTTAGGCAGTTATAAGGATAGCCATTCTAATGCAATATACGTGCTATGCGCCATTTTAGGCAGTTATAAGGATAGCCATTCTAATGCAATATACGTGCTATGCGCCATTTTAGGCAGTTATTAGGATAGCCATTCTAATGCAATATACGTGCTATGCGCCAAGTTAGGCAGTTATTAGGATAGCCATTCTAATGCAATATACGTGCTATGCGCCAAGTTAGGCAGTTATTAGGATAGCCATTCTAATGCAATATACGTGCTATGCGCCATTTTAGGCAGTTATAAGGATAGCCATTCAAATGCAATATACGTGCTATGCGCCATTTTAGGCAGTTATTAGGATAGCCATTCTAATGCAATATACGTGCAATGCGCCAAGTTAGGCAGTTATTAGGATAGCCATTCTAATGCAATATACGTGCTATGCGCCAAGTTAGGCAGTTATTAGGATAGCCATTCTAATGCAATATACGTGCAATGCGCCAAGTTAGGCAGTTATAAGGATAGCCATTCTAATGCAATATACGTGCAATGCGCCAAGTTAGGCAGTTATTAGGATAGCCATTCTAATGCAATATACGTGCTATGCGCCAAGTTAGGCAGTTATTAGGATAGCCATTCTTATGCAATATACGTGCAATGCGCCATTTTAGGCAGTTATTAGGATAGCCATTCTAATGAAATATACGTGCTATGCGCCATTTTAGGCAGTTATTAGGATAGCCATTCTAATGCAATATACGTGCTATGCGCCAAGTTAGGCAGTTATTAGGATAGCCATTCTAATGCAATATACGTGCAATGCGCCAAGTTAGGCAGTTATTAGGATAGCCATTCTAATGCAATATACGTGCTATGTGCCAAGTTAGGCAGTTGTTAGGATAGCCATTCTAATGCAATATACGTGCTATGCGCCATTTTAGGCAGTTATTAGGATAGCCATTCTAATGCAATATACGTGCTATGCGCCAAGTTAGGCAGTTATAAGGATAGCCATTCTAATGCAATATACGTGCAATGCGCCAAGTTAGGCAGTTATTGGGATAGCCTATCTAATGCAATATACGTGCTATGCGCCAAGTTAGGCAGTTATTAGGATAGCCATTCTAATGCAATATACGTGCTATGCGCCAAGTTAGGCAGTTATAAGGATAGCCATTCTAATGCAATATACGTGCTATGCGCCAAGTTAGGCAGTTATTAGGATAGTCATTCTAATGCAATATACGTGCTATGCGCCAAGTTAGGCAGTTATTAGGTTAGCCATTCTAATGCAATATACGTGCTATGCGCCATTTTAGGCAGTTATTAGGATAGCCATTCTAATGCAATATACGTGCTATGCGCCAAGTTAGGCAGTTTTTAGGATAGCCATTCTAATGCAATATACGTGCTATGCGCCAAGTTAGGCAGTTATTAGGATAGCCATTCTAATGCAATATACGTGCTATGCGCCAAGTTAGGCAGTTATTAGGATAGCCATTCTAATGCAATATACGTGCTATGCGCCATGTTAGGCAGTTATAAGGATAGCCATTCTAATGCAATATACGTGCAATGCGCCAAGTTAGGCAGTTATTAGGATAGCCATTCTAATGCAATATACGTGCTATGCGCCAAGTTAGGCAGTTATTAGGATAGCCATTCTAATGCAATATACGTGCTATGTGCCATTTTAGGCAGTTATTAGGATAGCCATTCTAATGCAATATACGTGCTATGCGCCAAGTTAGGCAGTTATTAGGATAGCCATTCTAATGCAATATACGTGCTATGCGCCAAGTTAGGCAGTTATTAGGATAGCCATTCTAATGCAATATACGTGCTATGCGCCAAGTTAGGCAGTTCTAGCAATTAAAAGAGATATAAATTCAGTTATTACTTTGGTTTAGAATAATATCGAAGACGACAAATGAAGAAGGTGAAACAGTGTTGTATACTCACGATGAAGGACGAACCACAACACTTTCTTTATTGAAACATAAGTCTTACACTTTATTCTTGAAAGGAGGTCATAGCTGGCGTAAGTGTGAGAGAGATATGGAGGGAAGGAGGTTAGTAAAGACTGCTATATTGACCCATAACTACTTCTCTTGGCCATACTACGTTGTGTTATCTTTAAGGCCTTATGTCTTCTCTTCCGACGAGACGTACTAAAATGGTCGTCACTAAGGGGGCAACTAGTTCTCTTGCAGCCAGAGTTCTATATCTGCCGACTTGACTGAACGTTGTAAGCTGGCAATGACAGACTGATTATCTCACGTGGGCATCTACATATATAATTTCGTAACACCCACACATTTACCATCAACGACTGTGCATCTTGTTTAGAGAATCTCTGATTGAAGGGTCGGTTAAGGGACAATAAGCAACAAATGTTCAAATTCGAAATATTGCGCTGTAATAAAAGCTAAGATAAGGATAATAGTCCAATATAAGAGGGTTTGGTTTGTTTGGTTTGATGGCATATCAACCTTTGTAGGTTATTTAACGCTAAATCCATTTTTATGTAAATAATCTGTTTTATTGATAACAGTTCAGTTTAGCATAAGTACACAGTTTAATTGTCAAGAACATTTTCATTTCAAACTATTCAAGCAGTTATATGTAATAATTCAGTTAAGTGTAAATACAGTTTTAATGTCGAAAAACAGTTCTATTTGAAATAATTCAGTTAAGCATGAGCACGCAGTTTAAGTGTAAGTACGGTTTAATTGTTAAAAACGTTTATATTTCAAGCTATTCAGTTTACTCAATTCATTTTAGCATAAGTATGCTGTTAGTTCTATTTAACCCATAGATAGGGCCCTATCAGGTGCTACCAATCCGGGCCAGAGTGGACCTGGGAGCGATGGCAATGAAGGGGTACTCCGCATTCCCCAAAGCTCCAGCACTGCTGGAACCTCACCATCAGATTGTTTAGTGTCATATCCAGCACACTCGTTAGGGGGGGGGGGCTTACCCCTCTGCAAAGGTACAGTCAGTGCATTCTACAGCCCCAGCTGACTGGGCAATACACATATTTAAATGTCAGACAGTTTTATTTCAGATAATTCAGTTCAGCATGAGTACTCAGTTTAGACGTCAAAAACAGTTCTTTTTCGAGTAATTCAGTTCAGCACTAGTTCGCAGTTCCAATTTCAAAACAGTTCTATTTTAAACAATTCAGTTTAGCATGAATACGCAGTTTAAATGCAAAAATCAGTATAGTGAAAAAAGCACGGTTTAGTTCTATTTAACCCATAGATAGGGCCCTTATGAGGTGCTACCACACAGGGCCAGAGTGGACCACGGAGCGATGGTAATGAAGGGGTACTCCGCATTCCCCAAATCTCCAACATTGCTGGAACCTCACCATCAGATTGTTTAGTGTCATAACAGGACACTCGTTGAGGGGTGGTCTTACCCCTCAGCAGAGAAGCAGTCGGTGTATTCTACAGCCCCAGCCGACTGGGCAAGATCTAAGAAGGATTGGCAGTAAGAATGCAAAACTTATCAGAGGTTAAAATCCCCAGGAGTTACTTCCTGCTAGACTCACTGCTACCACCACTGTTTTTAAGCGCAATTATCTTAATTATCTTCGAAGAAAATTCAAAAGAGGCTACAAGTTTACAAAGACACAGAAAAAAAAACACAGCATATACATGGAGGAAATAAAGAATCAAAAGAACATTAAACTCTAATACAAATTATTACTGTCCAGTCGGCTGGGATAAAAGAATACACCGTCTGCTTCTCTGCAAGACTTCACCTTACGAGTATCCTGGATATGACATTTAACAAACTGATAGTGAGGCTCCAATAAGGCTATAGCGTTGGGGAATGCAAAGTACCCCTTCATTGCCATCGCTCCCAGATCCACTCAGGCACAGAGTGGTAGCACCTGATTGTGTCCTATCTAGGGGTAAAGCAGAACCGTTTGACACTTAAACTGAAAGCAAACGAATGACTTATGTTAATTCAAATTGTTTTTAAAAGAACTGTTTAATCATTTAACTGCGTGTAAACAAAATTAATTCTTGATTGAATTTTTATGGACTCATAGTAATACTTGGAACCATTTAGCTTTGTTAACTTGGATTGTTAGAAATGGAAATGTTTGATCATTTAACGGTGTGTATCAACAAAAGGTTGGAAATGTGACCAATTTGTTATAATACAAACCTATCTACAACAATTATGTAACGAAATTAATTCTTAATTGAATTTTTATGGATACATAGTAATACTTGGATCCATTAAACTTTGTTGACTTATGTTAAATTGGATAGTTAGAAAAAGAAATGTTTGATCATTTAACTGTGTGTATCTACAAAAGGTTGGAAAAATGATAAATTAGTTATTATACAAAAGGTGGAAATTTGACCAAGCGGATAAGTGGTATATGCACAAACCAGAATCTGTACAAGAAATGAGATATTAACCACAGCTGAATTTGGAGGAAAAAAAGTGGATATTTACTTGATTTCATCGGTCATCGAAGTGAAAATGAAAGAAAGTGAAATGATGGACAAATTAGTGGATTTTAATAATTGTGGAACATAAAAGGGATGGTGATGCCGATTTTTGTTAGAGTGGTATATTACGAGCTTTATTGAACAAGTCCTGGAGACAACACCCCACAAAACAGCTTCTGCATGGCCGCCAACAACCCATCACGAAAACTATCCAAATTAGACGAACCAGACATGCAAGACACTACAAGAGAAGTAAGGACGAACACATAAGCAATGTACTCTTGTGGACCCGTTCATACGAACGAGAACCTAGCTAGAACCTATCTACAACAATTCTGTAACGATACAGGATGTAGCTTGGAACAGCTGCCAGGAGCGGTGGACCATAGACACAAATGGCGAGAGAGGTTCAAGGAAATCTCTGCTTGTGACATGTCATTATAATGATTATATATATATATATATATATATAATCCATAACGTATATGTAACAAGATATATATAAACATTTTTTCACTTACGCCGAGAATGACGATTGGTAAGATATCCGACTGACGTAAAGTCACCCTAGTTTCGAACTCAGCTTGAAGCATCTCGCTAGTTTAGTCACAGTGAAGAGTTGTGATACAATGAAACAGATTGTCTGTGGATGTCAATATATATATATATATATATATATATATATAAACATGTTCGATTAAAAACCGCAGATCGTTTCCTTTTCAAAATCTTCAAGTGAAGACGTTGGAGTCTTGTCATTTTTCTAATATCTGGATCAAGATAGTGTAGACAGTACCTCATACTAACCCGAGTACTTTCGACCATTTCGCTGGTAATCCTCAGGGGTGTGTTCGCTTGTTTGTTGTCGTGAGCCAAATCCATCTATAAAAAAACTCTTCAAATAAATATAAATAAAACTCACAGCTACACAGAAGCTAACACAACTCCTGTGGATGACCAACAGAATGATCAAAAGCGCTTGGACAATTAAGGGGCACTTTCTTCCCCATCTTGACCCAGATATAAAGATAACAAGAAGACTCGAACGTCTTCACTTGAAGATTTTTAAAAGGAAGCAATCTGTGGTCTTTATTAGAAAATATTCAGAAAACGACGTGCTGCCTGTGTATAATCCACACACACACACACACACACACACACATATATATATATATATATATATATATATATATATATATATATAAGGCACCTTGTAAGCGTCATAGTAAATGGGCGCAGTGAGCCGAGTTTAAATACTGAATGTGTATTCTTGCATTTCACATAGCACTGATACCCATGGGAAAGGTGTGAATCTAACTATTCACCCAATTGCGATGTTTTTTTGCAGGGCAGACTGGGCTTGTTAATCTTGGAATGGCAACTGGTCTGGAAGAAGGAAAACGCAGAATTCAGACATGTTAAAGTCAGCATTAAACTATTTGACTTTGTTGGTAAAATATGCTGGAAGAAGGGGAAATCAGGAAAGGATCGAAACCAGATGACATCACTGTTAAAAACAGCGAGAATTCTCACAAGGGTCCTGGACACGTTAGGCGACTTGCGGTCAATCATCAGTTAAAACTCACGAGAAAACATGCAAGGAGTAAATTATTAATCATGCCTCATCTAAAATATTCAGACTAAAATATACGAACATGTGGATATGATAGTGCGTCATGTAAAAAAAATATTCAAATATTTAAATTTGTTAATTAACACTTCGAAGTAACAGGCTATAATTACAGCAGCAGTATACGATAATGTTAATGGGATTTGTGTTATCAATTCTGACAGAACTAGCATGTTGGAGATCTGATGTTTAATTTCCAAACTTTTTAATCCTTAATGTGTTTTAAACATTCTGAACGAATATTTGAAAGACAATGGCCTAAAGAAGTCTAAAAAGCCATAAAAATGATAAAAGCATTAAATGCGCTTGTTTGTCGAAAAAAACATTGTAGAGGGGCGATACTTAAAGTGCAGGCAGCAATCGGGGTTGCAAAAAAGAATTGCTCTTTAAGCGACCCGCCCAACAACGTCTGGTAACAGAACTCTGTAAAATTCTGGGGTAGAAAAAATAACGGCCTGGTCTCCTTGATAACACAATTTCGACTGAACCAGAAAGAGGTGACTGAACCTGAATATATAGGTTGAAATCACCTCTCACCCCTCCTACTTTCAATTCTGACCATAAATATCAGAAGCTGATAGACATTCATGTTGGCCACAATATCCCCCGAAACAGAGCCCGCAAGACGCAAGTAACACTCTCTCTAGCTCATTTCTTTTTCCACATGTTATAACGGCTCATAGCAAAGAAAGTTTGCGGTCGTCACATCCACCTCCTTAAACGTTGCCATCTAAGTTTCCTTCCCTCCATCCTTAACATAAATGAGAGAAATTTTATAAAATAAATCCAAGTCTTCGATATCTAGCAATATAGAGACTACGATACCCTTTGCAGGTCACGTTTCCTTAATGGAAGACAACCACACCCCCAAAGAAGCTCCTGTGGAGAGAGATGTTCAATGGTCGCTGAGACTGAACCATCGCAAAAGTTGTTCCCAGACACGGTTGAAAAAAATAAGCCTAACTGAATCTACTGAATGTAGAGTGTGTCGGTATTTTGATATATCCGAATAAATGGTTGTAGCAAAAATGGATATTGAAAAATTGCTCAATATATACGGAGAACCTGTAGGAAAACCGAAAAAAAAACCTAGAAGCTTAATACTTACTACACGGATTTAACCGCAAATACCCTTCTTTGGAAATCTTCTAGGAAAAAATGGGGAACAAAACAAATAAATAGAGGGATAACGATTAAGTTGCCATTTATATTTGTTCAATAACTCACATCTTTAATTTAGTAATTCTTCAGCATAGGGTTAAATGATGATGGCCAGTTATTTCCTCAGTACAGGGAAGACAACGTTTATTATCCACCTTGTTTTTAGGAACTCTCCAATAACATTCTGATTCAATATACGATCTGTAGCATATTTATCTTAATGTCCTAAGTATGTTTACAGAGCTAGGTGCTATGTATATATTTAGCTTCTCCCCTCCCTCTCTCTGTCTCTCTCTCTCTATATATATATATATTGTTACACCACCATGTGCCAGCAGGCTTGCAGGGTGCCATTCGTTCCCGCCAAGCCCACCAGTTAAAGCAGTGCACACACGTTGACTGTGGTTTGCCGATGCTATTGAATATTACAGATATTACAAACTCCCTAGCTGAACCACCTTTTAAAGCCACAGATTGGTTCTAGGTGAATTATTAAGATTCAACACAGCTAACTGGCAAGCTTTCCCCCTCAAATACAAAGCCTTCCACAACAACAACAAAGAGAGGACTCTGAACTGCCGAGTTTGGGTCAACAAGAGTAATAACAATATTGTTTTATTGAATAAAAAAAATAAGCGAAAGGAATAATTCAGGTAAAAGCCAGGAGTGAGAAAGTCTTTCTTCTAAATGGTGGAAGATGAGAATACAGTTCGTCAGCGGTAGATACGGTTCTCTTTCCACCAGACTTTGGGATTTGATGGCAGAGCTCATGCTCCAAATCTCAAGTTTATCATTAGGGGAATATTCCCTCTTTCTTTTTCCTCTATCTTATCAGAGTTATTCTTTCCTCCCGTAATTCATGTTTTATTCACGTCAGCATGAATACAACAAGATAAATTTGAATATACTTTAATTGTATGTCCACTTGGGATTTCGTAGTCTTTTCTTTCCTCTTTTGCCAATCATTATTGGGCTGCCCTGACACGTTGATAGAGAGATGCACGTTTCAGATAACCAAAATTAATTATTGTCTCTTTCCTCGTGGACAAGTCTTTTCTTTGGATATTCGTTTAACGAGGATCAACATACCTCAGAGTTCGAATGCATTCAAAGGAGAAACTTTTTCTTTTCTCCCAGTGTTTTCTGCGCGGCGTGACTTTAGAATTCAGGTTTCTACGTGCCCCAAATTATGTATCTTCACTCTTCGACGAAAAAAACGTCAACTAGTTAGTTTCCGTAGTTTGAAAAATTACCACATGTAGGCTTTTTGACTGTTTATTCCTCCGCACTAATCATGGTCGCAGGTCTGCCTCTCTCCGCTGACGCATAATAGAGAGTGGGGTTTTCTCATGCCCATGTCGTCATGAACTAATAGGGAGGGTTGAAGAGAGGCGGCCTTTCCACTTCCACAATTCTGGTTACT